>OY288290.1:43962133-43987133 GCA_958450335.1 Hibiscus tridactylites | reverse complement strand
CAGCCTTGCCATCGAGAGTGAAACTTTATCCAACTCTTTCAGACCCTTAGTGGAAAGCAGCAAGGAGAGCAGCAGGTAATTTATTAAGGAAGCAAGAACTCTTAGGCAAGGAGGGGCGTAGCGCTTATCGTTTAAAAGGGGATTTTTCTTTCTCTAGATTTTTATCTTTCGAGATGCGAAGTTAATGGCATAGAGGCATATTTATATGTAGTGGTTCTCCCGAGGCACATGCGAACTCAGAAGCAGCAGCAGCATTCTCTTTAGCATCCCGCCACTCCTGACTTTGAAAAGGCTATCTCCGACTAGACAGGCAAGCAGACTCATTTCATTCCTAAATCATCATCGGGACTTTTGACTGTTAACACTTGGCTAGTGATCTACTCCTTTTAGTTCGCCTGAAGCTCACCCTGTAAACCCTCATTCTATTCTTCTTTCTTGGGTAGGAAGGACTCCGCGAAGGGATGCGCCTTATCTGGTAAAGGGGCGAAAATGGGAGAAGAACTAGGAGCGAGTTTACGAGCCTGGGAATAAAGACCTCTTGCCACCTTTTTATTCCTTACAAAGACGACACGACTAAACAAATCTTTCAATGTCCCGGGCCAATCCAATAGTAGTTCTCCGCTACCAATTGGTACGTTTTGTCTTAGCTCCCCGCTCCTTACTCTAACTCCTTCATTTTCAATAAGGTCTCTCGTAAAGTTTAGTATGCAGGTTTAAAAAATAGAACATCATTCTAATCTAAAGTAGTCCACTACTTCGATCTACCCGGTTTCCCGCTCAACCTCCATGCCTCGCAAAAGTCCTAAAATAAAATTATCCGTCCCCACCTTCCTCCGTAGTGAACTACGGTTTCCACAGACTACAGTAGCATGGCCCTTCTACTTAGTGCATATGCTACGACGTTGCGCTTCCCTGCCTTATGTCGTATCACGCACGATGAAAGGAAGAACACCCACTTTGACTCTTTCGCGTTCAACTTCTCTTGAGACTGGTTGAACCTCCGTACTTGATGGTCCGTGTGCACTATGAATCCTTTGGCAATAGTATAGTTTTGAACATTTTTCAGTGCTCTCACCATTGAAATTTTGGATCATACGTGGAGTCATTTTGTTGAGCGTCGTCCAACTTCGAGCTCTAAAACTTCACTGGTATGCCCTCCACCCCTCCTATTGCCTTCCCCGAGGGTGGTCTACGATCACACCTCAAAAATCACTGTGAAAAATCCGGTAAAAACAAAGGTAAAGCGTCTTTTCAGTAGCTCGAGTTTACTACCCCTTGTGCCCTTCCTTCCTCCAGTACATAGCCAGACCCGACGCTATCCCACTCCAATTTCGTAGAAACTTACTGTTGACATTTTTACATATCTCGAACCTCCTAACGCCTTCATAGCCGCCTCACTTACTCTTTCTTGATTGGACTGGTCTATCTTCAATCCCTCCCGGGATCAACCAAACCCGTCGGTATACGAGTTTCCCAACTGATTGTAGACCACCCTCGCCCTTTTCCAAGTTGACATACAACTTTATCCAAAAATTACCACAAGTTATGGTTTAGGTCTTCCTCACTCCGGAAAGAGAAAGATCATTCAGGTATACGGAATTTACCCCCTCTATGGTCCCAGTACCTCATTCATCAGTTGCATAAAGGTACTCGGTGCGTGCATGGGTGAGACCGAACGATATCACGAGCCACTCATACGGGCCCTCCTTTGTGCTGAAGGCCGTCTTCCATTCGTCTCCCCACCCAACCAATACCATGGTTGTATCCACTTATCAAATCCACCTTTGAGAATGTGCGCCTACGCCCACTCAGAACTTGAGCATCGGGTAAAATCAATAAAGTTCAACGCTCTACTCTTATATTATAGCAGCAGCTCCCATCCATCCTTCTTTGGTGCTAACACTGCTTATTCAACAGCTGATAGGCTTACACCAACAACGGCTACTCTTTCTTCTCTCTTTCACTCCTTCAAGGCCGCTAAGAAGACTCCTTTCAATTTAAAGGTTATCCGGGATAGTTAGTTAATTCTCTTCTTCGATTACTTCTTCCTTTTCTTCTACCCGGGTGTTAGACTCTAAGACTAGCAAAGAAGCTGAAAGACGAACCCTTCTATTTTATTTTAGGGGATTTGCTTTATTCTATGATACTCCAACAACAACTGCAGCCTATTCATCTATTCATGCCTTTCCTTAGGTCAATCAGAGTGAAGTGAGATGGAAAGATCCGAGCTTCCTTTGCCTGCTAGTCTACCCTACTCATACTGTCACACCGGCTTGGTGAATCTCCTCGCTTGCTTGCTGTCTAAGCCAGCCCACCGCCTTTTTACTTTACGCCTATGCCTTCCCATCCGAGGAATGACTGGTATTACTAATAACAGCTACTACTGGGTTTGCTTACTACAGACCATTCATTACCACTTTCTCGAAAAAGGGATTTGATTGACTACTCTAGCTACAACGGTATCGCTCCTACTACTCTTACCTCTTATTACAGAGGATAAACCGGGAAGACTACTCACAAATAGCAGGAATGAATGTTACCAGAATAAGAGAAATTCAGCTACAAACGAATGAATAGACGGGTTTCGCTGGAACCATACTTTGCTATGTCAATAGGAAATAGAAAGAAAGGTAGGGCGAATGATGTAGTAGGAATAGATTACAGCTTTGCTGCTTGATACTGAAAGAACTTAGTGTACTCATCCTCAGACACAGATAGAGTTTTATGCTCAGTAGTGGTTGAAGGATTAGGAGTGGGAACATACTCTGAAGTAGCTACATTTGCATATCGTGGAGGTCTACCAACAAGATCTCAACAATAATCACTAGGCTTACGCCCTCTTCACCGAATCACCATTGTGAGAACACCTCCGCGATCCTCGTCCACTTCTCCACAGCCATAAAAAGGGACTGAATCTCCTCCTCGGGCAGGCCATAACACCTTCCTTCCCTCAGCTAAACACAAGAAAAAGAGTCACTCCTCGAGGTAGGTAAGCGACTAGAAGAGGATTTTGAAGGCTTTCAGCAGAAGGTCTGAAAAACAAGTATGTAGGACCATTAATGTCTGCATCCCTCATCTCCCTATCACAAGAAGGCGGATAGCGGAAAAGTGAGAGGCTATAGCATCATTCTTCATCTTCCCCTAGAAATATCATAAGAGAAGAAAGGAAAAAAGAAGTAGTACGCCTGGCTTTGAAAAACCAGCTCCGGCAAAGGAGCCTGGTTCACCGGGTTCTACCACTTCAAGTCCCATATAATGCTCTCGAAAGAGAATTATTGGCATATCATATGTTGTTATATGCTTTACACATGTACCTTGGACTCTGCTTTCTATATTGATCTTTAGCTGAAAGACCCGATCCTTTCTCCTGTTCCTGAAACGAATGAGTGTTCGGTAAAATGGCACATTCAGAAAGTGTGAAATTTGCCAGTGTTTTCCCTTTCTCTTTTGGTTCAAAGAAATAATAGAAAATTGCATACGAGAAGAAGGGTTCGTAGACAGCCCGAAAGAAGGTCCTCTCTTCGTATTCTATAGAAAGACGAAATAGCGTAAAGAAAGAGCAAGTCAAGTCAAATAGCCCGTACCACTGATCATGCTAGTTAGGCTATATGTTTAATACATTCAAGTCGAACGAAGTTTTCTTGGGTTTCTTTTTCTTAGTCTTTAGGTATTTTCCCATGTCTTCCGTTGGTCAACAACCAACAAAAGTAAACTATAGTTCTTCACTACTCCTACAAGAAGGAAGGACTCGCTTTCTCTTTCTGTCTGGAGGGAATCATTTTGAAAAAATAAATATGCGCCTCTTATCAGTTGTTCTGCCGGTGTTAAGTAGTATCATAGCAGCTTTTTTAGTACGTTTTCTAGGATCAGAAGGAACCGCAGGCACCCCTTTCTTTCTCTTTCTTTTATTGTTGTTAATGACTTTGATTATCTCTTATCGATTTAAAAAAAGAAAGGAAGAAATAGTTGGATTCTCTTGTTGCTAATTTATATTAGCATCTTTATTTTGACTTTGACCTTGCGGTCTTGGCTTTCCGAGATTATTGCTTCTTTCCTAGGAATGTCTTTAGTTTTGTGGTTTTCTTCGGACTCGGGAGACAGTCTTCCTCCTCTAGATTCCTCCTCGAGTTCGGAATCTCTCAATACTTTTAGACAGCTTTATGCAACTGATTACGAGCAGAGTATCTTTGCTCGAATTCAGTCTCTAGAGAATGGGCAATATTACAACATTCCGCCGCAAACGCGGCCGGGGGAATATGCATCCATTGTCCGGCAGCATTTTGACCAATCAATTTCGGTTGATCACCTCAGATCAGCTATGGACATGGAGTACCGTGAAGTCATTATATGGGAGAAAAAAACGTTATTGCAAGATAGGCTCTTTTCATTTATGATTTCGGAAGAGCGTATCGAGCGCATTCTTCAGCTCTCTCCCTATAATGACATTAGGAAAGAGGCTTTCGACTTTCTAGAACGGGAAGTCGAAGGTCTAAATGACCTTCAATCCGAAGAGGTAAGAAGACAAATGGACGAGAGACTCTCGTCCATTTTGACTACCATTAGGCAACACGGTCGGGCTTCGTCTATATACAGGCGCTTCTATTCGCATTTTATAAACGAGGAATTTCGTCGCTTACATGGATTACAACTTCCATAACTTCTTTGCTCTAACCGAAGCTATTGCATTGTTTGACCTAATGATGTCCTTTCTGATCTTATCCGTATTCCAAATCGTGAATGAAAGAACTGAACTACGTACGGCGACCTGATTCTCTCATACAACACGCCTCTTTTTCACTTGAGAGATACGTAGGCAGCCCGCTCAGAGTGGGTCCGGTCTAAGAATTGTAGTATATAAGGATTTCGTCCATTAGGTAGAAGGAGGAGAGTCAACCATTAGTGATGAGGGTAAGTGCCAGATGAAGAGTTTATTCCTATAACTATAATGTGCTCCGCTGCTTTGGCAGCAAAGTCAGTTGTGTAAGTTGTTGCCTCTGGGGCAGATGCAAAGGCAAAGGAAGCGCCTTCATCTCCTACTACCGAATCGGGTCATACAAGGGGAAAGTGAGCAGCTTTGTAAGCTCCTGATTGCGGAAAGAAGAAAGTCAGATTAGAGCTTCCGATGCAGGGAAAGCGGATTCAGCGTAAACCCCTATTCTGCCCCACCCCACTAGCGCTAGTTTGGTTCAGGTTGACCTTCTTGGTATACCACTACTATCAGGGCGAGGGTGGAAGGGAACCTCTGTTGGAGGAGGACTTTATTGCCTATAGGAAAGGTGAAAATGCTACTCGTCTATTATTACTTAGTTGTGCCTAAGACATGCTAATTGGAGAAGTACTGGACGGACGCCCAGAGGAAGATATAGCTCTTTCGAGATGAAGTCCTCAGTCTCGTAGTCTCAAGTCAAGGTTTTTGGCAAGGCCAGCTAGTGCGGGTGATGGGTCCAAGATTCAAAGGATCGAAATCGAGCTCTAAACGCTGGGCCTACGTAGAGAAGTACGGACGCTTACTTGTAGCCATTGCTCAATCTGGCTCCGAAAGAGAAGTCTTAGCGCCTTTAGCCGGTCTTGTATAGAAGGGTCTGGGCACTAGTCGCTAGCTCTATCCCACCCGGCTTGGTCCATTTGATCAGTGAGTCTCGCTCTTCGATCAAAGGAAATTTTGTCTTGCATGAAAGAAGGATCGGGTTAGTGATCCAAGATTATGTCAATGCTCTTGTGCGTCGCCGGCTCCCACTTCGCTTTGTGATTATTGGATTATTGGGGGTGCTATTGTGTCTTTGCCTCCTCTACTGAGAGAAAGTTGTGGGTAGGACCCCTGTTTACGATGGCCGACTCTTCTTCCCCTTGCTTCCTATCCCTCAGTGGCCCCTTTCTGGTGAACAAGAGAGAAGAGAGTGGTCTTGGTAGCACGTCAAGAGAGTAGCGAGCCCAACTAACGATCTTATTGAGGAGCATAGATGCCAAACCAAAGGTCTGTGAGTTAGAATAGTATCCTTGTGAAGCTAAGGTCAGCCAACCACAAGGTAGTCCGTATGATTCAAAGAGATAGGGGAGGGTAGCCATGATGCGGCTTGTACAAAGAGTCAGATAAGGAGTTCTAAGTCAAGCTTGGTCAGATCTTATCCTCGATGGATGGGACTCTCTCTCCTACTTATTTAGCGAGCCCTATAGGTGTTACCGACACCTCTTACTCTGATTTGATCTTTAACCCTTGGGCAGGCAATAAGCATTATCTAAGTCCCTAGTCTGAGTTTGATCTATGGGTCAGTCTTGCAAAGACGGATTCCTGGAAGAAGAGCAGGATGAGGGGAGTGTGAGTGCTCCGTTCGAGCGAAAGGCTACGAAGTAGAGGAAAGGGTGTGTTAACTCTCAAGCGAGACTAACGTACGAGGTTCAAAGACACGAGACTGTAACGATAGGAGATCGGAAAGCTTCTGACGAAAGAAGATTTCTGTGAAGGAATATGCGTTCGGAGAGGTCTGATTCCCTCGTCCAATACTCGAGTAAAGCGTGAGGAGTAGAAGGACAACGCCAAGGTCCGACGAGGTGGTACACAGTTACCGTTCTAAGGCTCCTCCAGGAGTGCGCTCTAAACGATGTTTTATGATAAAGCAAGGAAAGCAAAAGAAGATAGATTGAATCAAAGGCCTGCAAGTCTCGACCGAAGGGAGAGGAAAGCGTTCGAGCAAGGAAGTCACAGGAAAGCTAAAGACGATCGATCAGACGGTCAGCTCAAAGCAGCGAAAGAAGGTCAGGTTGTCAAGTGAAAGCTCGAAAGCATACGACGAAAGCTCAGCTCAAGGTGCAATCCAAGCAAAGTGAGAAGAGCAGGCGAAAGCATGGGAGGTTCCCCAGTGACATCCTCAAGTCAACGAGTTAGGAGCTCATACCGGGGAATAGAAGAAGCTGTAATTGCTCCTGTTGAATGAGTTTCAGTTGGAAGAGGGGGCATTAGCGGTTTAGGAATCGATCTAGCTGCTTTGACTAGTGGGAAAACTTGAATAGTAAGGGCTATGCGCAATCAACAAAAATCGTATTCTCGAACACCGCCTTTCTTTCTCCTATTGCAACTGCTATTGATACTTCTACAGCTTCCTTTTCTGTCACAAGCCATTGTAACACTTGCTTCTTGCTTTGAAAGCTGTCCTCTTAGTTTTGAACTTGTCTGAGAAGGGCTATTTCCTGCCGAGTGGAATGGTACTCGTATGTATAAAGAAAACAATGAAAGCAGCCTCGGAGGAACCGACAGAATAGATCTAAACCAATCAAATCAGAGGTCCTTGGCCCATCAGGGATTGGGACACCAGTCTAATTCCTCATCTCTAAGCAATTGATTGTAGTAGGTGATGAGGTCCTTCTCTAATTTCATGAGGAAGTCTGAATGTTTATGAGTCAGGGCCCGCTGGATTCCCTCTAGTCGGGTCGGTGCTTGTTGTGAGTTTTCGAAAACTGCCTTATTCCAATCCTTAAACGCTACTGAGGGTGCAGAAGTGATAGAATGGCCACTTGAACGGATAGACTTGCTTGCTTTCTTATGCTAGAACTTGACAATCTCTATCACTAGAACAAGGGACTGAGTCCTACAATGCTGTCTTCCTTGCTGGCTGGAAGGTTAGCTGGTTTATAACCTTCTTCTTACTCTTCCCATACTTCTATTGATTCTCCCAGGGGTTTAGTTATTAACTACTTGCTAGCGGGGTGTAGGCTTAGATGGTTTGCGGACTCTACCCTTACTGGGTTAACTTACTGACTCTCAAGACCGGTTATAGGTTAGAGCGCTGGACGGATGCTAGCTCTTCTCTTTGCAAGAAGGTTTGTATGAGAAAGAAATTCAATTTATAGAGTGAGATTCGTGTGCAGCTGATGAAATAGCTAGGGTTGATGATATAACTCTAACAACGGTTATTGCTAAGACTGGTTTTTCTCTTCCGTCTGTGGGATTTGCCCTTCAAACAAGCCTATGAATAACATCAATGCCATTCATTCGAGGTGATAAGTTAAATTCTATCACATCACTTTGTGGTGTGGTATGCGGCAGAGTTAGTGTACCCGGGGGTTAAGTTTTACCAAGTATGCGATTCTGGGTGACGACATTGTCATCGCAGATCGATTGGTAGCGGTACAATACCGAAAACTCATTGAACAACTTGGTCTATCTATATCTTAAATAAAACCTTGTTGTATGAGTCGGGTACCTGTGAGTTCGCTAAGCCTTCGCTCGGGGGCGGGAATTCCCCCTAGTAGGAGTAGTAGTCTTGGGCAGAGAACAGCCCTTTGTTAGCTCGACATCTATTACTATTCTTTTTAAGTAAAGAAGGTAAAGGCGTTCTTTCGCTTTCCTGGCGTATGTTGTCTTTTCGGAGCTAGCGAAGCAAGGTAGGAGTTCATACCCGACAAGATCCGAGATCAGAGCCATCAGTCAAGGAACTGATTGCCCTAAGCCGACGGTTTTGAATCCACATGGGAAAGAGCCGGTAGCGCAGGTTCGATTCCTGCTGGATGCACGTTCCACGTGCAGTTCAATATTTATGTGAGAACTTTTTTATTTGTTTACAGATTCTGCCCGTCGAATATTTACTCGCAAGAAGAAAGGTACGCAGTCACTCGTGCGAACTTCCATGTTTACTATTAAAAAAAAAAGAAGATTGATCCTAATCAAATTAGATCTTCCCTAAAGGAAGCTTGCAAGCAAGGCCTTTCTGTCACTTTGTTGAGTAGTGAGCGAGCTAAAGTAAAGCCAAGTAGAATTGTTGGCTTGGATCAAGAGGGCTCGGTCGAACCAGTTTTCATTCACTTCCTCCTCAGTCAGAGGGAGGGGTGTCACTTTAATATAAGCTTTTTTCTCTATCGCATGCTGTCTTTCTTTGACACTCTTACCGGTCCCTCTTCTTCGATTGGTTAGGTTCGCTCTTCCTCTCTAGGATGGGTTCTCTCTCATTTTATGCTTTCTTCTCTCTGGCATGGTACCGTACCTCTTCTTCTTTTCACGGTCTCTCCGCAACGGGAAAGAAAGTGTGCCAAGTCTTGCTCTGGCTTGCCCAAAGCATTGAACATACAGAATTAAGGCATTACATTACATACCCAGGCGGAAATGGTACACTATCGATCCAAGCCGGATAGGGTTTACGATACCGATAAGATGGACGAGACACGTGGTGATGGAAATCTTGAACGTTCTTGAAAATGAAATCTCGCAGCTCCGTAATACTATTCGGCATTGTTTCGTAACCCGTGTCATTTTTACAAGCCGAATTTACCCCTTTAGTAGATCGTGAGCGGGTCTGGTGAAGTTTGGGGAATCCTGTAATCATAGAAAACTTTTTGTCTATATCGACAATGACTCGTGGTAAAGACAAGATAGACTTTGACCAGACCCTCTGCGTGCATAATGAAAAAAGAAAATAAAGACTTCCCCCGGCTCCACCAAGCACGCGGCTGATCGTCTCACTTCAACCTAAACAACCACAACTAGATCTATTCCGTGAACATTCTCTTTCTCAGCCAAAGTCTCTTTCGAGACCTTTCCATCATGACCTTTGGAAGAAACTGGCTCTCCCATTGGAACTGATTAGATAACGCGTTCGCACCGTTCAATTGAATCAAAGAATCCTTCCTTTGGTTCTACCTTTCTCTCTGGTTGAGTACCTTTTTTCTATGTAAAAATTGAATAGTGCGATGTAATAGATTCAATGACAGCGTCCTTCTTTCGGTCTTGATTGGATTCTTCCATGGGGTTTGGAGGTTGCATGGCGGGACTCCCAACTGATTGAATAGGTGATTTCCGATCTAAAATGGTCGAGGAGTAGGCCTTGGCAACAACAACCTTTTCTCCTGTCTTTCTTTCCGTTTTTGTCTTCCACATGCTTACTCGATGGGATCCTCTTCCCTTCTCTTTTCAAAAATAAAATGCCTGATTGGTCCGCAATCAGTTACTGATGCTTTGTTGAATGAATAAGAAGCTTTTTTCAAGATTATTTGTTCCTTCCGGCTCACTCCTCACCGAAACCAGAAGGCACACTACTGGGAAAGTAAGATAGCTTCTCCTCTGATTATAAAGAAAATAAACCTCCCAAAAATTCGTGTTGTACTGTATTAAGGGAGGCAGTGAAAGCCCTATATGTAACCCCCTTAACCCGGCCTAGACGGTTGACCCGAATTAAGAAGATTACACGGGGAAAACCAAAGTCAACCCGAAAGTCAACCTTGATTAACGACCCTTTTTTTTCTTTTTAATCTTGTCTAGATTCACATTAACCCTAGATATGTTCACAAGATAATCATGTTCAGACATCATAACAATCAGAGTACAATCAGGGACTCAATTGCACAAAATACATCTTTAGGGACCAAATTGTAAATTCTGAAAATTATAAGGACTTAATCCAAATTAAAGTTACCAACTTGAAATTAGTCAGGTTTCATGCCTCACTGCCAAATTTCAGCTCAAATGGACATCCCAAACTCATACAATTGCATAAACAAGTTTCAGGACCAAAACGCAAACATTGCAAAACATTTAATCATCAAATTCAGAGCCCAACGGTCGAGTGTTCCGGAACAGAGAAGACCTGTTTCAGAACGCGGGACCATTCCACAACGGGTTCCGAAACGTGGCCTGGCAGTAGCCAAACTGTTCCGAAACAGTGCCTCCCGTTTCGGAACGCCCTGGCCATTTCAGGCCCCCGTTCCGATACGGTAGCACCTGTTCCGAAACAGGTTGCCCAGATTGCAGCACATTTGCTGATTTATCATGCAATTGACCTATCAAACATGCTCCAAATGCTACCAAACTTTACCAGTAAGTCATTCAATATACAAAGAACATATATGCATCAACCAATCTTCAACTTAGCATCAAATGTGAAAAGCCCCAAATCTATAGGCATGCTTCCTACTTAGCAAACCATCCAAGCAACATTATTCCAAAAACATCCCATAAAGGCCAATTACAAACACCAACATTAACAACAATATATATCCAACTTAGGGAGTCCAAAACATCTCCCAAAACAACAACAACAACAACATAGGTTCCCCATTGCCAAATTACCAAAAGCTAATAGTGTTTAAGAAAACCTTCACCATACAGGAGCTTTGTTCACCACTTGGATTCTTCACCACCTTGCTGCCCTCAAATGCACTTTAATGCTCTGCATTATTGGTTTAAGAAAAGAGAGAGCGTAAGCGAAAGCTTAGTGAGGAATGCTCATGAAAACCACACAATAATGCCTTTTCAAAACACATGATTAAACTTTTAATCCATTCATCATTTAAACATGCTCATAAGCATTTAAAACATGCATCTCATGCATCAAGTTCATAACATGTCATATTGGCAAAAAGTGATACATTTCACATAAGACTCACACATGGACTTTTAAACACCATTGTGATCTTATATTAACCAAGGACCACACATGGACTTTTAAACACCATTGTGTCCTTAACCCCATGGACTTTTAAACACCATGGCCCATGGACTTTTAAACACCATGGCAAGGACCACTCAAGGACTTTTAAACACCTTTGTGTCCTTAACAAGAACCATCCAAGGACTTTTAAACACCTTGATGTTCTTAAATACAAGGCTTACACAAGGAATTTTAACCACCTTTGTAACCTTAACCAAGGACCAATCATGGACTTTTAAACACCATATTGTCCTTAAATAAACAAGACTCATCCAAGGAATTTTAACCACCTTGATGATCTTAACCAAGAACCAACCATGGACTTTTAACCACCATGTTGTTCTTAAATAAACAAGGCTCACACAAGGACTTTTAACCACCTTTGTGACCTTAACATCACTTGCCAATATGCATCATTAATCAACAATAATCCACTGTTTTAAAGCATTTACTCAAGCCATAAACATCATGCATCTTTAAGCATTAAACCACATTATAACAATGTTCAAAAACAAGGATCTCTTACCTTGAGCATCCTTCAACACATGGCTTAAAATCTCAGCAACTAACATGCTTAATCATGCTTACAAAACAGAATTTAAAACATGCAAACAACCACATTGCATACAACCAAAACCATGGTTCATCATCAAGAGAGTTTTCCCGAAAACTTACTCTTGAACTTAGCTAAGTTGCTTAGACTTAAACTAAGCTCCCAAACCTTCAAATCAATGGTTTCAAAGCTGGAAACCAAAATCCACTCACTGATTCCGTTTCGCCTCTTGCCAAAACACCAACCAAGCTTCCGGATCACCACCTCAAGGATCCAAAGATGACTCCCCTGTTTTCAACACATCAAAGCAGGGGATTAATGCATCATCATGCATTAATAGCTTCAATGAAAGCACCTAAACTCGCTGCTCTCATCCACACACCATTTTCGGCTACCAAACACAACCGAAAATACATCCAAACAACTTCACAACATTACCCAGCCATGATCCATCAAATCTAAACACTCTTAAACATCAATTAACATCCAAAATGGATCTCAACACATCCTTATACCTCCAGCCACAACAGATCAACAAGATCACTCCAAAAACCATCAAAAACACAAGCTAAACTTAGGAAATTCAACCTATCTGGGATTGCATTAATTAAACCTCAACTTCTAATCAATTTAGCATTCATTTAACATCAAAAACACACCTCAAAACCCTGGTTAAACAGATCATACGAATTTTCATCAAAAACAAGCAAATCTTGCATTTTAAGCCAAGAATCAAGAATTCAACCATAAAACCTTTTATAAATCTTCAATTAAGGATTGAGAACTTGGGAATTTCAGTAAAGAACTGAGATTTTAGAGGAGAAGGACGTTCTTACCTCCAAACTTGAGTTTTCTCCCTTTTTGGAACCAAAATCTTGAAAATCCAATTAGCAAATGGTGAGGTTTTGTTGGTGAGATGATTAGCAATCAAAAGAGAATTGAAAAGAGATGTTTAGGTGACAAAATCAAAGAGAAAAGTTCTGGAGAAAGATGTTTGGTTTGAGAGAAAATGAGAGAAAAGGAAAATAGAAGATTTGAGAGAAAAGTTAGTTAGAATAGGAAAATATCTTCCCTCCACTTTTCTTTTGTTTAAAAATTAGAAATAAATCATTTAATATCTTAGAAAATCTGTAGAAAATCCTTTTGGGTAAATAGCTCCTTAAAGATTCAAAGTTTCAATCCTTTTTAAAACAGTCACGCAGTTTTCAAAAATTACATTTTGGTCACTAGCCAAAATGTCACCCTTCCAAACCTCATTTTTCAAAATTGATTTCACAGTTAACTTATATATATTAAAAGAGGATTTTAGGACATTTTTCCATATTTTTAATGCAACCCGAACTAGGCTTTCCTAATTTCACTCTTTTATATTCGAACAGCACTTTGACCAACCCGGTCCAAGCCTAAAACTTCTAAGCCCAAAACCGGGGCGTTACAACTCTCCCCCCTTAAGAAATTTCGTCCTCGAAATTTACCTGAAGGAAAGAGGTACGGAAACTGCTTCAGCCTGTCATCCTTCCGTTCCCACGTGGCCTCCTCAACACCTCGGTGCTTCCACAACACCTTCACCAACTCAATGGTCTTGCCACGAAGAACCTTGCTATCCGAATCCAGAATCTTCACCGGTTCCTCATCATAGGTCAAATCCGCTTCAATTCCAGTTCTTCCACAGGCATCACATGTGAAGGATCAGATCTATACTTCCGGAGCATAGAAACATGAAACACATCATGGATCTTCTCCAACTCTTGAGGTAACCTCAACTTGTACGCAACAGGACCCACACGCTCAATCACCTCGTACGGTCCAATGTACCTAGGGCTCAACTTACCCTTCCGGCCAAACCTCATCACCTTTTTCCAAGGCGAAACCTTTAGAAACACACGGTCACCCACCGGATACTCAATCTCCTTACGCTTCAAATCCGCGTAAGACTTTTGCCGATCAGAAGCTGCCTTCAAACGCTCACAAATGAGCTTCACCTTCTCGGTGGTTCCTTTCAACAAAGCCGGCATCGAAACCAACTTCTGACCCGTTTCAGCCCAACAAAGAGGAGTCCTACACTTCCTCCCATACAAGGCCTCATAAGGTGCCATTTGAATACTCGCTTGATAACTATTGTTATAAGCAAATTCCACCAAAGGCAAATGTTTCTCCCAAGAACCTTGGAACTCAATCACGCAGCACCTCAACATATCCTCCAAAATCTGGATAACACGCTCGGACTGACCATCCAACTGAGGATGATAAGATGTACTGAAATTCAACCTTGTACCCAAAGCTTGATGCAAACACTGCCAGAACCGCGATGTAAACCTCGGATCCCTATCCGACACAATCGACTTAGGCACACCATGCAGCCGCACAATCTCAGCAATGTACAGCTCCGCAAGCTTATCCAAAGAAAACATAGTATGCACAGGCAAGAAATGCGCACACTTCGTCAGGCGATCCACAATCACCCACACTGAATTCTTCTTCGATGGAGACAAAGGTAAACCAGATACAAAATCCATGGTAACCCTCTCCCACTTCCATTCAGGGATTCTCAACGGTTGCAACAACCCAGAAGGAACCTGATGCTCAGCCTTAACTCGCTGACACACCATACACTTGCTCACAAACTCTGCAACATCCTTCTTTAAACCTACCCAATAGTACTCATCACGAAGATCACGATACATCTTAGTACTACCAGGGTGCATAGCAAAAGGACTACTATGACCTTCAGTCAGAATAGCAAGCCTCAACTCAGCATCATTAGGCACTACTATCCGACTCCCAAAACACAACACACCATCATCATTAAAACTGAAATCCGAAGGTCTACCCTCCGCGATATCCTGAACATGCGGTACCAAGGAATCATCCAGCAACTGCTTTTCCTTGATCAGCTGAACCAAAGATGGTTTCACTTGCAACTCGGCCACCAGACCACCATCACGCGAAATACTCAAACTGGCAAACATAGCCCTCAGCTCAACAGCTACCTTCCTACTCAAGGCATCCGCAACAACATTAGCCTTCCCAGGGTGATACTCAATCGTCAGATCATAATCCTTGAGCAACTCCACCCAACGTCGCTGCCTAAGATTCAACTCCTTCTGAGACATCAGATACCTCAAACTCTTGTGATCCGTGTACACAGTACACTTTTCACCATACAGATAATGCCTCCAGATCTTCAAAGCAAAAACCACCGCAGCCAACTCAATATCATGCGTAGGATGTAACGCCCCGGTTTTGGGCTCAGAAGTTTTGGGTGCTGACCGGTTCGGTCAAAGTGCTGATCGAATATATAAGAGTGAATTTAGGAAAGCCTAGTTCGGGTTGCATTAAAAATATGGAAAAATGTTCTAAAATCATCTTTTAATATATAAAAGTGAACTGTGAAATCAATTTTGGAAAATGAGGTTTGGAAGGTTGACATTTTGGCTAGTGACCAAAATGTAATTTTTGAAAGTTGCGGGACAGTTTTATAAAGGATTGAAACTTTGAATCTTTAAGGAGCTATTATTCCAAAAAGGATTTCTCCAGATTTTTCTAAGATATTTTAAGGCTCAAATCTGATTTTAAAGATTTAGAAAAGGAGGGAAATCATTTTAACTAAATTTCCAACAAACTTTTCATTTTCTCTCAAATTCTCTTTTCTCTCATTTTCTCTCAACCCAAACAAAATTCTCCAGATTTCTTTCTCTGATTTTGACATCTAAATCTCTCCTTTCATCTTTCATTTGATTCCTAATCATCTCATCATCAAAACCTCTCAAATTACAAGTTGATTCATCAAGCTTTTTGGCTCTAAAATGGAGAAATTCAAGTTTGGAGGTAAGAACGTCCTTCTCCTCTAAACTATCAGTTCTTTACTGAAATTCCTAAGTTCTCAATCCTTGATTTATGTTTTATTAAAGGCTTTTCAATTGAGATCTTGATTTTTGGCTAAAATGCAAGATTTGGTGATTTTGGTGAAATTTTCGTGTGATCTGTTTAAGCAGGGTTTTGAGGTGTTAAATTGATGTTAAATGAATGCTAGAATGATTAGAAGTTGAGGTTTAATCAATGCAATCCCGGATAGGTTGAATTTCCTAAGTTTGGCTTGAGTTTTTGGTTGTTTTTGGAGTGTTTTTGGTGATCTGTTATACCTGGAGATATAAGGACGTGGTTGTGATCATTTTGCATGTTATTTGATGTATAAAAATGGTTAGAAGTGATGGATCTTGGCTGGGTTAAGTTTTGGAAGTGTTTGGAGGTGATTTTGGTTGTGTTTGGTAGCCCAATTGTTAGATTTGTGATGAGCAGCGAGTTGTGTTGTTGTTGCTGGTGTTTTAATGCATAAGGATGCATTAATGTTCTGTTTTTATGTGCTTGAAACAGGGGAATTGGATCCGTGAGCTTTGGAGGTGTTTTTCGGAAGCTTGGAAGGCTTGTTGGCTAGCTTTGGTTGGTTATTGGTGAGTGAAGTTGGGATTTCAGCTTTTGAAACAAGGTTTGAAGGTTTTTGGGAGCTTAGTCTAAGTCTAAACAACTTTGCTAAGCTCAAGAGTAAGTGAATGGGTTTTTGCTCTTGAATTGTGCGTGATTTGGTTTTAAAATCAAAAGTGGTTGATGATTGATATGCATGTGTTTTTGCATGGTTTAAATTTTGTTTTGTAAGCATGTTTTAGCATGGTTTAATGCTGGTTTTGAAAGCCATTTGAAAAGGATGCTCAAGGTAAGGGATCCTTGGTTCTGTATATGGAAATTGTGATTTTGATGCATGGTGATGCATGTTGATCAATGGCTTTGTATGATGCTTAGAAACAGTGAATTGATGATGTTAAATGTTACCTTTTGCATGTTGGCTATGCATGTGAATCATTGGATTAATGATGTAATGGCTTTGCTTATTGGTTATGCATGTGTATCATTGGATTAATGATGGTTTTGCATATTGGTTATGCATGTGAAACATTGAGCTAATGATGTGATGGCCTTGCATTATGTTTATGCATGTGGAACATTGGATATTGTGGTAAGATGGTTATATTGGCAAGAGGTGTAATTGGTTCTTGGTTCGTTGATCGGATATAGTTAGCCGGCTATAGGATTGGGTGCACCGTGAATAAAGTCGCCTTGAAGGCGGAGCGGTCAAGTGTGGACCGGATAGGCTCCCCTCAAGTATTCCTAAGGAGATGAGGTCAGTGGAGGTTGTTGCCCATGGGAGGACCTCGGTTGCTTAAGGTCAGTGGAGGTTGTTGCCCACGGGAAGACCTTGGTTGAGTAAAGGTTATAAGGTGGTTAAAAGTCCTTATGTGAGAACCTTGTACTTGTTAAGATCACAATGGCAGTGGTTAAGTCCATGTGTGGATCTTGTGTGTGATGTCCCGGATCTCGTTAGATGAAGTCTACAACTACCAATCGGTTGTGCAAAGGTTTTATTGTGTTGAAAGTCCATACGGGAAGACCTTGTGCATGTCAAGGGTGTATGGTGGTTGAAAGTCCATACATGGGAACCTTGAGGAAAAGCTAAGGTTGTATGGTGTTTATAAGTCCATGCATGGGAACCTTAGGATGTTGAGGTCAGTGGAGGTTGTTGCCCACGAGAAGACCTTGGATTGGGTAGTGTGTAGGGAGCGTTGGGACACGCTCGGAATCCGCGTATCCGATCGGGTTGTTGTGTTGGAAAGTGAATGTGGTTGATCTTATGGAAGCCAATATAGTGTTCTTGATCATAATGATGCATGGTTGCATGTGAAGCATGAGATGCTTGAATTGATGCATAGTTGCATGTGAAGCATGAGATGCTTGAATTGATGCATGGTTGCATGTGAAGCATGAGATGCTTGGATAAGATGCATTGTTGCATGAAAGGTGTATGATGCTAGTGTTGGCATGTTTACTTGTTAGGTTGAACAAGTATTGGTTATCATTTGATAAATGATGTATGTGAGTATGAGTTACCTATGTTGCATTGGAGTCATGTATGACTTGTTTTTAAAGGCATGTGATGATGATGTTATGGTTTTATGTTGCCTTGATTAAATGCATGAAATGGATTGATTGAACTATGGTTTTTAATGGTTTCTTACTTGTTATGGCTTTCAAGTTTATGAAAGGTATGTTGTGAAATGGAAGTGTTTTTCCATGGTTTTATTTAAGCTTGCATATGGTGTTTATGCATGATTTGAGCTTGATGTTGAAAGAGTTTTCAAACATGGTTTTGGAAAGCAAATCGGGTTTGTTTTAAGGTGTTTTAAAGACCCGCTGCATTGATGGTGTTTTGGTTTTGAGCATTCCTCACTAAGCATTATGTGCTTACGCTCCTTTTTGTCCATCAATGCAGATTCTTGAAGTTTGGACAGCAAGGAGCAAGGGATTCAAGGTGGACTCCAATGGAGATGTATGTCTCGGTGAATAGCTATAGTTAATAAGGGCAATGGGGTAGAATCTCTCGGATTTATGTGTATGTGATCGTATATGTTGATCATGAATGTTTAAATGTTGTTGTTAATGTTGTTGAAACATGAATTGGCTTAATTGAGGTTGCTTTGGAAAGGTTTATGTTTAAATGGATAGCTTGAGTAGGAAGCATGTCAATGAATTTGGGGCTTTTCAAATGTGTTGGTTATATGTTGAATTGATGATGCATTTATGGTCCCTGCATGTTGAATGATCATGTGGTATGATTTGGTGATGTTAATTTGAAGTTTGAAGCATGTTTGAAGCTGTTTTCGAGTTGTTTTCAGGCAGGGGTATCGGTACTCGGGCTTGCGTATCGATACGCCTGAGCCAAATATGCATGTTTCTGCCCAGGGGTATCGATACGGCTGAATAAGTATCGATACCGTATGAGTGAAGTATCGAAACGGGGGGAAAGGTATCGATACCGTTGCTAGAGTTTGGTTACTGCCTTCCCCGCGTATCGATACGACACTAGGTGTATCGATACCGGATCGTTAAAATCAGTTAAAAGTATCTTTTATGTTTCAAAATGTTTGCGTTTTGGTCCTGAATCTTGTTTGTGCAATTGTTTGAGTTCGGGAGGTCCGTTTGAGCTGAAATTTGGCAGGGAAGCATGAAACATGATTAATTTTAAGTTGGTAACTTAAAATCTGGTTAAGTCCTTAAAGTTTTCGGAAATTACAATTTGGTCCCTAAAGTTGTAATTTGTTCAATTGGGTCCCTGTTTGATCTCTGATGTTTGTGAATTTTGAGCATGGTGTTTGTGTGATCACACCTAAGGTTAATGTGCATCTAGACAAGTTTAAAAAGGAAAAAAAAGGGTTGTTAATCAAGGTTGACTTTCGGGTTGACTTTGGTTTTCCCCGTGTAATCTTCGTAGTTCGGGTCAACCGTCTAGGCCGGGCTACGGGGGTTACATAGGATAATTGCGCTCATGCACCTTCAACTGCCGCGATGCATAAGCCACAACCTTACCCTCTTGCATCAATACACATCCCAAACCAACATAGGATGCATCACTGTAGACCACAAACTCTTTCCCTGATTTAGGTTGAATCAAGATAGGAGCTTGCGTCAAAGCCGCCTTAAGCTTCTCAAAAGCCTATTGTCTCGCTTCTGTCCACTCATACTTAACATCCTTCTGCAGCAACTTCGTCAAAGGTGCAACAATCTTAGAAAACCCATCCACAAACCTCCGGTAGTATCCCGCCAAACCAAGGAAACTACGAACCTCATGAACAGACTTAGGAACCTTCCAATTCATCAGCGCCTCAATCTTCTGAGGATCAACACGAATCCCCTCAGCAGAGACCACATGCCAAAGAAACACCACTTCACTTAACCAGAACTCGCACTTGCTCAGCTTAGCATAAAGCTGATTCTCCAACAAAGCTTGCAGCACAATCCTCAAATGCTCTTCATGCTCCTCCTCAGTACGCGAGTACACGAGGATATCATCAATGAACACCAAAACGAACTTGTCCAGGTATTCATGAAACACACGATTCATCATGTCCATGAAAGCAGCAGGAGCATTTGTCAAACCAAACGGCATCACAAGAAACTCATAATGCCCATACCTTGTCCTGAAAGCTGTCTTAGGCACATCCACATCCTTCACCTTCAACTGGTAATACCCTGACCTCAAGTCAATCTTAGAGAACACAGCTGCTCCCCGAAATTGATCAAAGAGATCATCAATTCTCTGCAAAGGATACCGATTCTTGATAGTCAACTTGTTCAGCTGACGATAATCAATGCACATTCTCATGGTGCCATCCTTCTTCTTTACAAACAAGACCGGTGCACCCCAAGGTGACACACTCGGCCGGATGAACCCACGATCAAGCAACTCTTGCAACTGCGTCTTCAGCTCCTTTAACTCTTTAGGTGCCATTCTATAAGGGGTAATGGACACAGGAGTTGTATTCTCATACAGCTCAATCCCAAACTCCACTTCACGATTAGGAGGTAAACCAGGCAACTCCTCAGGAAACACACCAGGGAATTCTCGCACAACCCTAATATCTTGCACCTGCAACTCTTTAGAGCTAGGATTCATCACAAAAGCTAGATAAGCTTCACAACCTTGCCTCAGCATTCGGCTTGCCTCCAAGGTAGACACCACATTGGCAAGAAACTTCACATTCTTACCAACCACAACCACCTCATAATCATCCGCAAGCTTCAACGAAACTCGCTTATTTTCACAATCCACCACAGCACGATGCTCAGCAAGCCAATCCATACCAAGGATTACATCAAAACCATAGAAAGGCAACTCCATAAGATCAACATGAAAAACATGGTCTTGAACAACCAAAGGACACCTTCTATACAGCTTTCGAGTCACAACAGTTTCACCAAAAGAACTAGTGACACGCACACCAACATCCAAAGACTCAACAGGCAAACCAAGCAATTCAGCATGCTCACGCAATATGTATGAATGCGTAGATCCAGAATCAATCAAGGAAAGCAATGACAAGGATTGCAAAGTAAAAGTACCTGCGATCACATCCGCGTCATTCCTCCCCTCCCGCTGAGCATACACCCTAGCTTGACCGCCACCTTCAGGCTGAATAGCCACAACATGAGCTACACCCCTACCACCTTCCTCTCTCCGCTGGAAATTACCACGGCCGCGCCCACGACCTCTCTGTGGTGCAGCAACAACAGGAGCACGCACTTGGCCACCAGCCAACATAGGACACTCTCGCCTCATATGATCCGCAGATCCAAAATTCCAGCACCCATTACCAGCTGCTGCAATAGGAGCTTGCACCTCCCTCACAGCTCGAGGACAATCATGTTTCATATGACCACGTGAACCACATGTCCAACATGCACTCGGATCGGCTCTAGCATTACCTCCCCGAGCAGGTGCACCTCCACCTCGCTTAACTGAGGACTGATACCTCTGATCACGTCCCCTCTTGTTCCGTCCACCACCAGAGCTATACTCAGCAGCTCGCTTTCCAGCACTAGAACCAGCACTCTTAGCAGATAAACCCAAGTTCATCTCAATGTCCTTTGCTCGACCCACCAGCACATCAAAATCACTATACTCGGTAGCCAGCACATACATCTTCACCTCCGTCACTAAACCATAACGGAATCTTTCACACCTCTCCCGCTCATCCGGAACGAGCTCAGGTGCATATTGTCTGAGTCGAACAAACTGCACTTCATACTCAGCCACAATCATGCTCCCTTGGGTAAGAGTCATGAACTCTCGCTTCTTTTCATCTAGGTACCTCACACCTAGATACCTTCTCTTAAACGCATTCTGAAAGAATGTCCAAGTTATGTCAACTTCTGCCATCCCAGCAATAGTGGTTGTCCACCACGTATAAGCATCATCCTGAAGCATGGATACTACACAACCCAGCTTTTGCACATCAGTGCAACTCATCTGACCCAAGATCCTCTTGGTACTCTCTAGCCAAGCTCCAGAACCTTCAGCAGACATACCCCTGAACTCTGTCCCGCCTAGACCGCGTAAGCGTTCCAAGGGTAGTCTAACACCAGCATCTTCCTGATGCCCAGCTCCTCGAGCTCCAGCTACTGCGGCTTGGAAAGCTCCAGCAATAGCTTGTATCAGCACTGTCATGTCAGGAACAGCTTGCCCCTGACCAGCCTCAGGTCCAGCGACCCCAGCACCAGCTGCAGCTTCAGCTCTTTCACCCTCAGCACCACCACCACCAGGTGGAGGAGGTAAAACCGCACTCTCAACATTCTCCTCATTCTCATTCTCATTTTGAGCCGCAGCTCGCACATTACTCCTTAACTCTCTACGAGGTGCCATACTCTATCACACAATCACAATGCAAACAAACAAAGTCAGGCCCATCACGGTAAGCAATCCAAGTACTCAAGCTCATTTTCACTTAAAAACAACATCATTTCATTAGCTTTGATTTGGCAATGGGTACCCACAACATGCTTCATCCCAACATACACCACAATTGCAACATATCACAATTCATTTAATTATGCTTTCACTCAACAAGCATACAAAGCATACATGCATAAATCATCCACATAATCATTCCAAAATACTCGAAACTCAGCTCTGATACCACCAAATGTAACCCCCTTAACCCGGCCTAGACGGTTGACCCGAATTAAGAAGATTACACGGGGAAAACCAAAGTCAACCCGAAAGTCAACCTTGATTAACGACCTTTTTTTTTCTTTTTAATCTTGTCTAGATGCACATTAACCCTAGATATGTTCACAAGATAATCATGTTCAGATATCATAACAATCAGAGTACAATCAGGGACTCAATTGCACAAAATACAACTTTAGGGACCAAATTGTAAATTCTGAAAATTATAAGGACTTAATCCAAATTAAAGTTACCAACTTGAAATTAGTCAGGTTTCATGCCTCACTGCCAAATTTCAGCTCAAATGGACATCCCAAACTCATACAATTGCATAAACAAGTTTCAGGACCAAAACGCAAACATTGCAAAACATTTAACCATCAAATTCAGAGCCCAACGGTCGAGTGTTCCGGAACAGGGAAGACCTGTTTCGGAACGCGGGACCGTTCCGCAACGGGTTCCGAAACGTGGCCTGGCAGTAGCCAAACTGTTCCGAAACAGTGCCTCCTATTTCGGAACGCCCTGGCCATTTCATGCCCCTGTTCCGATACGGTAGCACCTGTTCCGGAACAGGTTGCCCAGATTGCAGCACATTTGTTGATTTATCATGCAATTGACCTATCAAACATGCTCCAAATGCTACCAAACTTTACCAGCAAGTCATTCAATATACAAAGAACATATATGCATCAACCAATCTTCAACTTAGCATCAAATGTGAAAAGCCCCAAATCTATAGGCATGCTTCCTACTTAGCAAACCATCCAAGCAACATTATTCCAAAAACATCCCATAAAGGCCAATTACAAACACCAACATTAACAACAACATATATCCAACTTAGGGAGTCCAAAACATCTCCCAAAACAACAACAACAACAACATAGGTTCCCCATTGCCAAATTACCAAAAGCTAATAGTGTTTAAGAAAACCTTCACCATACATGAGCTTTGTTCACCAGTTGGATTCTTCACCACCTTGCTGCCCTCAAATGCACTTTAATGCTCTGCATTATTGGTTTAAGAAAAGAGAGAGCGTAAGCGAAAGCTTAGTGAGGAATGCTCATGAAAACCACACAATAATGCCTTTTCAAAACACATGATTAAACCTTTAATCCATTCATCATTTAAACATGCTCATAAGCATTTAAAACATGCATCTCATGCATCAAGTTCATAACATGTCATATTGGCAACAAGTGATACATTTCACATAAGACTCACACATGGACTTTTAAACACCATTGTGATCTTACATTAACCAAGGACCACACATGGACTTTTAAACACCATTGTGTCCTTAACCCCATGGACTTTTAAACACCATGGCCCATGGACTTTTAAACACCATGGCAAGGACCACACAAGGACTTTTAAACACCTTTGTGTCCTTAACAAGAACCATCCAAGGACTTTTAAACACCTTGATATTCTTAAATACAAGGCTTACACAAGGAATTTTAACCACCTTTGTAACCTTAACCAAGGACCAATCATGGACTTTTAAACACCATATTGTCCTTAAATAAACAAGACTCATCCAAGGAATTTTAACCACCTTGATGATCTTAACCAAGAACCAACCATGGACTTTTAACCACCATGTTGTTCTTAAATAAACAAGGCTCACACAAGGACTTTTAACCACCTTTGTGACCTTAACATCACTTGCCAATATGCATCATTAATCAACAATAATCCACTGTTTTAAAGCACTTACTCAAGCCATAAACATCATGCATCTTTAAGCATTAAACCACATTATAACAATGTTCAAAAACAAGGATCTCTTACCTTGAGCATCCTTCAACACATGGCTTAAAATATCAGCAACTAATATGCTTAATCATGCTTACAACACAGAATTTAAAACATGCAAACAACCACATTGCATACAACCAAAACCATGGTTCATCATCAAGAGAGTTTTCCCAAAAACTTACTCTTGAGCTTAGCTAAGTTGCTTAGACTTAAACTAATCTCCCAAACCTTCAAATCAATGGTTTCAAAGCTGGAAACCAAAATCCACTCACCGATTTCGTTTCGCCTCTTGCCAAAACACCAACCAAGCTTCCGGATCACCACCTCAAGGATCCAAAGATGACTCCCCTGTTTTCAACACATCAAAGCAGAGGATTAATGCATCATCATGCATTAATAGCTTCAATGAAAGCACCTAAACTCGCTGCTCTCATCCATACACCATTTTCGGCTACCAAACACAATCGAAAATACATCCAAACAACTTCACAACATTACCCAGCCATGATCCATCAAATCTAAACACTCTTAAACATCAATTAACATCCAAAATGGATCTCAACACATCTTTATACCTCCAGCCACAACAGATCAACAAGATCACTCCAAAAACCATCAAAAACACAAGCTAAACTTAGGAAATTCAACCTATCCGGGATTGCATTAATTAAACCTCAACTTCTAATCAATTTAGCATTCATTTAACATCAAAAACAC
>OY288290.1:43922133-43957133 GCA_958450335.1 Hibiscus tridactylites | reverse complement strand
AACTTTTATTTAGTTAAATAAACCAAGTTATTTGGTAAGCATGGGAATCAGATCCTTGCATCCTGCTAGTGAGTCCTCCACCCTTACTTAGATCATATGATAACAATGGATACTAGCCTAGTGAGGCTGCGAGTCAGTAGGAAAGAAGACATGTTCGTTGAGAGCATTCGGAGCTCACGAGGTCATACCGGCCGGGTCAATATCCATAAAAGGCATTCAAGGAGGCAGGTTTCAAGTCAAAGATTTTTGTTAATACGATAGAGGGGTTGGCTCCCACACAGCTAGTTGGCATATGATATGGATTATTCCTTCTCATTCTTACGAGCATATGTTGGGAATCGGCCCTACCCCGCGGTCTCCTCCTCATTCGCTTGCTTGTTTTCTTTTTTTCTTTTCTATATAGCAACTCGCAGCGCACGTCGCGAGCAGTGGGTTGCCCTGTTTTGGCTTACTAAGTCACGTGTAAGGCCTGCATATTGGAGACTCTTATCAGTCAGTACAAAGCAAGCCCAAGTCCATGCAAGAGGAAAAAAAGGATCTGTCCAAATTCAAAGCCCATCAAATACATTTTCGGATCCGAAATTAAAAAAAATAGAAAGCCATCAAAAACCCTAAGCCCATATAGCCTCGGCCCATAGAGCTTTCCGCCAAGTTTTTTTGTCACTTTCTTACACTAAACTAAATTAAAAAAAAGCTGTACTGACTTACTGTATACCGGTGTTAGTGGACTGACTGAGTGAGCTGGAAAGGGGCTTTTCCTTGTTTCCGGGGAAAAAGCAAGCGTCTGATCAGATCAATCATGTCAATCAAGTTAATCAAGGACTGGGCTGTCGAGTGAGGATTGCTCCATCTATGAAGAAAGGACGCAGGGGGCCTCTCTTATTATAAATGGGGGGGGGGGGGTACTCTCTTCTCTGATGTGCGCTATATTATTGTGTCCTATTCCTGAAAGAGTGATCGGGATTAAGCCACGTGGCGATACCCGCGAAAAACTAAGGACTCTTTTTTTTCGCTTAGAGCTTCCTACGTCTATAAATAGAAGCTGCTTTCTCTATTTGGCAAAGCAAGGGGAGATATGGATCCACCAGTTACCACTTTAACACTTTTCTTTTTTCAAATTGAGCAAGCAATTATTAATGTAGAAAACCAGAAGCTCGAATGTGAGCAAATGCTTGGTTTGTTCTGGGAGCATCCGCCTGCTCTCGATCCTGAGGACGTAGGAAGAAGAATGCAATTTTTGAGGGACCGCATTCGTGCGCTGGCAGAGCGCAGGAGGGTTCTCATCCGATAGCGCGAATTGCTGCTTATTAGGGCGGCCTCCATCATCCGCGGGAGACCAGGGGGAAACAACTAAGAAGTCATTTGTTTTTTTTTTTTTGCTTTTCTCTTTCTTTTAACTTAATATGTTGTTTGTTTACTTTGTTGTAATGTTGTGTTTAGTTGTTTGGCTGGTCTATGTGTGTGTGAGTTTCCCATTGGATGTACTTCCATTGCTAGAATGAATAAAATCTGCTTTGTTTTTGTTCATTATTTTCCTTGTAGTCCAGTCCACGATAAGACATCTTTGACAAAATAAAATCGGGCTTTCTCACCCCCTAATGGTGTGGGGTGATATCAAACCCCCGGTCGGGAAAGGAGAGCTTTACGAACCAATCAAACGAAAGAAAAAGATGCCTAGTCCGCGCTGTATGAATACATTGGTTGCTCACTTCTTCATCTGTGAGATGATCGTATTAAACTATTCCTACCCGTGAAAGCACGTTAGTGAAAGCCGGTACGCGTTAGAAAGAAGCAATGGCCAGATCCATGTAGACAGAATGAGACTCATCAGTAAGAACTGGATTGGATAAAGCATCCGAGTTCGCGGATTCATCTGTTGTTGAAGCATACCCTGAAGCCACAACTGAAGAAAATAAAAGCTGGTTAGTAAGTCTAGATTCATCAACAGAGTAGGAACCCTTCCATCGTCCCTCTTGTTCTGGACCGGTGCCCCAATCCATTTTTTCTTTTTAAGTAAGGATATCGAGAGAGCCTTTGACCTATGTATGGGTATGGTCTCAGTGAAGGTCTTTAATGGCTCTTCGCTTTTCCCTTTGGTTGTACCCCGAACTTACTAGCCTTTCTGCCCGGTAGCGAGGAGCGAAGCTGCCCCTATCAGATAAAGGCAAAGCGAGAGGAGTGATTTGAATCAATAGTTCGGTAATTTTATACATGATATGATGTCATTCGCTCATCCTTCTCCTCTTTTCTAGCTCTAGCTGCACATTAATCTTCCTTGCAATCAAGCTAGCAATCAACAAGCAGATCGAGACCGAGTAGCTTCACTAGTAGATCCAAGTCCAGTCATTGATCCCGTTGGAGTAGAAGGGAGTAGAAGCAACGGTACCTAGAGTAGCAGTTCCATCAGAAGCAAGAAGCAAGGGCCCCCTAAATAGTAGGGGCGGGGGATAGGGACGGAAGGCCTTAAACGGGAGCTGGCAAGGTTGACTAAGAAGGTATAAGGCCCTATTGGGTAGAAGGTTGGCTGAGAAGATCCTTCTTCAGCAGAATCCCTAGATGAATCATAAGAAACTGGAAACGCTATGCTATGAGGACTTTCGTCCCCATCCAAAGTAAGGCCGTTTCGAAAGCCGGAGAGGAAAGCCCCAATTTAGCCTTCTCAACCTCCGAGCCCAAGGCGTAACCCAAGTCCAGAATAGCTGATACAGCTTCGGACCGACCCGACAGAGGCGCTCTGAATAGGCTAAGGCTACCTTCTCCAACTTCTGCTTCTGCTTCTGCGGATTCCGCTTACCCTGAAACTGATTCAGCAACGGAAACTTCTTCTGCTTACCCTTCTTCAGCTTCTGCAGCTGATTCGGATGATTCTCCGGATTCTCGTATCGCCCTAGACAAATAAGTGCTATCTATCGGCTTTCGCTAACGTGAGCCCCTTTCCAGAAAAGGCTTTTGTCCCAGTCCCGTCTCAGGCCCTATCCCTTCCCTATTACCCTTTACCGTCTACAGTCTCAGGCCCTATCCCCCCGCCTAATTACGTCAGATACTTGATAGAATCCTGCTCGTGAATCGGGGTTCTCAATAGAGGAGAGCAAGACGTTAGATGGAAAGAAGACCATTGGATAACAATAACTGGAATGGAACGAGCAAACGAAGGCTGTTGACGGGGACTATGGTTTGAGTGGGGTCTGGACGGTTTACATGTGTTCGGCTAAGGCTAATCTCGAGGTTTTTGAAATGAAACAGGGAATTATCTCATTCACCCGATCTTCGTCCATATGGTACTTAGCTTTTTCTTCCTTCCAAAGGCTTGCTATTCCTTTGTCCACCCGATCTATAAAAGGACTATTATCAAGATGATTTTTTCATTTTTTTCCTACGCCAATCTCGAAAGACCTCGATGCTCATTCAACCCTGAAAGCACTGCACTGAAAAGGCTACCCTCCTCTCTTAGATTGAGATGCTTACCAACCAAGTACTACTATTACTGTACATACAGAGGGGAGAAGCACTAATCAAAGTATATTTCGCCTAGTTGAGCTTTTTTGAGTGTGGCGAGGTCTTGAGAGGAAGAAGCTGGCGAGTAGACTTCTTGGGCGGTAGAAGACTTCCATAAATGTTGGAAGGCACCTTCCGCGGGATGCTGTCCCACTCGCAGGAGCCGACGGGGTGACCCACATAGCGATCAGAACGAACTAGCCCCTCGTTTATTTTCACCGGTCAGTCTAGGAAAGAGGTACCAGATTGCGAGCTCTACGGCCATTAAGATAAAGACGTATGAAATGACTATGCCCTCCATGAAGGGCATGACATGGCGGTCAGCAGACGCTTAACCGAAGGGCTAAAAAACTCTGCTCAACCACTACGAAAATTGCGTAAAAAGAACATATTCCGATGAGGGAATATAACCTGGCTTGAACCGAGCAAGAGCAAGATACTCGGCTTATAGGTCAGTAAGACGTACCAACTTGCCTACTCAATGTACCATGGGCTCTCATGCTACCATCGACATGCACCCGAAACTGTGCTGCCTTGGCCAATAGTAAGCTTCTACCCTATAGCGAGGGACACATATATATATAGGAGAGCGACGTGCAAGCGATTGATATTAGGCCCTTTTGCTGGTCTAACTAAAATGAGTGGGAATTACGACTAGGACCTATGGCTTTCAAAGAAAGGGCACTAAAGCGACGAATGGGGAAACGAAGATGAAAAGTATGTTTTTTCTTTTATATTCATAGATCCTGGACTGAGTCAAATCTTCGAACTACGGATGACTTGATCACGTAAAGTACGTAAGCAGGCTCGAAATGAGCTCCAGTAAGCCGCTACGCACCTTTACGCTTCCTCCTCTTCGCCATGTGGATTCTTAAACTGAAACCTTCAAACCCGCCTTTCCCTCTTAAATGGGCGAATCAGGTTCAGTGTTAATCTCCTAGTACTAATCTGTTCACTGATTACCAGTGTCATCACCTTCAGGAGTTTTGCATGAGCTCCTGCTTTGCTTTCTGAGGCCTGTAAAGGCTCTATTCCCTCTCGCTTTAGACATGGAATTGGAACCGAGAAAAGCACTTCGAAGAAGGTTTCACAGCAGTCCCTTAGGCCTCTTCGGGGCATTTCTCTCATATCTGTTTCGATGCCTAGTGGTTTTGGAACAAGAGGGGATTTCCGTTGCTTAGGGGTCATCCCTTATTGAATTGGAATAAGGGTCGTATCACTTTGACCTTTCTCTTATTTATTCGCTTTCGTAAGGCACTATTGCCCTCGCATTTGTTCTTTTTTCTCTTTCCTCCTCGTCCATTAAGGAAGGCAGTTGCTTCTTCCAAGAGTGCTTATTCCACAACAACAGGGGTAAGCCCGATGGATAAGGTGTAAACAGGGTCTTCATGAACAGTTGATTCGTCTTTTAGACTAAGCGATGCAAGAGTAAGCGCTGGTACACTAACAGCTCTTGGTCTTAGCTCCCTAAACGTTGTTGAGGAAGCATCCAATCCATTTCCAATTCACATGTGTTAAGCATAGTGACACCAATCCCTTTGAATGAAGGAGATTTTGATTGCTGCTAGCTAGGGATTGGGGTAGGGGATAAAGGCATCCAACGCAATGAAGAAGACAATGCGCAAAGGACTGCTTTCGATTCTTTCTTGTCTATCGGATTCTGTTGAGAAGAAGGGAAAACCATCCGACCCGCAGACTTTCATGCTTGTTGTCCTAACAAGCCAAATAGCGTATATAAGAGAAGATGTTTCGAGAAATTGTTGGGGCGATGTGCAAGCTCTTACTTCTGTCTCCTAAGTCAGTTAGTGGATCCAGAAAGCTCCGCCCAAAGGTGCTTTTTGAAAGCCGGTCCCCGGTAGCCCAAGATCCGTCTCAGACAGAAGAAGAAAGCTAGCACTCGAGTCAAGCAAGACGGGAATGTCACTCGATTGAGAAATCATACCTTCAGTAGGGGAAAAATTGTCGCATATACGCTATATTGTATGACTACTAACCATATCAGCGGATATCCTTCATAGATCCTTCCTTGCCCCTTTCTACAAACCTTTCTATAATATAAGGGAAGCTCGAAGAGCTTTCTTCGCATGCTTGAGCCCATTAATAAAATATTAATATCATATCGATCAAGGCTTTCCTTTAGTTTAATTGCAGCTAGTGGTTTCAGAATATTCCTTCCGCTAAGCGGTTGCGCTAAGTCTTCCAATCTTTGAAGGTACCTTTTCCTTTTAAGAAAGCTTAGATTCTTTCCTTTGTCTGATAAACCCTTATGTCTCTCGCCTATGTCTTTTTCTTCTGTGTCAGTGTGGTTCATTCGTTAATCATATCCCAATCCTTCTATCAGTTACAAGATCGAAAATCATGCTTGCTTTTAAATCCAAGTTAGATGAAAGGAATCGGGCAATTCGTTAAAGGATATCTGTCAAATGAGTACCTCTATTTATTATGAAGCCAGACCGCGAATCCCCTGTACCAGTTCCATTTGATAAAATTGCAAGGGAAGTTGAAGTGGAAGTTTGAGTTTCTTTTGTAGTTTTGTTCTTTTATCGGGGAGTGTTTCATGCCTTGCTTCACAGTTTCAATTGTGGACTAGTTACTAATTGACTGATGGAGTGGGGTTGCAAGTTTGACAGCATACCCCATTGGAAGCATGAAAGCCTATCTAATTTTAGTATCTTAGGCAACAAGCTAGCTTAGGATAGCAGATTATGTTCTTGGACAAAAAATAGTTTCTTTGATAGAAAGTTATTAAAGTAAAGATGAAAGCCAGCCATCGGTAAGCGCATCTAGTTCGAGAGTGGCAGTTAAAATTTCTACCAAGAGTATGAGGTATTGACCTAGGAGGTCATTTCCATCCCGAGTCTAAAATAGGGTGCAGGTTAGTTTCCTTGCGGCTGTCCTGCCAGCCCTAATAATCTATAGGATTTATTCTGCTTTCTCTGAGGCTTGAGAGTCAGTGCCTCTTGCCTTTTCCCAATCAGAGTTAAGCTAGCTCATTTCAAGAAAGCAAACAAGTTCCCGTAAGGCAAGCCTTCCTTTTAAAAGTGGAGTGGTAGTTTTCTTTGATGTCATGCCAGTTAAGGTAAGCTCTCAGTGGATGCCATTACTTGACTCAATCTATCCGGGTGATCGAAGGCGTATCGCGATCGACGCTTATTATACGTTGCTTCGACTGCTGTGTACATCCCCAGCCAATAAGAGGAGTGGGTACCAGACTCGCTAAGAGGAGACAACAGTGGCTCCGTGCCCCCTAACTACTGAAGACCTTAAAGAGGTGGTTGACGTTCGTAAGGCATAGATCGCTGATTCTCTTAATTTAATTCTTTGAAACTACGTGCCCCTCTCTCTATTTTAATAGTAAGATTTTATATTATTGGCTATTGGCACTTCTATAGAATAGAAAGAAGGTCTTGAAGAGCCTCGTCAAACAAAGTACGCCCAAAGACTTATTTCCTTTAAGCGGAGACCCTTTTTCTGTGAGGGGTCGTAGGCCAGTCTTTTAGTAATTTCCGAGGGCAATAAAAAAAGTTCTTTATAGGTTCACGAACACGACCCGACAATCAATTTCCTACAACCCCATGGAATCTCATTCATTCAAATTGTATAGAAATAAATCGGATGAGACTTTCATTCTTACTATTCGTATTATCGTAGTAGAAGTAAGAAAGCAGATTTACTAATCAGTTTATTCGCCATGTTAGGAGAAGGGGATGGTCGATGGAAAGAAAAAGAAAGAGCTTTGAATGCAAGCTTCACTCCATCTTTGAGAGTATGGAACTAAGAAGTGGCGGTTAGCGCACCTGCTTCAATTTTTTGACGTCTGTCAGCTTTCTTCCTCGAGTGCTTGAGTAGAGGCTTATGGAAAGGCCTAACTGCTCTTTTAGTGAACTTGTTGTGTCCATCTGTTTCACTTCAAAAGAATGACGTAGATATATATACGAGAAAGAAAGGGCCATGGCAAAGGGTATCGTATATAAGAAAAAAGCTTGACTGACGGAGTGACCTTTCTCGTTTTCTGGTTAGGCAGCAGAGCAACCTCAGCGATCTGCCTCATTGCAGGAGGAAAGGAAGGAAGCCTAAGATAATGGTATGATTTCAGACCATGCTTGGGGCGCGTCCGACTGTCTTAGTGCTTTTGAAGTATCCATTGAAATATCTTTGTTAGTGCCCGGTTTCCACAAAGCATTGCCCTTCATAGCTGCATTAGGAGACATTACATTAGATAGACTCCGGTGATACACTAAGAGAGTCGACTAGGTAGTACACAATGAGGATTCCCCGCCTGACATCTAGGAAAGCTCCTTTCTGCTGTGCTTGCCACTACTGCCTAATAGGGTTTTCGAGTAGAATAAGTAGGCTTTTTTTGATTGAAGCTCTCCTCGAACCGAACCATTTCTGATGATTGAGACTTTCCTGAGTCAGTGAGAAAGCTCTGCTTTAAGCCTTTCTTCAGAGTTCTAGCAAGCCCTTCTTTGACCGGGCATTTCTGCGAGTTAATTATACACCCATTTCTCGGTATTTTCTTCCACATCTCATACCCGTAGTACCGGGTCTTGACCACGTAATCAAAGGCTTTAAAAGGTCTCTGAAGTCAATGTAAACCCTAATCCGCCCGTTCTTCTTGGTCACTGAGGCAATGTTTTCCAACCAATCGGGATCTTTCTCTTATGAAACCCACATCCTTTAATTTCTGTACTTCTTTATCAATCTTCTTTATGAGGAGTGGATGAAAGCGTCGTTGCGCTTGCTTGATGGGCTTAGCATCTGGTTTGATATTAAGCCTGTGGACGGCGATTTCAGGGTCTAGCCCAGGCATCTCAGCCTAACTCCAGGCAAATCCAAGTATTCCTTAAGAAGCTGGACGTATTGTTCAGCTTCCTCTGATGATAGGCTGGCACTTAGGAAGATTGGGCGAGGGTCGCCTTCTGTTCCCAGGTCAACCTGTCGAACTTCATCATCTGTGGGTGGTACTGGTTTCAGGTTCTCTCGAGGTTCTTCAGAGGGGTTATTTTCCCAAGTCATTCTTTCTTGCCATTCTTCTTCTCCTCACTACCACGCATCACGAGTTCGCTCAATCCCATGTAGAGATGAGCGAGCATAGCAGGACCAAGGTAGCTTGCTAACTCTCGCCATCTGCCAATCGAGCCGCAATAATGTAAAAATATCAAAGTCTTTTCAAAGAGTGATTTCAGAACACGATCCGCGAGAGGAAGCACATCATAAAGGCCCAATGCTCCTTTGCAAGACACATCAGGAAAAAATGTTCACAACTAACTGCTCTAGAAACGTTCTTTCCATCCATGCGACATCTCTTGCTTTGCTTGCTAGCTAAGCTAGGAGGGTAGCGCAGGCCAAATATAGAAGCCCTAACGGCAGCGATAACCACCATAAGCGCGAAAGAAAAGCAGCCAAGGCCTTCGAAGAGACACGAATCACATACCTTTCTGACAAACCGGATTAATTAGGAAGGGCTAGATCGACATCTCAGCTAGGGCAGGGCATTCATCCGTCGGATTAGTTTAACTCGGTCAATGCATGGATTAATGTTATCAGTATGAGTTCTTTCCTTCTGAAGTTCCGAATCAGTTCTCCTATGGGTGAATTGGATGGACCAAGGGAAGTAGAACTTGCCGATCCTTTGATCAGCTCTGGGAGCCTATGCTAGGATGTAATAGAAAGACCAATTATACTAGGAGTTCCGATACCAGAGAATCTTATCCTCCCAGTGATAGCAGCCGTTCCATAGCTTTCAACAGCCTACTTAAGGAAAATGTTGACGAAAGAAAGTTCACCACAGAAAGGAGGGAAAATGTAAGTCTTAAGATAGCTGCACAGCCTAAGGCTTCCTGTATACGACCCCAATAACTTGTCCTGGACAAAGCTTCCTTAAAGTAAGGGAAATGAAAAACTTGAAGCTCAGCGGCTGTATTAAACTGCCCAAGAGGGGCTTATTTAGTGGAGTCCAGAACGGATAAAGTAAAGGCCAGGACGGATAAAGTACCCACACTTACTTGGACAGAGGAGTGAGTCTATCTTATATACGATGATTTTCCTACTTACTTACCTTAATCCAGGAAAGGAAGGTACTCCCCTTAAAGTAGTACTTTGATACCTGGGAATCTTGCTTGCTCTTAGAGTTCAGACTTCAATTCTTGCTTCTCCGCTTCGAGTAGCCGACTCGACCTTTCTTACCAGATATTGGATTACCTTTCAAAAGATGCCGAGCCAAGATCAGGTGATTTTATTCCTCTAGTTAGGCATAGTCCGAATTAGCTCGTCAGTGGTAGAAGTTGGTTCATCGGCTTAAGCCAGTCAATCTATCCAAAGAGCCTACCCTACGCCTCCTATAATAGATTCAGCTCCAGCTGCGCTTTGCTGATTTCTTTCTCAATCCTGAATCCTCACTTGCAACTTTCATCACGAAAGACGCTTTCTCAGAATCTATTCAATTCGGACTTCATGCTCACTTCAGAAATGAAGCTAATAAGGCCTAAAGCTGAGCGACGAGTCCACTGGCATGAGAATCAAGCGAAGTAGAGCGATAAGCACACTATCGATTGACCCAAAGAAGCTTAACGACAACTTCCATTCCTGGCCCAGAAGGAAAGAGACGAAAGCAATCCCTTGTTCCATCAAAGGAAGCTAATGGGCCGCCCTTATAAAACCATGAATCTTGACCCTAGTGAAGGTAGTCGATGAGAGGAATAGGTGGTTTCCAAAGGGGAGAGTTATTTTATATATGACGCTCTATCTGTATTGGATGGATGCCTTAGCTGTGGGATAGAAGGCTTTTCTTTCAAGTCTTCTTTTCTTTGATCGCCTAAGTCCTTGACTTTAACACTTCGCTGAAATCATGTATAAGAGGTCATCCCTTAGTGGACTGATTCAACCTTGTAGCATATCTTGCAGCCCTTAGACCGGTCTCCCCTCATTCATGCCTTCCTTCAAAGCCTATTCTTTTTTATATCCTTGTTTCCTTCTTTCTTGGAACATCCTTTGATTTTGATTGATGGGACTTCTGTCTGAAATCCCTTGACCTAACCTCTCCTTGACTTGCCGCTGCCAAGTCTTCCCCAACCTCTCCTGATGTTCTTGGTGAGCTAGCCTGTCATCCACCGCCCCAACTGTGATGGTCCCCTTCGGCTAGTTCTTTCACAAGTGACCCTGTCTTCCATCTGCTTCTTCCTCCTAATGGTTTGGTCCCCCTAGCCCTAGCCAAGTGGTTCTGTCTTTCTTCTAGTTCTTCTAGTAGGTACTCTATAGGTCTTCAGCCCCATGTTCCACAGATGGACAGCCGGGACAGGACCGGGTTCTATATCATGATGCTGCTGCTACGTTCATTTGGTCGAGCAAGGTCTTCCCTTGTCTTCTATGTATGGCTGGCTCTTCTTGATCTTGAGGTCATGGGCTAACTCGATCGTAGGGAGAGGGGTTCAAGATGCCCTCGTCTAAGTCTGTCTATTTCTTTCTTTTCTTTAGGAGCTCGTAGGTCTCAAGGGTTGTTTTCCAACTCGACCGGAGGACTCTGTTGAGATGTCAACTGCTAAGGGAACGTCTTCCGGATCGATCGAAGAGGGAGGTGAACAGAAGAAGTTGAGTATATCATAGCTGACCGCAGGTTGGATAATATCCGCTTGCCCTGTTGAAACCTCACCCTATGTCAGTAGTGAAGTCTTGCTCGTCGAAGACATAGAAATGAAACTGTGTAGATAGAGGTGAAGGTTACAAAATGAACAACTTATCAATCCTCGTAGTCGAACCTTGTTTTTGTGGAATATGTACCCCGACCATGTATCATGAACACATGAAGGGTACGGCATCGGGTCAAATAGGAAGAATTCTCCAAACACTAAAATCCTCGTTGGACGGAAAAAGGAAGACGAAAGCCTATCTATAACTAGGGACCGCCAACCCAGACTTTGATCAACAATAGGCCAACTGCTGATTCTGGTAGTGAAAAGAAAGCCCATACCTAACTCGCTATGCTTACAGCTTGGCACGGTCCCGTTCTATGCTATTTGATCGAGATTCGAAATACCCTTCCTCGCCGCCACCTTCCTTCTGAGCCAGCCCGATTGGAATCTTGTACACTTTCGTTATCTTTCTTTTATTGATCCAGCCTATACCTATTTCCTCTTGCTTCGTGCGGCCGGGCCTGTACCTCATAAAACAGAAATCCTCTTTAGGAAGCTAGCGCCAACTTCCCTTTAGGGCGTCTAGAGCGGCTATTGAGTCCGCTGTTCTTGTGGAACTCTTTCCGTTGGCAATACTTTCTACGCTACGATTTCTCTTATTCAAAGCTACCTTATGAAACTAGTCTTTACGAGTTATTGGTAACACGAGATGATGTCTCGCCTGCTAACTCTTCTTATCAACCATAGCTCTTCGAGCCTTCTATAGTAAGATATCAGAGAAGGAAGAAAACTTATAATACCAGTCCTGCGTAAAGACTCTTTCCATCGCTCGAACGAAGGTTAAAGACAGAGTATAGATTCGATTTCGGACTAGGGGAACTATGCTACATCCCCGAAGGGATAGCCTAAGAATTATCTATAAATCCCTACTTCTATTAAAAGTTCATCAGAAAAAGGCTCTTTAACTAGGAGTGTTAGGCGCACAAGCAAGCTCGAACGATAAAGGATGTCAGTATCGTCCTAAGCAGTTTCGATTAGGAGAAGGCGCTTACCTCCTTCCGAAACTAGTAATTCTTTCCTTTCCATGCTGCTCCTTGTTCTAGCTCATCTTTATTCTTTTCCAACGGCTTCAAATGAAGTAGGTGAGGAGAAAAGAATTTGAAGGTTGTAGACCAGGGATTGTTGTTCAATTTGTCAGAGAACCGCCCTGTCAAGGCGGAGGTTGCGGGTTCAAGTCCCGTCAGTCCCGACCTATGATCCGAGAAAGATATATCAATTCATCTCTCCGGGGAGACAAAGAGTAGGATCTAATTCCCAGCCTTCTTTCGTTTCGCATTTCTCATCGGACAAAGAAAGTCAAGGAATGGTTAAGTCAAACATTCTTGTCTTAAGCCAATCCCTCCTGCCTGGTAGGTGCAATCAGTATACGAATACCGTCCTTTCTACTGCGACCAGTAAGGGTGATGCGCTAAGGAATTGAATCAAGAAAGGAGGAATGCCTTTCTATTCGGACTTCTCACTCGAGCTAATCAATCTTTCGATTGGTCATCGATTCCTATCTCAAACTGTACTCGACTTCCGGTCAGGGCGGTGAGTGTGAGGAGAGGGTTGAGTGAGGTTGCAGAACCAAATGAGACCAATAACTAACGCAAGGCTAATCAGAATGGTGTGGTGGCCCGTTACCTCCATCCAATATAAGCAAAGGGACTGAAGTAAAAAGAAGAAAATGCCATAACCGTTCCCAAAAGAAGCTGTTTTTTTCCAAGCGGGCGAATGAACCATGTAGTTCGCTCGTGAAATGCTTATTTTCGATTCCCTCGACCATTGGAAAGGTCTAAAATTCCTCCATATCTATCGCCCCCATCTCTGGTCCCATTTATGGAAGCTAGCCAATCTTAATGAAAGCGTTAGTAGCTTAATTTTACATCTTTCTTTTTAGCTAGGATACACTCCTTTATACAAGACTTTTCTAGTTCTTGTTAGTGATCCGGGAACAACACTTAACGTGGGAGAAGGAAAAGCTTTTCACTCTCTTTCTAGCTTGCTAGAAGAGATAGATACTGTACAGAGAGGAGAGTTCAGGTCAAATCCTGTCGATAAAAAATTCCAGCTTATAGGATCGTGGGGGAGGGGGGAATTGGAGAGAAAGGTGGAGCTTCACCAGGCCTTTAGTGCTTTTTTTTAAGTCTTGTCTAAGCATTCTTTTTTCATTTTTTTTCTCGACAAATCAAGAAATTTTCTTTATAAGATAGAGCTCCTTCAAGACTTCCTTTTTCATTCCCGCTGAGACCTCTCATTGGCACATCAAATATAGGTGTCAGATCGGGTGCGAACTCAAGAATGCAGCTAGCCACCCACTTCCCTTCTTCGGTGAATGTCGGGGTCGGGTTTTCTGGCGGGTGTGCCATAGTAGAGGCCTTCTTTCCTAAGGAGATACGAGAATCCTCTGTAACTTTAAGGGCTTGGGGGAGCCCTTAAATAAAGTTCCTCATTGAAAGGTGGAGGAGTTAGTCTCCACCTCCACTCCCCGGATGCGGTCTTATTAATGGATACTAAGAATAGAACAGACAGGTTGGAGAAATTGAAGAGGGAGTTGCATTTTTATTATATATGTCATGTTCCTCCTCGGGGATTAGCAGGTGGTCTTTGTTTGATATGGAAGAAGAGCGTTGATTTTCAAGTTCGGACTGTTTACAGTTTCATTATGGAAGTTGAGGTCAAGGATGATGATAAAAACAAGCGTTGGATGCTTGACTGTATCCATGCAGATTTTGATGACCAGCGACGTCGTGAGCAGTGGAGTCTCTCGCAGCGAGTGGCAGGTCGTCGAGCAGATGGGTGGGTAGTTCTTGGGGACCTGAAGAATCTTCTTTTACCAGATGATAAGGAGGGGGGATGTCACCGGTCAGCTGCTTCTTTTTCAGACTTCAGAAATTTTTTAGATAAATGTGGACTGCTGGATGTACGTTTTGTTGTTCATCCTTTCACTTGGTTTCAGAAACGACAGGGTTCTTTCAATGTGAAGGAGAGGTTAGATCGAATCTTAGTTAATGTTAGTTGGAGTCATTGCTATGAGGGAGCTTTAATCTTCCTGCTATAGGCAGTGACCATAGACCCATCTTGTTGAACACTGAAGTTTTGGATAGTATAGTATGAAACGTCCATTTTTCCCTTATGATTCACGATGGGATAAAGATGAAGAGTGTGCTGAGGTTGGCAAACAAGCTTGGCAGCTTAATGTGCATGGTTCAGACTTGTTTAAAGTGCAGCAAAAAATGACAAATTGCCGGGTTGAGCTGCTGAAATGGAGAAGCTAGCTAGACAGCCCGTGTATGACCATGTAAAGGCGAAATCATTGAAGCAGGACCTTAAGAGGGAAGAGGAATTCTGGAGATGTCAATCTCGGGTTCAGTGGCTTCAAGCTGGTGATAAAAAAGACAAGTTCTTTCCATGCTTTGTGTGTTCAGAGGCGAAGGCATAATCAAATTCGGGGATTGGTTTTTATGACAGTGGTATGTGGAAGGAGGATCATGAGGGTATTCAGGGTGTGATACATGACTCTTTTTCCACCATTTTCACTTCCTGCAGTCCGTAAAAAATATTACAGAAGCTGTGAGTGGTATATCTCGGGTTATTACACCCACAATGAATGAAGCTCTTGTGAGTGATGTCACAGAAGAGGAGATTCATGCTGCATTACTAAAAATTCACCCCAACAAGGCGCTGGGGCCTGACGGTATGACCTCTAAAGTTGATGAATTTTTTGAAGGTAGAGTCTAGTCTTATCATGCCAGATGGTTCAGATTTCTTCAGAAATAGCCCAAGTCAACAAGATGGAGTTACGATCTGGCAAGAAATTACCTCCCGTTCCGAATTATGGTAAAAATCTTGTGCAAGAGTTGTCTCAGTCTAAGAATAGATCATCCCCAAATCCTGAAAGTCCCGTCCAGGATCATGGTCTATCGCAAAAAAAAACCCTGGGGGCATCCCTATAGACCGAGGTGCTGTGGGCACCCTCTCGAGCCAAAACGAAGTTACCCAACGAGGGAGATCACGAATGCTTGCTGGTCAAACATTAGCGGCTAATGGACAACATGTTCGCTATGACATATTAGCTCATCTCAAAAAGATTCCTGCACTCCTCAGCGTATACGATGCTTTGAAGATGTCTGCAGAACTAAGGATGTCCCTAGTATACGCATTAACGAACCCAGAGGAGTTTTCTAATGAAGTTAACCAAGTTAAGATGAGAAGTAGTGAACCAACTTATGCCGAGTGTTTGGCTTTGATCACGTTTACGGACGATTACTTGCAACCAGGACTCATTAAGCATAACAGGCCTTTGTTCATTTCAGGATACCTTAATGGATTGGGGATAACAAGAATCATGATAGATGGGGGACCGGCTGTAAATCTCCTACCTTTGAGAATGCTAAAACGTCTCGGGATTGCTATTCATCGATTGGGCCCAAGCAATCTACTTATCCAAGGATTTAACCAAAGTAGGCAGAGGTCTCCGGGCATTGTACGACTTGAATTAAAGATCGAGGAATGGGAGGATACCATACCCCTTGTATTTTATTGATGCGGAAACATCAAACAATGTTCTACTTGGGCGGCCTTGGATGCATGATAATTGTGTCGTCCTTTCTACTTATCACCAATGTTTCAAGTAAACCAAAGGTGGTGAGCAGAAAAGGGTGAAAGCAGATGCAAATCCTTTTAGCGAAGCAAAAGCGTAATACGCAGATGCTAAATTTTATTTATCCGAAGAAAAAATAAATGCTACAAAGCTCAAAGAGAAAGGGATTTCGACCTCAGACGACCAATCGACCCCTATGATGCTATCAGAAGAGAGGCTATGAAATAGGTGAAAAAGTTCAAAAAGTTGAAGAAGAATAAAAAACTCCTGATACTAAGAAGGCCCCTAAAAAGCCTGCCTTCCTCTCATCTTCCTTATGGAATGGGCTCCTCTTTAGAATTAACGAAATCTAGAGTCTTGGATGAATCCTCTTGAAACGGATCGATCAACTCTAGAAGACTCGATGGCTGTTAAGCCCAGTGAATAACCTAATTCAGAGAGATAACCCGGTCTTTAGACACTCGCCCTACTTCTAAAGATTGAAAAGGTTGGGGAGTCCCAGCTGCTGAGGTGGCGTAGTGACAGGTGAGAGCAATAATAACAAAAGCAGCGGAAGATCCTGCAGTAGTATATTCGGTTGTTTGCGGTGGAATAGAAAAAAGCGTCCGGGCAAGTAGATCCAGAGCAAATAGGCGTTGACTTAGTTGCTTTTGCAGTTGATTTTCATCCCGATGTTGATCCAGCGCAACTTACCGGTGATAGTCGCAGCACCAGGAGCTTTCAAGGGAAGCATACATGTATTGATAGTAGCTGAAGTGGCATACCTTCAGGATCGAGGGTCCCACCCAGTAAACACCATACAGGCAAAATACCAGCGGGGGGAGGAGGCCCTTATCACTCAAGCTCAAGCATTTACTTTTCTAGTTAGAGACCAAACCAACGTCTTGGGGCTAACGTGGGATCCGCTCAAGGACCTACCTACTTGGTTTAGGTAAATATCTCATGCGTTCCCCGACTGTGGAGGTCATTTTGGAGTAGAAACTATGCGCTTTTCAAAAATGGTCGGAAGAACGGGTTTAAAAAAGAAATATATATATATATATATATATATATATATATATATATATATATAATATTACCTTACCGGCTGGCCGGTTTTTATGCAAAAAAAAAAACAAAACGGGATTGGATTTCCACTCATAAGGAAGGAAGGTTAGATACCTTTGACAGGGTTGTATTTTTGGTTGAAATGGGATGGTGTTCAAACTCCCGAAATGTAGTCTAGACAGTGGGCCCTCCCCTTTCTGACTAGACTGGCTCGGGGAAGGGTCAATCTCCTCCTCCACATGCTGCACAGCCACTCATTTGTCCTGACTAAATAGTCGAATCTATCTCTCAGCGATTCTTTTCTCCGCCAAAAACCCCTTCCCAACCAGCCCGCCCAATTTTTTTTGTAAGATCAGCTAATTTAAAGGGGTTAATCTGGTCCGAAGTTGTCGGAACGAATCGTTTGCTTTATCAAACAAAGCTTTATTAGGGGGGTCTTGGTTGGCCCCCCTATTTTCAACGATTATAGCTGGCGTCGACCCGCTTTGCGATACGGACGAACACGAAGAAGAAGGCAGGCAGCGAAAATGCAAAAGAGAAGAGCAAAGATTCCCGACCCAGAGCATGTTATTGACTCAACCACAAAGCTGTTGAATGAAGGTAGCTTGCTTACTCTCAGCCACTAGTTAGAAGAAAATCCCTTGACTTCGCTTATGCCCTTATGCAATAAAGAAAGCAAATGAGGCGAGCTAAGATTCCATTCGAAGTAAGATAACAGGATTCGATGTTGCACCATCTTCAACTCTTTTCGGGATCCGGAGTTTTGTTTTTCGAGAAAAGGTCCCATCCTTCAATATCATGATTGGGTCGACCAGGCCAGATCATGAGTAAATAGAAAATCGAAAACGTACATAGCTGTTCCAGCTGAAATACTTGGAATAATTCTACCACTTTTACTAGGAGTAGCCTTTTTAGTGCTAGCTGAACGTAAAGTAATGGCTTTTGTGCAACGTCGAAAGGGTCCTGATGTAGTGGGATGGTTCGGATTGTTACAACCTCTAGAAGATGGTTTGAAATTGATTCCAAAAGAACCTATTTCACCAAGTAGTGCTAATTTCTCCCTTTTTAGAATGGCTCCAGTGGCTACATTTATGTTAAGTCTGGTCGCTTGGGCCGTTGTACCTTTTGATTATGGTATGGTATTGTCAGATTCGAACATAGGGCTACTTTATTTGTTTGCCATATCTTCGCTAGGTGTTTATGGAATTATTATAGCATGTCAGTCTAGTAATTAGGGGGCGGCCGTTCGGTCGCCTATGATACTAGGACCAATAGGTCAAAAATGGGTTTGTGCCGCAGGTGTTGAACGATCTACTCTACACAGGTGTGGGCTTACAGGGCTAGGGCTCATAAACCTTTTCTTTCATTCATCAATAGGGCCCTGGTCGGTCACTTTCCGGGTCGGGATCGATAAGTAGAAGTCATAAAAAAGAAATTTCTCTTCGCACCTCAGATCAAGAGCTTGTCAAGCTGGCCTATATATAATATAAAGAAAAAGATTCGTTGTCTTTTAACCGGCTGTTCTTCTTTGTCAACGCTACTAAGGACCTATGGGTTCGCCTACTTGACTTATGAAAGATAATGAGAATGGCTTATTCAAAAAGGAAAAGGCGCTACTATACAAGACATTAGTAGAAGTAAGAGGCTGAGTTAGCCTAGCCTACTAATGTCTTGTATAGTAGGGTATAGTATAGTAGGCGAGCGAGTTAGCGAAGACGCTTAGGCTAATAGATAAGAGATCGTCGGTGCGTAGCCTTCATTCTACTACGCTACGCAAAGGTTACGAAGTCACTTAGCCCGACGTTAGGAAAGTCAAGGGGGAACGCCATACCTACATAGAAGAACCGTTGTTCGCTGACTTTTTAAGGTCTAACCTTTCGCTCCCCTACTGAAAAGGGGCAAAACTGCTTCGCACCACTGATAGACTACTTAAGATTCAATTCAAAAAGGCCCTACTTAGCTTAGTTTCGAAAGCCTTTGTCATTGTTAGTCAACTAAGTAGGGCCTGAGGCCCCCTGCGAATCCGTAAATCTGAGGAGCATGCCGCAACAAAAGGATGGTCCCCTATGCATTTCATTCTTTCTGAAAAGGAAAAAAGAAAAAAGTACCCCCATCATGGTGAACCTCTCCTTGTGATCGGGATGAGGTAAATGCCTCCCAGCTGGGGGTCGGATCGAATCGGAGTTTCCTTAGGTAGCCACCGACCTACAGTTATCCTTAAACTTTCGTGCTTGGTGGAGAAGAAGCGAACAAAGGTACGCTCGCTTGCTGTCTTGTTTTCTGCCGCGAAGTGGGATCGCTCGCCAGCTAGGTCAGATTGGAACAACATTTTTTGAGAACATATTACCCATCTTCGGGGACAGGGGGCGGAACAACCTCTCGATCTACTTACTACAGCCCAGGAATAAAAACGTCGTCTAGGCGTTCCCTGTTGCTCCGATCCCCCCGTAGCCTAGGGCGTTGTCTGGGCCAAGAGCCATAGTTAGTTGCTGTTTCCATTTGGTTGTTTTTTTCTCGTTGTTGATACCGGCAAGACCCAGCCAGATGATGTGTGCTGGTTGGTAGTGAGAGGACTCTTAGTATCTGCATACCCAAAAGGTGGCGCTGATTTCAAAACAATCATTTTCTTTTGTTTCTTGCTTTCTCTTAGCAACGGGAAAGGAGTCTAGCTATCTGCCTAGCTTTGGTAGATTTCCCCCAACGCAATCCACATAAATTCCACGAATCTCCTTGGTGGATAAGTCCGACGACTAAGCAGCAGTGCGGAATTGAGTTTCTCGTCTGGTGGAACCACAATTTGGTCCTTAAACTTGTAAATTGTGCAACCGAGTCCCTAAATGTTTTCTGATTGTGGTGATCTTTGAGCATGCTGATCTTATGAACATATCTAGGACTAATATGCATTTAGACAAGATTTAAAAGAAAAAAAAGTGTCGTTAATCAAGGTTGACTTTCGGGTTGACTTTGGTTTTCCCCGTGTAAACTTCTTAATTCGGTTCAACCGTCTAGGCCGGGTTAAGAGGGTTACATTTGGTGGTATCAGAGCTGAGTTCTCGAGTAATTTGGGAATGGTTATGTGGGTGATGAGTGTATGAATGCTTGTATGCTTTTTGAGTGAAAGTATGTTGTATGAATTGTGAGTATGTTACAATTGTGATGTATGTTGTGGTGAAGCATGTTAAAGGGACCCATTGCCAAATCAAAGCTAATGTAATGATTTGTTTTTAATTGGAAATGAGCTTGAGTACTTGGATTGCTTACCCTGCTGAGCCTGACTTTGTTTATTGCATTGTGATTGCATTGTTTAGTGAATGGCACCTCGTAGGGAAATGAGGATTAATTCGCGAGCTATGGCTCAAAATGAGGGCGAGGAGAATGCTGAGAATGTGGTGGATTTACCTCCTCCGCCTGGTGGTGGTGGTGCTGGGGGTGAAGGAGCTGGTGTTGCAGCTGGTGCTGGGGTCGCTAGACCTGAAGCTGGTCAGGGACAAGCTGTTCCTGACATGACAATATTGATTCAAGCTATTGCTGGAGCTTTTCAAGCAGCGGTAGCTGGAGCTCAAGGAGCTGGGCATCAGGGAGATGCTGGTGTTAGACTACCCTTGGAACGCTTACGCAGTCTGGGAGGGACTGAGTTCAGGGGTTTATCGGCTGAAGGTTCCGAGTCTTGGTTAGAAAGCACCAAGAGAATCTTGGGACAAATGAATTGTTCCGATGTGCAGAAGCTGGGCTGCGTGGTATCATTGTTGCAAGACGATGCATACACTTGGTGGACAACCACTATTTCTAGGATGGCGGATGCTGATGTGACATGGACGTTCTTTCAAAACATTTTCAAGAGAAGGTACCTGGGTGTGAGGTACTTGGATGAAAAGAAGAGGGAATTCATGTCTCTCACCCAAGGGAGCATGTCAGTGGCTGAGTATGAGGTTCAGTTTGTCCGACTCAGTCAATACGCACCTGAGCTTATTCCTGATGAGCGAGAAAGGTGTGAACGGTTCCGTTTGGTTTGGTGACGGAAGTAAAGACTTATATGCTGGCTGCTAAGTATAATGATTTTGATGTGCTGGTTGGTAGAGCAAAGGACATTGAGGCGAATTTGGGTTTATCTTCTAGAAGTGTTGTTTCTAGTGCTGGTAAGAGAGTTGCTGAGTATAGTTCCGGTGGTGGTCAGAACAAGAGAGGACGTGATCGGAAGTATCAGTTTTCAGCTAAGCGAGGTGGTGGTGCGCCTGCTCAAGGAGACAAGGTGAGAGCTGATCCGAACTCATGTTGGACATGTGGATCGCGTGGCAATTTGAGGTGTGATTGTACTCGAGCGGCGAGGGAGGTGCAGGCTCTGGTTGTGGCGGATGGTAACTCGTGCTGGAATTGTGGTTCGATGGATCACATGAGGAGGAAGTGTCCTCTGTTGGCCGGTGGTGGCCAAGGACGTGCTCCTGGAGTTGTTGCACTGCAGAGAGGTCGTGGGCGCGGCCGTGGTAATTTCCAGCGGAGAGAGGAAGGTGGGCGGAATGTGGCTCATGTTGTAGTTGTTCAGCCTGAGGGTAGCGGTCAGGCCAGGGTGTATGCTCAGAGGGAGGGGAGGAATGACACAGATGTGATCGCAGGTACTTTTACTTTGCAATCCTTGTGCGTAAGCGAGTACTTTGCAATCCTTGTGCGTATGCGGAAAACGAGAGTCCCAACTTTGTTCGTTCTGTTACCTTATTAAGAAAGTAGATGAATCACTTCTCTATTAAAAAAGTGGACTTCTTTTTCACAACCTATATGCGTATGCGGAAAACGAGAGTCCTTACTTTTCTTTCTTTTGCCCTGAAATGAAATAATTGGGGGGCTATCGGTTCCGTTCTGTTCTCTCTCTCTACCTCTTCTTTTTTACTTTTCTTTAAAATCTTTTATGCTCGGCTATACCAACATGGGAAACCTGGCTTCCCTCCCTTTGAAGTGCATTTATCAGATCAGCTCCCCGAGTCAGACGAAAGGGGGTGAAAGGCCCAACTTATTCATTCATGGCCTATTTTTTTGTTTGATTGATCTTTCTTTCGTATTCATTCGACCTGAGGCAAAAGAAAAGTCATACAAAGAAAGGTTCTTTCATGCAATGCATAACGGGCGGGCCCCTATGGATTCCTTCAACTCAATGAATGAAGGGAGGAATATGAGGAAGGCCGGCTTTCTATATGAAAATTCAAACAAAAAGGAAAAGGGTAAAACCATATCTTACTGAATAATCTGACTGAATGAGGAAGAGCTCTTTATGTGATCTCACTTTACCACCATCTGAAATGCGCGAAACTTCGATTGGTGGAAGACAGTCCATGAAGATTCTCCCTTTTCTTACGTGCGATTCCCCTCTTTCGGTAAGCTTCCAGTATCTCAGCAAATGAACATTTCTCTAAGCTTATCCTGTAGCTTATACGTCGTTTGAAAGCTGCTTCAAGGATCCAACGAATAGCTAAGGTTTGTTGACGATCCTTGGCTACAATCCCAGGGACATCATAAATAGTACCCGCTATTCTTACTTTTTCCACTTCGCATATGGGCTTTATATTCTCTACGGCGTCAACCATAAGTTTGATTACATCGCGTTCAGTTCGAGCCGGGCGATGAAAAGTTTGATAAAAAATAGCACGAACTCTCGTTCTTTTACCTTCTTTCATGCGAAAGTTGACCAACTTCTTGATCAATTGTTTTTGCTCACCATCCAAGCCCCCCATATAGCTAAAAATTTCCGAGCAATTGGAAGCCGCTTTCGATGACGAGGCCGAAAAATTGATATTACGCAATCGTTACTGTCTATCTTTATCAGCCAACTCCCCTGTTTCTCTCTTTCTCGGTCACGAACACTATGTCACTCTTTGCGTTCCCTCCTCTTATTTTAAACCTTTTTGCCACTGCTCGATATTCTTTCTATTTCTTTCTTATTATTGGGAGTTTGCCTATGCTATAGACTCTGTTTCAAGCGACTCCCTTTTATCTATTAAAATAGGGAATCACCCGCCTTTTTTACTCAACTGCTTCATCACGTCAGAAATTTGTTTGTTGAAGGGCCGAGCAGCGAAGAACAGCGGCACCGGAATTTCACAAACACGCTGAACACTTAAAATATCTGACAGCCTAAGACAGACAACATACACTTCCCTTTATACACCACTTTTTCTATTAACTCTTCCATAAAGTAGAAAGGCTACTTTCTTTATAGGAAGCAACCACTCACAGGTCAAACCATCTCACACTAATCAAGATGAACTATTATACGCATTACTTTATCCAGAAAGAACTCAATCAATTACCTTATTTAAGATACGCCCAAATCCATTCAACCAGCCACTCAAGGGTTTGGAGTTACCATTTCCGCTATTCCTGCCAAGGAATAAAGTAAAGGGACTACCGATACCCCTTCGCGTTCGCTTTGGTTTAGAGTAATCGCTTGTTCCTTCAGTCTTCAGAGGTAAGCTCTTTTCCCTTCTTCCTAATGGACTACGAGGACCCTAGGATTTAGGACTCTTATAAAGAAGGATTATTGGCCTACTGCTGCCTTACCACTAGCTTAACACTAGCAGCACAGGCTTACCTATTAATCACAGACCCCCTTCCTTACTTGCTTATTTCCTTGCTTGCCTGGAGAGAAAGAATCTTAGAAAGAAAGAAAGGATCCCCTACTTACTTAGTACAAGGAAGGGAAAGACTTACTAAAAGACCAAAGACTGGCTTCCTTACTGTCTTGGCTCCTAGGACTTCTTACAAGGAATGGGAAGATAGAGAAAGAGAGACAAGAAAGAAAGAGATACATGAAAGCTAAGGATATAACGAAGGGCGAAAGGGAGCACAGAAAGGCGCAATACCAAAGCTTTTTTGAAAGAGAAGAATGCGCCATAGGTTTCTTCCTGCTTTGCTTTGGGAAGGGGCATTGAAAGAACACAGACATAGTGGAAATGCTCCTAGACTAGAGAAGGTTCCCTCGTAAGTTTGATCCTCTCAACTCATACTACAGCAGGGAAATCCACTTTTCTGGACAGGGTCTTCCTTCTCGGAGAATAGGTCTACTATGCTGAAGCAGAAGGGAACAGGATGCTTATTTAAATGTCGATGAGACTAGTCAGGATGCTCCCTGTAGTACATTCCCAGATCTGAGCTACCTAGATCAACCCACCAATTAGTACAGTTCGTCAGTGAGTACGTGGGAATAGCCCAGTAATGAATAGAAATTTAAGTCACCGGGCGAGGGGATCAGCTCAATTGAAAGAGAGGGCGTGATCGGCATACAATTATTCGATTTCATTTCTTGCCTGTTGCACTGCGTGATAACAAATTTCATTTATTGTTCGGATTCGATCAGAAGGGAAGGGCATTTTCTTGTCCCACTTGGCAAGATTAAAATAAAAAAGAAAGAATTCGTTGCAAAAACCTCTTTTCTCTGGTTAACCAATCTGGAATAACCAGCTCCTACCCGCTCAAGTGAGGCGAGAATAGCCCCGTCCCCCTTGGCTAAATGCTTGTATTCCTTCACTCAACTTTGGCTTGATAGGCGTAGCACGATACTACGGTTCTTCAGGCCCGGCTCGGCATGCTTGCTTTAGCTCTAGCTTCCGCACTTCGCTCGGTTCCACCAAATAATGAAGGGAGCCATTTTCAGATCCTCCGAGTGCAAAGCTAGCGGCAGAGATTGTGGTTCCATACGCGGATTTAGATGCATCCCCATACACTACCTCGATCAGAATCAATTCCAACAAAGCTATAGCCCGTTGTAAGGTTCGTAGCCTTTATAACGAGCACCTGGTCTAGTGGCATATCTTTCAGTTACATATACTGCTCCAGATGCCAGTGGACTCGTCGATCAACCAGTGAAGGGAATAGAAGCATAGGTAGGTAGGAGGGATGAGAGAGAAAGCTGGCTGAGTATATCGTGGAGATGCCCGCTTTGTACATTTTCTGAGTCAGACCAACTCGGCTATCGAATTGTCTTCTTGGAATGTATTTTATTTATTAGGAAAGCGACTGTTCACTCAAAAAACGAGCTCAACAAAGTCACTTCTTGAACAGAAGCCCTTTAAGGCAGGCTAGATGGATCAACTAGGTGTCTTGCCTGGGGTGCTATATAAGTCCTACCATTTCCATGGAAATAAATAGTTGTAGACCAATACTATTCTATTAATAAGAAATATAGTTTCAACAATAGAAGATTACTCTCCCAGCTTCCCCCACCAGCGCTCACTCTGACCACCATGAGATTTCCTCTTCAGAGGCCTCCAAACCAAAGGAGAACGAAATTTTTGATAACAAGCATGGGTTCAATCGCTACATAGAGAGCTTACAAATGTAATGAATATACTTCCTCATTGAGTGAGGCATTCCATACTGAAAGTAACTTTCTTTGATGCCAGGGTTCAAGACTTCTACATACCGGATACCTGGGTCGAGGGTTTTAAAATGAATCGAATCCTATCAAATATTTATATTTCTCCTTTGAATTACTCATATATATCCTATGAATTTCATTTTGCATCGGAAACTATTCTAGGAGAAGTTCGAATCCGTTCCGTTCAGATATTGATCGATCTTGGTTTGACATGGTTTACGCGTTACTGGTTCCCGGAAGAGTTAATATCTTCATTAGCTAAACCCTTTCTTACCCTGCCTTTGGACTCGTATTTTGTTTGTACACAATTAATGGAGGCCTTCCCGACATATGTTGCAACGTCTTCAATAGCATGCTCTTACTTCGTTTTTCCTTTAATAAGTTATCAAATTTGGTGCTTTTTGATCCCCAGTTGCTATGGAGAACAAAGGACGAAATACAATCGATTCCTTCATTTAAGTGGTTCTCGCTTCTCCTTGTTCCTGTTCCTAACTCCTCCCCGGGTAGTTCCCAATGTTTGGCACTTTCCATACTTCGTGGGTGCAACATCAACAAATTCGCTCATGATCAAGTTACAACCTAAGATCTATGACCATATTATGTTAACTGTTCGTATTTCGTTCATTCCATCGGTATGCTCCCAGGTACCTGTAATTGTGATCCGTTTGCCAGAACCAAGGGGTCTTTCTGTGGAAACCTTCACGAACAATCATCGTTTTTTGATGATTTTTTCGCTTTTCAAAGTAGCTCTTTCCACACCTCCGGATATCTGGTGCCAAATCGTCGCCCGTTTCCTTATTTCTTTGATAATAGAGTTGGCTATCTTTGTGGCATCGATTGTACAAGTTCGTGAAGAGGGCTGGACGAGTGGAATGAGGGAGAGCGGCTCGATCGACAAAAAAGATTAGTAGCCCCCCTAGAACCTGGCAAAGTAACTATCAATTCATTCCCATAAAGATTATAACACAGAGAGGACTCCTTACCTGAGGAGCGGGATGAGTGATACATCCGGTGAGCGCCGGTGAAGAACGCAAGCAAAGCTGAAGCTCGGGCATTGTTATATTCCATCAAGAGAAAGGAGGCAGACTGGTAAGAAGGCCGACCACAAAGGGGGAGCGAACCGAAAAGCTCAACTTTGCGGAGCGGACCAATCTTCCGCACCGCCCCCTTACTCTCTCTATATATAAAAAAAGCCTGCGGGAAGCGCGAAGAGCTAAGCCACTAATGTCGTGGCGAAGGTTATACCTCAGAAAGTAAGCGAAGCTAAGGTTTCGTATGGAAAGGCTGAGTGCTTAGGTTGTGCACGCGATGTGTGGCATTTCTTCCAGGAATTCAGTTGCTGTGAGAGGGCGAGGGGCCAGGAATGAAGTTTCAGGCCAACAATGGCCAGGGTCATCTCCTTTATGCGAAATTGATTCAAACCCGATCTCATCCACTTGAAAATGAAAAAGAATATATATATAAGGCACTGCATCAAGCAACTCTAGGTTGTATAGCCTTGTGGTGTAAGGCTGTGTAAATAACTGGACCTTACCACCGGGCTCAAAGGATCTCATTCTCCGTTATCGGATTGGCTCGTGCTGGAAATGGGTTCCTCCCTTTCATTTCCTTCCAGGTTCGCTTTGAACTTGGGGTGGATTAACACACAATCGGCCATGGGGTCACGAGGATCTGATCCTCAAACAGGGCAATGATAGACAGGCATCGCTAATCTCTTCCTAGCCCTAGAATTCTTAAATCCTTTTTTCTAGGATCTCGTATGACCAATCCACGATTCCCAGCTTAAAAGAATGGACTAGATCATCAGTACCTGGAAACCCTTCTATGGGCAATCCCTAGTGATTGGTGCCCCACCCATCATTCTCTATACCCTTATGGGTGGGTTGTAGAACAGAGAAAGCAGACTGGCATCTGTTATTCCTGGTCTTACCCTGTGAAGCAAAGGTTGACCTAGGGAAATTTCCCAAGATGAGAAATATGGATGCCCTGCTGGTCTTGAGTAATTCGAAACACGTATAAAGGAAGGTTCATCGCTTATTCTTTACAGGTTCTTGAGTTCTTCAATTAAAGAGGGAAAATGAACCAACAAAAACCCGTGGAATACCAGTAACCTACCTAGGATAAGTCAGATTGTGAGCAACGAGGGAATGAGTTAGGACTCTCGCTGTAACCACTACCACTACCTAATCTCAGTTCACATCCCGAGGGGAGTAAGAAATCACCTTAGTTTCACGGTTTCTCTCTTTCTCTTTTGAGGGAGCGGAGGTGAGAAGTGTTGGGAATTTCCAAAGGGGTCAAGGAAGGTTATTGTACCCGCCAAAGGAAGTTGCGAATAGGCTAATTCCTTCTATCAATAATGCCTTGGAATGAAAAAGTTCTTGGTTGCACTCAGCCGTCTGAACCTTTCTTTGAATTTCGAGATGCTGACAGCAAGCCAAGCTACTTACTAAGACTGCCCAAGCTCTCCCACTCCTGCCTGGCTAGCTCCCTCAACTGCTCCCATGGATTGAACTGTTCGTCTCGTGCAGTATCCGGAAAAGAGTAGTTACTATCCTACGCGTCTACCCATGCTACAAATTCAATCAGTCCTAACTTGCATACCCCAACCACTAGCCCGCATCATCATCTATTCATTTGCATGCTAGCCGGAGGAGGACTATCCGAACTACACCTAGCCAAAAGAGTAAGCCATGCCATCTGCCCTTGTGCTATGAATAAGACAGTCTCCTAGCTCACACCTTAGCGCTATCCTCTGTCATGCTTCCAACCGCCGGCCATGTCATCTGTGTATTGATTCGCTAACCCATATCTATCTATTGGTCAAACTAAAACCTGTATGTACCGGAAAGAGTAATCAAAGTATCCATGCCTACCGACAGCAACCTACTATTATCCGAGCCTGACCAAAGAAGGGGATGTATTGGAAGTCTTGACCGCTCTCCCCCTTCTACTGATTTGATTGCCGGAGGAACCTCTCATCCCCTGCTAGCGGCACTAACTATTTATACCTTGCCTTGCTTGGAACTATCCCGTCTCACTCAACCCCCCGCTTTGATCATTACGATAGCACTCTCGATGCTATCCCTCACATCACGGACTGTGATCAAACTGAACTATCTCGCTAGCCGTATGACTGCCCGAGCTGCCATGCCTTGGTTGTCGGAACACTATCATCCTGGATACCTGCTCGATTAAGCTCTTCTTACACACATCAGGTTTTCGAGAAAGGAGGAAGAAGAAGAGAGGCAGCTTACTGTCTGAGTGAGACTAATGTTTGTTTCTGAAGTAAGCATCACCAAAAAGGAGAAAGAGTGGGTGGCCCCTTACGCGCTTTTTTTAGGAGGATGGAAGGGAACGCGTAAACTTTAGTTAGTTAGTAGGTTCGAGTACTCCTGGTCATTGACTTTTTTTATCCGGTATACGCGCAAGCAGCGATGTGGCATACAGAATTTCATTTGATGACCTGGCCTCGGATGATTGCTTATATCGACTCTCATTCTCTTTGTTGACCGGGGAAGCCTCTCAATGTGCAATCTTACTTTGCTTAGCTAGCCCTATCTTTATTATTTTGGCCTTATCTCGTAAAGAAAGGAAGGCTCATGAATGACCAATCCCTGGAGGAAGACTATGATTCTGCTTCTGTCTGGTCATACTAGGCCATTAAAGTCTCACTACTTATTTTTAATGTGAATCTTTGTATCCCCAAGGAAATCCCATGCATTGAGATAGCAGGTTGGATCATCATAAAACACAGGAATGGGTGCTCAATCAATGGAATGTTTGCTTTTAGATCTCTTCCAGTGCTTATCAAATAAAAATATCAGGTTGAGGTCGAAACAAGGGCTTCAGCGCCTGTGTACATGTTGCGCTGAACCTCTCTTCCTACCGCTAGGAGTGAAATACATTGCGTGGCTGCCCGATCATGACGTAGTCCGAGATATAAGATTGAGAAAAAAAGGGCAAGTGGGAGATGTTCCACGAGCTACTTGTTTGAAGTCTTTTTCCATTTCTAGGTAAGATAAAGAAAGGAGAGACTTCCCAAGCATGGGTGTTTGATCGATGGAATGCTTGCTGTCAGCATCTGTTACTGGACATCTTGCTTGATACTTTGTTCCTAGCACCAAATCTTTAGCTTTCTTTGCTTTTCCTTTGTCCTTTGCCCTATCAGAATCAGTATCGGTTGATTCCTTCCGAGAGGAGGAGGCTTTTTTGTTCGCTTGCTTGCTGGCTGGCAAGCTCTATACCGACCTTGGCTATTTGAGGCAATTTCTAAAGCATTTAGTCTCGCTAGCTATGCTAGCTTCTTTGGTATGGCTAGCTTGTTTTTTGGTGAGGTATTGCCCTGCTGTCGCATTCTTCCTTTGCGCTGTGCTCTCTCTCGTAATTTCTCTGCGACCTCTCTCTTTCTACATTGTATTAGCTTTGTTAATTGGAATTGCCCCATGCAAGCGATTATAGCTAGCCTCTCCTTCATCGTTACCAGTTTCCAAGGCTGATGTCACTGATAGCTCTGCTTTCATTCTGATTGGCTACCAGAAGGGATAAGAACTATGCTTTGACCGGAAGGCACCTCTGCCGCCGTTACGTTGGGGAACTCTATCCTTTCCCTTCGAAAATGTTGAGACGGTAAATATTGGTGAATGGGGAACGTGCTTAGTGATGATACAGAAGATAATTCCGAAGTGCTCTATGGATTGGCTCTGGGGTAGCATTCGATGACAATTACTGGCTTCACTACCGATTCCACGTTGAAATCTCTGCCGACTTATCCTCGGCAATTAGGCTAGCCAAGTACTCTACCTGTATTGGTGCTATTAGCCGATGACAGATGGATAGTGGCCTTCTCTTGGAGCGAAGAAGATGATGCCCCAAAGGTATCGAATAAGCTAGCCCCTCATTATTTCAACAGCCGGCTTACTAATTACTACAAGGCGGTGGTAGACTCATTTTCTTACTCATACAGGGCTGTTTTAGGGTAGGCTTATCCTTATTCTAGCACACAAGCTGGAAACAAGGGATTAGATAGCACCTGGGATACATATCCTTTGAAAGTCATCTTCCTTACTCTATGGCTTTTCAAGTAAACTTCTCATCTCCCTTTAGGCTTACGGTGCTGCTTACTCGAACCTGGCTTGCTCTATAGAATATCCCGCGCTTAGCTTCCTTAAGCTAGGGAAGGACAGTCTAACCATCCCCTCGTCGATAGCGGTTAGAGAGTTAGTATAGACTGAGGAAATCCCCAGTGAAAGCTCTCTTCTCGGCCCGGAGGCTACGGCTATACATATCATCAGCCTCAAACGAGTCGTTGGGAGCATTCTTATCGCAGAAGAACGGAGATGGTAATGAACAAGTAAGATATTATTTGAGCAGGGCCCTGCAAGGACCGGAGAAAAACGATTCCCCGAAAAAGTGAGGAACCCATAAGATTCATAAGCAGACGTGTGAGTCTTGCTTTCAATTAGCGAGGAAGGAAGCAGGAAAAGCAAGGCTTTCTTCTTTCTTTCAGAGTGAGAAAGGGAAAGCAAACGAATCGAAGCAGCACCCTTTTTCAATTTTCCTATAGAGTAACAATCGATCCAATTTGGATTGGCGACTCATTATCCGCCCGACCAGCCAAAACTTTTATGTCTATAGGGGCTCTGTTCTGCACACATATCTGTCCGGATGCTGTGATCGGATTGGAAGAGAGTCAGGCCTTGCTTGATAAGGGGATTGCAGAGTTTTCTTTATTCGACAGCCTGCAAACGGAGGCTAAAAAACTACAGGGACCTCGCCCATTTATTGGATTAATAAAAAGGGAGCGAAACAAAGAAAGAAAAAATGAGAAAAGATATTCGGCGAGCATTAGCCCACATTCTACCAAAGTCTTGTGATAAGTACTGTGGGAGGAAGGGAGGGTTTTCGAGCACTCCTGAAAACGGGAAGCAATGCAACAGTAGGAAACTGGCTACAAACTTCTAGGTTAATTTAGTTTTTGGAATTCTCCAGATTATTTCGAAAATTGGCTCTCATCGGGGATTCCTTTTTCGGAATAGGTAGAATACTCTCCAAATTGAGAGGGGCACCTTCCAACGTTATTCCGAGCTGGCTAATAAAGCCGAATTTCTTTCGCATTGCGCAAAAGACAAAAAAGATCGTATGAGTGAAAGTGGGAAGTTTAAAAACCCCAAAAAAGGGGCCATGGTTTGGCCCTTTTTGAGAACGACCAGATAAGCACTAGCAAAAGCGCTCTTTCTTTCGCTTTCACTCATAGACCACCCACTTATTTCCACTGCGATTGTAGGACGAAATAAAAGTGCAGAGCATACCGAAGTCCCAAATAAATCACTTATTGGCAGTCACGATTTTTGAAGTTCGGTAGGCCCATACTCACTCTCAAGCTAACAGGCCGCTACTCCTTCAGAAACCGGGAATCCGCAAGGAAGGATAGGACACAGAATAAGGACCTAAAGTTATTCGTCGAATGAGACCGAGAACCGAAAGATGTCTATCAAAGAGCTTCGAGTGACTTGATTCTTTGCTCTTCGACAGCCCTAACAAGTCACTCGAAGCTCCTCTGGCGCGCTCTAGTTGTAACGCTCCGGTTTTGGGCTTAGAAGTCTTGGGCGTTGACCGGTCGGTCAAAGTGCTGTTCGAATCGTAAGAGGTTAAATTAGGAAAGCCTAGTTCGGGTTGCATTAAAAATATGGAAAAATGTTCTAAAATCATCTTTTAATATAATTAAGTGAACTGAGAAATCAATTTTGGAAAATGAGTTTTGGAATTGTGACATTTTGGCTAGTGACCAAAATGTAATTTTTGAAAGTTTTGTGGCTGTTTTATAAAGGGTTGAAACTTTGAATCTTTAAGGAGCTATTTACCCAAAGGGAGTTTCTCCAGATTTTTCTAAGATATTTTGAGTTATAATTCTGATTTTAAAGATTTCATAAGGGAGGGAAAAGCTCATTTTGCTATTTTCATAACAAACTCTCTATTTTCTTTCTCTCTTTTTCTCTCAACCCAAACACTCCATTTCCAGAGTTTTGTTTCTGATTTTCTCACCTAAAATCCTCCTTTCAACTCTCATTTGATTCCAAATCATTGTTTCTTCAAAACCTCTTCAATTGCTACAAGTTTCATTAAGGTTTTTCATTCCAAAAAGAGGAGAAACTCAAGTTTGGAGGTAAGAACGTCCTTCTCCTCTGAACTTCAAGTTCTTTACTGAAATTCCTAAGTTTTCAATCCTAAATTGATGTTTAATTAAAGGCTTTTAAGTTGATTTATGGATCTTGGCTAATTATGCAAGATTTTGATGATTTTTGATGATTTTCGTTAGATCTGATTGATCTGTGTTTTGAGAGGTGTTTTTGATGTTAAATGATCTCTAAAATGATGTGGAATTGAGTTTTGATTGATGCAATCCCGGATAGGTTGAGTTTCCTAAGTTTAGCTTGTGTTTTAAGGTAGTTTTGGAGGTGATCTTGGTGATCTGATGTTGCTGGAGGTATAAGGTTGTTAATAGATTGTTTTTAGATGTTTAATGATGTTAATGGAAGTGTGGATTTGCTGGTTATGGCTGGGCTTTGTTTAGAAGTGTTTTGGATGCATTTTCGGTTGTGTTTGGTGGCCGAAAATGGAGGTTTTGTGAGAGCAGCGAGTTTAGGTGCTTTCATTGAAGCAATTAATGCATGATGATGCATTAATCCTCTGCTTTAATGTGTTGAAACAGGGGAGGCATCCTTGGATCCAAGAGTTGTTGATCCGGAGGCTTGATTTGGTGCTTTGGCTTGAAGCAAAGTGGAAATTGGGGAGTGCATTTGTGAAAATGGATTTTCAGCTTTAAAACCAAGGGTTGAAGGTTTTGGGAGCTTAGTTTAAGTCTAAACAACTTTGCTAAGCTCAAGTGTAAGTTTTCGGATTTACTCTCTAGTGGTGGCCATGATTTTGATGTAATGCAAGATGATGATTTGCATGTTTTAACTACTGTTTTGAAAGCATGATTTAGCATGGATTTTGCTGATGATGTAAGCCATATGTTGAAGGTAACTCTAGGTAGGAGTACCTTGTTTTTACACATTGAAATGATGTGGTTTGATGCTTTGAAATGCATGATGAAAATGGCTTGGTTTAATGCTTTAAAACAGTGGAATAAATGATGAATATGATGTATATTGGCAAGTGATGTTTTGAAAATGTTAAGGTCACTAAGGTGGTTAAAAGTCCTTGAGTGAGCCTTGTTACTTAAGATCATCAAGGTGGTTAAAAGTCCTTGGATGAGTCTTGTTGCGGACACTAAGGTGGTTAAAAGTCCTTAGGTGCTCCTTTCCATGGTGGTTAAAAGTCCATGGGGCCAAGGTGTTTAAAAGTCCTTGGGGTGATTCAAGTATTGGACACAAAGGTGGTTAAAAGTCCTTGTGTGGTCCTCATTCATGGTGTTTAAAAGTCCATGGCCAAGGTGTTTAAAAGTCCTTGGGGCCAAGGTGGTTAAAAGTCCTTGGGGAAAGTTGTTGAATTTGTTTTAATAAATGAAATGTATCACTTGAGCCAATATGACATGTAAAGTATATTGTGAAGCATGAGATGCTTGTTTTAATGATTATGTTGAAGCATGAGATGCTTGTTTTAATGATTATGTTGAAGCATGAGATGCTTGTTTTAATGATTATGTTGAAGCATGAGATGCTTGTTTAAATGTATTTTGAAGCATGGAGTTGCTTGTCTTAAAGTATGCTTTTGAGCATGTGCAAAGGTTGATTATAAGCATGTTTTGTAAATGTTTACAATGCATTATTGAATGGTTTTTAAAGAGCACTCCTCACTAAGCTTTTGCTTACGCTCTCTCGTTTTCTTAATTCAATAATGCAGAGCATTAGAGTACCTTGAGGGGCAGCAAGAAAGGCCAAGCAATCAAGTTCAAGTAAAGCTCAATGTATGAAGGTTTTATAAGTACTTTTAGCTTTTGGGGTGATTTGGCAATGGGGAACCTATGAGTGTGTTTTGGGAGATGTTGGAACTCCCTAAGAATGTTGAATGTTGATTTGAATTGCTGGTTTTTGGATTGGATTCTTATATGCTTGGCTATGAAGGTTTATGCATGAATGGTTAGCTTAAGTAGGAAGCATGCCATTAAAATTGGGGCTTTTCATATGTGATGGTTATATGTTGAATTGGTGATGCAATTATGGTCCCTGCATGTTGATTGATTATGTGGTATGATTTGGTGAAGTTTAATTGAAGTTTGAAGCATGTATGATGATGGTTTTGAGTCGATTTCAGGCAGGGGTATCGGTACTCGGGCTTGCGTATCGATACGCCTGAGCCATATATGCACATTCAGCCCAGGCGTATCGGTACGGTTGTGTGGGTATCGATACTCGTCTGGGTTAAGTATGAAGGCCGTATCAAAACGCGGGATCTCGTATCGATACCGTCGCTGGAGTTTGGTTTCTGCCTTCCCCGCGTATCGATACGACACCAGGCGTATCGATACCTGACCGTTAATTCGGTTGAAAGTATCTTTATATGTTTTGTTTTGTTTACGTTTTGGTCCTGAATCTAGTTTGTTCAATTGTATGAGCTCGGGATGTCCGTTTGAGCTGAAATTTGGCAGAGAGGCATGAAACCTGATTAATTTCAAGATGGTAACTTTAATTTGGGCTAAGTCCTCATAATTATCAGAAATTACAATTTGGTCCCTAAAGTTGTAATTTGTTCAATTGGGTCCCTGTTTGATCTCTGATGTTTGTGATCTTTGAGTATGTTGTTTGTGTGATCACAATTAGGGTTAATGTGCATCTAGATAAGATTAAAAAGAAAAAAAAGGGTCGTTAATCAAGGTTGACTT
>OY288290.1:43387133-43919633 GCA_958450335.1 Hibiscus tridactylites | reverse complement strand
AGGGAAAACGCTAGCGCGCTAGCTAGCTACTTTTAGTTATAACCCCTACTTTTTTGGGGGATATTTGAAGAAGACTGCTGAAAAACAGAAGCGCGCAATGGCTGAAAAGCCAGCAACTTGTTAGGAGTAGGTTTTGGCTTGCCCCTTTCTTATTATTAGTAAGATAGGTTTGGAACCCTATACAAGGGCTGCTCGCCCCTCTCTCTCTAAAAGGGCTTATGCACTCCACTCGTTACCACTAAACGACAAAGCCAGGAGCGGAAGGAGGGACTTGAACCCTCAACCTCAGCCTTGGCAAGGCTATGCTCTACGATTAAGCTATTTCCGCCAGCGGGGCAACATCAAGCAGCGAAGCACTACTGAGCAATTCACGTATTACTTGATACGGACGACTTCTGTTTTTCCGCCGGACCGCACTCTTGACCCCCGATCGAGCTACGAGCACGAGTAGGTAGGTGGCTAGGGGGGGCGGCAGGGCTGCCTTTTCAATCAATCTTCGGCCGCTCAGCGCCGCTATTGGTGCGAGTTGTAAGGAGTCTTAGTCTCGAGTCGAGCTGGGGCGTCATTTCATTCTCGTAACGGGCACCGCAAGACCAGACAAGTTACTCCCTCGCCTCGCAGCGGTGGCACCTGCCTTTTAAGTTAAGTCATTTCCTAAGACGGCTCCTCTTATTTTACGATAATCCAAGCAGCAGCTCCACGAGTCCGCTCGGAACCAGTCGACTCCTAAGCCATTCGTTCTCCCCTCTCGGTTGGCGTTTGCCAGCCACTAGAGCAAGTAAGAGAACCTACATACAGTGAATGAACTTAAAAAACCGCCGATTTTGGCCGGATTGTACACCTTTGTGTCTGGCTATGTATATGGATGCGCATAAAGAAGGGACGGGACATCTCTCTCCTTTTTTTGGGGGGGGGGGAAGAGAGGGGGAATAAGCTGTAGCGGCACCTCACGAACTTCTTACTGGGGCAGCACCATCCTATAGGCATTTGCGAGTGTTCGGATGCACGTGTTTTGTTCATATTCCTGCGCAGTTAAGAGAAAAATTGTTCCCAAGGAAACTACTTGTGTCTTTCTTGGATATGCTTAGTCCGGGTATAGATGCTATGACGTGAAATCCAAGAGACTCGATGTATTCTTGAATGTTCTCTTTAATGAGGTCGCCTCATATTTTCCTTAACCTAATTAATAAGACCCGGGGGAGAATGGTGATGGGGATGTATTTCGGCCTTCTCCTGTTCATCAACTCGAACCTCATTCTTCTGCAGTTGATGTTACGGATCAGCCTCACTCTTCAGGCCAGCAGCCTTGCCCAGCATCTTCTGCCGATTGTCAGTCTGTTCAGCTGACCTCAGAGGATTCCAGTCACCCGGTACATCATGTTTATTCTCGGCGGCGATTACACTATGTTTCCCAGGGGAAGATTACTCCAGAAGATCAGCAGTCTAGCCCAGTTGCTTTCCTTCCAGCCGCTTCCTCAGATTCTTGATCCCTCTCTTAGGTTCGTCAATCCTCTCAAATTTCTTATCCTGTTGAAGGATTTTTGTCTTATCTTATGAATCGTTTTCCCCAAAACATCGAGCTTACCTTATGTCAGTTCAATCTTCTCATGAACCTGAACACCCATTTGTTTTTGAATTCTCTCTTGCCCTTAGGCAGTTTCACCAACTCAAATGTGTGGTTCTCATGCAAGGATTTTCTCTCTTCCTAATAGCTTTTATCCACAAATCATTCTATAGCTCCGGAGTCGTTTGACAACTAAGGGAAGCGAAGATGTTGATAAAACCAGGGTCCATGTCCCTAAGAGGAAGAAGCTGGGAGACAAGAGGGAGAGAAGAGGAAAGAAGTTAGAGACCTAGTACGAGGCTCCGAAGGAGAGACCAACGGTAGAGGCGTACTCTGTAGTCGAGCGTTAGCGATCGGGAGGTTCACCTGTGAGAAAGAAAGCTTCCTGAAGGGAAGCGAGGTATAGAAGTTTAGAGACCAACGGCAACAGGATCGGAAAGCCGGCGAAAGAAGATTTCTGTGAAGGAATGCGTTCGCGTGGGGAATAAAATGACAAATGTATTCTAATTATTCCTCCTCTACATCTTGATCGTTCTAGGGTTCGATGGGATAACAGAAAACGTTCCGTATTCCAATGATTCCTCCGGTCTAAGGTACGGTGGGAAAGAATCCTTTGTTTCAGTTCACCCAGGTTCCTTCAGACCTGGTTTTTCAAAGCCAGGCGGAGAACGCATTCCTGCTACACGACACGATCCCCAGTTCCGTTCCGTTTTCCCGTGTTTTTTGGCATAAATGGGATTTCCTTTAATAGAAGCCCATCTCGATGTGAAAAACTTTCATTTTCCCGTGTTTTTTGCTTACTTTTTGAATTCCTTTCCTAGACACCCATCGAAATGTTACAAAGTTTCATTTTCCCGTGTTTTTTGATACTTTGAGAAATCCTTCCAGATCGAAAATATATTCAATTTCATTTTCCCGTGAATAAAGTTACCGTACCTCAGGATCCGTAGGAGCTGGTTCTTCGAAACCAGGATCCGTAGGAGCAGGTCATGTTGGCGCTCTGATTCCTAGATTGGTCAGCTAGTGGTCTAAATGGTTTTAGCCAGGCGAACACTTTACCTCCCTCTACTACGGCAGGGGATCAAAGATGTTTTTCAAAGCTCAAGGTCTGAAACTCTTTTCGCGTTAGCTCAAGTTCTCCCATCGGGATCGTAAAGCTGCGAAACTAAATTGAATCACTGGGAAGCGGGCTAGCTGGTTATTCAAACCTGAGCAGGCGCTATCAGACATCCCTACCGCACCTGGAAACAAAGCAGTGAAATCCTATTCACCAGGGTCCTATTCCCCAGGCGTCGCAGATGTAGTTGAACTACGAGGACAGCTCAAGGAAAGGCGAATCAAAACCCCGTTTTCGTAAAGAGTTAGTCGCCAGGAAAAGATCAAGTGCGTCGGTCGCGCATGAATTAAATGTAGTCGAAAGGCAAAGATGCAATTAGTGAGTTCGTGCGAAAGAAAGGGGCTGCTTAAAGGCAGTTGCAACTCTCAGCCCTGGGTTTATCAACCCAGCTCTTTCACCCTACGTACGCCCAAGAAAAGGCAAATAAAGCCATCAAGAGCGGGTTATAGGGCCGAGGGGTATAAATCAATTAGCCCAGGGGTTTTACTTATCGAATTTGGCCTCTGAATGAATCTTCTATAACAATTGCCCCAGGGAGCTCTACGGGTTTGATCCATCTACCAGGAAACGAAGCTAAATACGCCACCTATGAGTCGGAAACGAAGTAGCGCTGGGAGTGAGACCTGGAAACGATGCAGCTAAATCCTATTCGCCTGGAAAGCTAGCGGAGTGATTTGATAACTCCACAGGGGCCGGAGTCCGGAGATGTAGTTTCTTTTCTCGGGTGCGATGGTCTGTTCGAGGGAATGAAATGGGCTCGAACGAATGTGAGAGGTAAGGAAGTCACCAACGTAGCGTCATCATTATATATGATGTTATTCGCGTTCGGGTGCGTTCCATCAGAAATGAGAGTATCAATTTGCTTAACACATTCAAATCGGTGCTAAAAAGGATGTAGTTATGGAAGGAAAGCTAGAGGAAAGCTCCAATTGGGTTTGGTGTTCTGTTAATGTTGTCCAAATAGAGCAATCGAATATCGTATCGTAAGAGAAGAAAGTGCTTTATGATGTTACATCTTCGCTTAGGCTAATTCTGGCATAGCATCTTTACGATTGAGACAGCAGCGGGCCCAAAGTGCCTTCAATAGTACCCCGCGGGGTCGAACGGCCGGTAAACCTTTTTCGCCTAAGATCGGGAATGCTTTTGTCGTCTGAGTTAGCCCACGCGAACTATAATGATAGGTTTCTTTCGTTCCAACAGTTCCGGAGGAATATTTAGTGGGGCAGATAATTGCTATACCATGGATTCTCCATCCTTAGCACCCGGGCGCACTAAATAGATTCCATCTTCCCCTCTTCGCTTCGCTCGAGTCTTCCTTCGACCCCTCGGCGCACCTACAAGCAAGGGCAGATAACGTGAAAACTCAGTAATTGATGGAATAGATCCCGAACGAAAGAGATTCCATCGATCCATCCGTTCCCCCTACATAGGAGGAATTGTTAGCAGGGGAGGAATTGTTACAACAGTCTGTAGTTTATTCCATTGATGCAAGGCGGACGAACTAAAGAGATGGTAACACCCCTCTTGCTTTCCTTTCAAAGAATTAAGAGGTCTAGCATAAAAGTTAATAGCCAACGCTACGGAATGTTAAGGCCATATGCACATCTTGTCGAGAAGCACATGAACTGAACTTTCACTCTCTCTTCTCTTCTTTCAAAAATCCTTGGGACGATGACTTTCCTCATTGCAATTAGATTCCTTTGTAATCAATCCTACCATTATTCTGTTCCAATAAATGATCATCCTCCTCAATCACTGATAAGTTTTTCGCTAAAGACCCTAACGACCTCACCTTTATTCACGGCCTTCTCCAGCCTGGGTTTTACTTCGAAAAAGCCCTTACGCTGGACCATCATCCAAGGTGACACCATCTCTTGGGCTGGATCGTGATCCTCTGCCACGGGTCGGGGCTTCTCCACAGCAGCTAGGCTTCGTTAGCCAGTTATCCTTTTTTTATAAGCTATTCATTCGTAATGACGCCTGGGCTCCCCTCTCCCTTACTTCGAGGATAGTGCCCCATACCAGCACTAAAGGATAACCTGAGATAAGGTATGGAAGCAGTCTGATTATTTCGACTTGAGTCGACTTAAGTCTTTCTCTCCTTGTACAGTCTCGGCTCTAGTAAAGAGAAAGAATCTCTCCTTACCCTACTGCAGGAAAAAGCACTTACTTTCTATCCCCCGTGCTACAAAAGAAATTTATCTAAGCACTCAAAGCAAAGCTTAAATAAGGAATGGGAGAAGCTATAGTGCAGATCACTTTTCACTTTCTCTAGAGCCCAGCCCTTGGCCTTGCTTGGTTCTATAAGCTATGGAGTCTTCCTCTGGTTCTTTCCGTCTCTATCTCTAGTACAGATCAAATCACAGGATCTCTGTATGTATGCGCTGATGAGCTATATCTCCCAGACAAAAGACTTCTCAAACCTGATTTCCGGAATGGAAGCAATCAACTTATTTCTGTGTTACAGCTCTCTTGTAGTATTGCTCCCCGTACAGTGCTCAATAGTCTTGATACTAGCCCTTAAACCAGCAAGCACTCCAATGCGAGGGGACCGACCAATACAAGCACTCAATCCCACCAAAAGCTCCTAGAACCAGTTCATCCTTAGGCTCTAAATAAAGTGAAAAATAGGAAGTAGAAGAATCACTGGAAACAGCATCCTCATTTACACCACTTAGAAGAACGATATGAAGAGGAGAAAAAAAAGGAGTCTGCCTTGGAAGAAGGAAGTTCTGGATAGCCAACACTTCGTGCTCAGCTAATGGGTACCCCTCATCACGACGACGCAAAAAGCAGGACAAGCTTTTAATCTCACAAACAAGTTGAAAAAGAAAGAGAACACGGGAAATTTTCATAGCGGACTGGTGCTATCGTATAGTATATAAGAGAAGGATTGTTTTTAGGAGCTCATCAAACAAACTATCAATTTCATAAGAGAAGCAAGAGAGGTAGATGAAAGGTGTGTCAGTTTCATTCTTGCTTTTGTAGTTATCTTTATTTGTCGAGATTTGTCGAGATTGGGTTGGTGTTCCATATAAATGAAAAGCTTAGATCGGGTAGATCATTCTTGCTCTTATTGGGGGTTTTGGCAGAATTGGGTTCGAACTAACAGTTCTTGAGTGGATGGGGTTTAAGTTCCAGTTGAAGTCCTAAGCTAATACCATCCAGTCCCTTTGAAAGCCGTCTCCTCCCTTAGGCAAGCAGAAAGCACTATTTCCTCTAGTCTAATGGAGGGCTAACGAGAAGATTCCAGGGTAGGGTTAAGGATAATAGTAATAGGAATACGTTTCATACTGAGCTAACGTGCCTAGAGAGCTAACAGTAGTAAGCCTAACTCATGGATAGCGGTGTCGACTGTGGATAACAGGCATAAAACTAATAATGTGCCTAACAAAACTACAAATCCCCCATATGGAACCTATAGAATATGCTTTCTTTACGGGCAAGTGAAGGCGGGAGTCTTTCTAAAAAGATCCAATTGAATGTCCATCTGCAATTAGTGCCATATCATGGTTCATCTGTAGCCTATATATTAGTAGCACATTCTTCCTTTAATATCGAGCTACCAGGGGCCCATCAGTTCTACAGAAGAATAGAGGGGTAAAGGTCAAGAGTTTCACCAATCCTATAAGCAATCCTTTGCTAAAGCCAGTTCCTTGCCAGGATTGATTAATGCAATCTCTTAATCTGTTACAGCCAGGCCATCTCATGGAGTATAAGTGCCTTTTACCAGTGAGTAATTTGGCTAGGCTCAGTCCTCTTATGAGCAGTCCCCTTATGCTTTTCTTAAAAAGGAAAAAGCTCGACTTTGAAAGAGGGAGTGTGTTTCCTACCTGCCTAGGTCTGAGTATCTGGTCCCCAACGGGGTCACGCAAGGGATGAGATAACTTGATCTGTTGGGGGAGGAGTTTACTTTTTATTAGGATCCCCCTTTTACGTATACATAAATTTTTACATTACAGCCGTCGAGTGCTTCCTGGTGTGAAGTCCCGTGGGTGGTCCCGCTTTGAGGTAGTCTGGGATTTTATTTCTCCATTTTCTCAAGCCAGCTAGATCAAAGATGGCTAGGGCAGGCACAGGTTAATAGCTAGGTCTAGGTTGTTAAAGGGTTAGGTCAAGGTCAAAAGCTGGGGCAGTGGAAGTTTTCCTTTCTGGGAGTTCTGTTCCATTCCTACCAGTAATCTATAGGTATTTCTCTGAAAGAGCTAATGATAATAGATAGATTTCTCTTAATATTCTAGAGAATAAATAGCTTTGTTCCCCTTCGCCTATCTAATCTTCTTTCTCTACAGGAGACTACTCTACTAGTATACTTATTAAGCTGGGGCGTTATCTTTTTAGTCAGTTTCAGGCCAGGCCCTTGCTTATGGATAAGCCGTAGTTGTCCCTCAAAATGCGGAAACCTATACAGTTTGAGTGCTGAGCCCTGTGCTTTGTTGTCCATTTTCCTCGGAAAGAAAAAGGCTTAATTAAGTAGGGATCTCCTCTAGTTCTTACCCTCCAGGTATACTCTCTAGCTCTCCGCCGTCAGAACCTTTAAGCTAACATCAGGATATATTAACAAGTTCAATAGCCAGCCTATCTCTTAATCGTACGCTTACGAGCATATCTTAGTTCCATCTCGTGGGAGTCCATCTTCCTTCCCGTTTGTTTAAGTTTTAGTTCCCTTCGGGAGGTGGGGCAGGCAAGTTTGAGGTGGGCAAGTGAGCTCTCCCGGCCAGTCTCCTAGGGTCTAAGACAGGGAGTGACTAAGTTTTCAAGGGGAGGCGGCAAGTTAACAAGCCAGTTTCTTTCACCAATCCTGTGAGCTAGCTCCTTTCTTTCTTCCAGTGTAGAACTAGAACCAGCCTATATATAATCTATTCATCTTACGAACATATTCCCGCTCCATTTTTTCTTAAGAAATAAGAAAGAAAAGAAGCAAGCAGATGAATCGATATATAGTCAACTCAATATACTGAAAATCAGGTACTATCCAGTGAGCAAGCCTGTTCGAGTTGTAGTTCCTCCAGTAGGGCTGGGGCTTGAAGAAGTCGTATATATAGACTATTTCTTTTATAGGTCTGGGCTTTTGCTTTTTTAATCCCGCAATGGAAGTTGTAGTTTCTTCTGCCATTAATACAGTTTCAGGAAGAGTTGCACTTCTCCCTTACATACCAGAGTTTGAGACTCGGGCTATAGGATCCTTACTCTCCTCTCCTGGGATTATCAGAGTGTCAGATTAGCCTTTGGATTCGTTCTGCCTGTAACTCTATATCCAATCTTTTTCCCTACCAGTCGCTCTCTTTGGCCGGCCTATTGATGGAGCGGGAGTAGGGGTTCACACTTTTAGTATTTTATTTCCAAGCTAAGCCTCTGGAGTGGCATTTCCAGTTGCTTCTCTCTTTCCTGGGGAAAAAGTTCCAGGCAAGCAATTTTCAAAGCATTTATATGAGTTTAGTTTATTAAGCTTAAGCTAGGTTTAGAGCTTTCCTTGTGTAAGCGAATCCCCCATTAAGGATATAAGAGTGGTCAGGAGTGTGTGCAAGGCAGTTTTATAATGTTTAGTGACGTATTGATTTCCTAGGGAAGCTAGTTTCTTGCCATCCCATCCAGTTTTCTTTCTAGGTCTTCTTCTTTCGAAGTTTCCGTGGATGCAGTTTCTTTCCCTGGGAATGTTAAGAAAGGGGAAGGATAAAAGGCCTTCTCGCTACTTTTCAAAATGGAACGTTTTGCATTCTTTTGATCTGTCGGCGGAAATAGATAGATTTCTTTACCACTTGCCTAGTATTTCACTGCTTTCCTTTCAAAAGGACTATCCATCTTATGAAAGGGAATACCTCTATTTGAAGTGAAGTAGTAAGTCAGCTAAGAAGTTATGCTTTTAGTCCGTTAGTGATAGTAGGAATGACATTCAGCCAGTAGGAATTCATTAGGTCTTCCAAGCTCCAGAGTAGCAATCCGGTTCAAAGCCAGTAGTACGCTTGTTAACACGTATAGGATATAGAATCTTTTTCCTAGAAGGACGGTCTCAGTCCATGGCCTTTCGCCTCTGAAATCGTCCTTCCTTCTCAATGCCCGGGCATCCATCCAATGCATTCTTTTTGATCTTGTACCCACGGTGCGGTACACTGAACACTCACCCAATCTTTATTTAAGTGCATTTGAATGAATCAACAAGCATACCTTTCATCTAGCCAGCAATCCTTTCGCACTTATCTTAGGAGATTGATAGTTCTTGAGAGATCACTCCTAAATGCGGGCCTTCTCTTATATACCATAACATAGACTTGAAGCCAAGCCATTTCCTTCGCCCTTTCTTGTTAGTGTTGGGCATCTCCCTCTCGTCCTATTGTGGTAAGTTCACCGTCAAGTCTTGGAAGTTAGGGTTTTGCAATCATTCCAATCCCTCTAGTCTTGGCAGTTTCATTAAGCCATTCTGCTATCATTCTAGTTGTTAGTGAAGTGACTGCCGTTGTTGATGTTCGATCGTGTAACTGTAACAGGCACCGCAGCCAATGAATGTCCTCAACTCGGAGAAAGGGAAGAAGAGTGATTATCAGCATGTAAAAAAAACCTTGGGTCATTGGAGACCATTACTTTACGATCCGTCGTTGGACTCAGGGGTTTATCTCATCTGAAGCTACCATTGACTCGGTGGCAGCTTGGGTTCGCTTGCCAAAGATGCCACTATCATTCTATGCATCTTCTGCTTTTCAAGGTATTGGAGACTCAATTGGCAGAAGGGCTCAAATAAATAAATAGGAAGACAAAAGCCGAGGGAAATTTGCTCGCCTATGTGTTGAGTTGGATCTTACTAAGACTATTTTCCCGAAAGTCTTTTTCGGGGGGCGTTGGCAAGTGGTAGAGTACGAGGGTCTGCACATGCTGTCTTTCGTTGACAGGTAAAAAAAGTAGATGAATCACTTCTCTATTAAAAGTAAGGACTCTCGTTTTTCACATACGCACAAGGATTGCAAAGTAAAAGTACCTGCGATCACATTCGTGTCATTCCTCCCCTCCCTCTGAGCATACACCCTGGCCTGGCCGCCACCCTCAGGCTGAACAGCTACAACATGAGCCACATTCCGCCCACCTTCCTCTCTCCGCTGGAAATTACCACGGCCGCGCCCACGACCTCTCTGCGGTGCAACAACTCCAGGAGCACGTCCTTGGCCACCACCGGCCAACAGAGGACACTCCCTCCTCATGTGATCCATCGAACCACAATTCCAACACGAGTTACCAGCCGCCACAACCAGAGCCTGCACCTCCCTCGCCGCTCGAGGACAATCACGCCTCAAATGGCCACGCGATCCACATGTCCAACATGAGTTCGGATCAGCTCTCACCTTGTCTCCCTGAGCAGGCGTACCACCACCTCGCTTAGCTGAAGACTGATACTTCTGATCACGTCCTCTCTTGTTCCGACCACCACCAGAACTATACTCAGCAACTCTCTTACCAGCACTAGAAACAGCACTTCTAGAAGATAAACCCAAATTCGCCTCAATGTCCTTTGCTCTACCAACCAGCACATCAAAATCATTATACTCAGCAGCCAGCATATAAGTCTTTACTTCCGTCACCAAACCATAACGGAACCGTTCACACCTTTCTCGCTCATCAGGAATAAGCTCAGGTGCGTATTGAATGAGTCGGACAAACTGAACCTCATACTCAGCCACTGACATGCTCCCTTGGGTGAGAGACATGAATTCCCTCTTCTTTTCATCCAAGTACCTCACACCCAGGTACCTTCTCTTGAAAATGTTCTGAAAGAACGTCCATGTCACATCAGCATCTGCCATCCCAGAAATAGTGGTTGTCCACCAAGTGTATGCATCGTCTTGCAACAATGATACCACGCAGCCCAGCTTCTGCACATCGGAACAATTCATTTGTCCCAAGATTCTCTTGGTGCTTTCTAACCAAGACTCGGAACCTTCAGCCGACAAACCCCTGAACTCAGTCCCTCCCAGACTGCGTAAGCGTTCCAAGGGTAGTCTAACACCAGCATCTCCCTGATGCCCAGCTCCTTGAGCTCCGGCTACCGCTGCTCGAAAAGCTCCAGCAATAACTTGAATCAATATTGTCATGTCAGGAACAGCTTGTCCCTGACCAGCTTCAGGTCCAGCGACCCCAGCACCAGCTGCAACACCAGCTCTTTCACCCCCAGCACCACCACCACCAGGCGGAGGAGGTAAATCCACCACATTCTCAGCATTCTCCTCGCCCTCATTTTGAGCCATAGCTCGCGTATTAATCCTCATTTCCCTACGAGGTGCCATTCACTAAACAATGCAATCACAATGCAATAAACAAAGTCAGGCTCAGCAGGGTAAGCAATCCAAGTACTCAAGCTCATTTCCAATTAAAAACAAATCACTACATTAGCTTTGATTTGGCAATGGGTCCCTCTAACATGCTTCACCACAGCATACATCACAATTGTAACATACTCACAATTCATACAACATACTTTCACTCAACAAGCATACAAGCATTCATACACTCATCACCCACATAACCATTCCCAAATTACTCGAGAACTCAGCTCTGATACCACCAAATGTAACCCTCTTAACCCGGCCTAGACGGTTGAACCGAATTAAGAAGTTTACACGGGGAAAACCAAAGTCAACCCGAAAGTCAACCTTGATTAACGACCCTTTTTTTTTTCTTTTAAATCTTGTCTAAATGCATATTAGTCCTAGATATGTTCATAAGATCAACATGCTCAAAGATCACCACAATCAGAAAACATTTAGGGACTCGGTTGCACAATTTACAAGTTTAAGGACCAAATTGTAAAATCTGAAAATTAGGAGGACTTAACCAGTTTTTAGGTTACCAATATGAAATTAATCATATTTCATGCTTCTCTGCCAAATTTCAACTCAAACGGGCATTAGGAACTCATTCAATTGCAATTACAAAGTTCAGGACCAAAACGCAAGGATTTCAAAACATACAAAGATGCCATTAACTGATTTAACGGTCGTGTATCGGTATGCCTAGAGCCTGTATCGATACGCGGGGAAGGCAGTAACCAAATTCATAGAACAGGTATCGATACGCTCTCCCGCGTATCGATACTACATTCATATTTGGCCTACCGTACCGAAACACCTCACAACCGTACCGATACCCATGTGCAGAAAAGCTCATATTTGGCTTATGCGTATCGATACGCGAGCCCGAGTATCGATACACATACCAGAACTGTCCCAAAATCAGCTCCAATTATGCATCAAACTCCAACATAACATCATCAAATCATACCAACAAGTCATTATATACTTAAGGAACACATTAGCATCAACCAATCTCAGTCATAGCATCATTCAAGGAAAAACCCAACTCTATAGGCATGCATCCTAGGATAGAAATCATGCAAACATCAACTCACCAAATTCAAATAGCAAAAGGCCATTTACAAGTTCCTACATATCATAGGCATAAACCAAACTTAGGGAGTCCAAAATATCCCCCAAAACAACAACATAGGTTCCCATTGCCAAATGCCCAAAAGCTAATAGTGCTAGGAAAACATTCACCATACATGAGCTTAGTTCTTCACTTGGATTCTTGACCACTTTGCTGCCCTTTATGCACTTCAATGCTCTGCATTATTGGTTTAAGAAAAGAGAGAGCGTAAGCACATAGCTTAGTGAGGAATGCTCATTTAAAACATCTTAATAATGCATTTATAAACACCTTTCTAAAACCTTTAGTTCAAACATCATTTAATCATGCACATATGCATATTAACCAAGCATTTCATGCTTCAAATCATTAACTTGTCATATTGGCTTACAAGTGATAATCATAAACATTTCCAAAACACCAACAACAATCGGATACGCGGATTACAAGCGTTGTCCCTCACGCTTCATACACACTACCAATATCAAGGTGGAGCATGGTACAATCACAACCCCTCAACACCAGTCATTGGTAGTTGTATAACATCACTAACGAGATCACGGGACATGCCACACAAGATCCACACATGGACTTTTAACCACCATTGTGATCTTGCAATACACAAGGTCCACACATGGAATTTTAACCACCATTATGACCTTAACACAAGACCTTCCCATGGACTTTTAACCACCATGGTGTCTTTAACCATCTCGTTAGTGTACTTGGATGGAGCATGGTACAATCACAACCCCTCAACATCCAAGGCGACTTTATTCACGGTGCACCCAACCCTATAGCCGGCTAACTATATCCGATTCAAGTACTTTTAAACCAAGACATCACTTGCCAATATACATCATTTAACAACAATAATCCACTGTTTTAAAGCATTTAACAAAGCCATTAATAATCATGCATCACTATGCATTAAAACCACATTTATCAATGTACAAAACAAGGATCTCTTACCTTGAGCATCCTTCAACACATGGCTTATAAAACCAGCAATAAACATGCTAAATTATGCTTTCAAAAACAGGATTTAAACATGCAACAAATCATTTTGCATTCAACCAACACATGGCTCATCAACAAGAGAGTTTTTCCGAAAACTTAATCTTGAGTTTAGCTAAGTTGTTTAGACTTAAACTAAACTCCCAAACCTTCAAAACATTGGTTTCAAAGCTGAAAACCAAACTTCACTCACCGATTCCGTTTCGCAAGCTTGCCGAAACACCAATCAAGCTTCCGGATCAACACCACAAGGATCCGAAGATGTCTCCCCTGTTTTAAACACATCAAAGCAGAGGATTAATGCATCATCATGCATTAATATCTTCAACCAAGACACCTAAACTCGCTGCTCTCACCAACACTCACATTTCGGCTACCAAACACAACCGAAATCACATCCAAACATCACTAAAACTGTAACGCCCCAATTTTGGTCTTAGAAGTTCTGGGTTTGGAACGGGCCGGTCGGGTTGCGATTCGAATATAAAGGGTGAATTTAGGAAAGCCTAGTTCGGGTTGCATTAAAAATATGGAAAAATATCTTAAAATCTTCTTTTATTATATATAAGAGTGTGGTGAAATCAATTTTACAAAATGAGGTTTGAAAGTGTGACATTTTGGGTTAGTGACTAAAATGTAATTTTTGAAAACTGGGTGACTGTTTTCAAAAGGATTGAAACTTTGAATCTTTAAGGAGCTATTTACCCAATAAGAGTTTCTCCAGATTTTTCTTGATATTAATCAATTAATTAATGGTTTTAATAAAAGGTAAAAATGAGGGAAAAGATATTTTGTCATTTTAACTAACTTTTCTCCAAATTTCCATTCTCTTTTCTCTCAACTTTTCTCTCAACCCACACACATTTCTCCAGCAAAATTCCCTCTGATTTTGACAACTAAAGATGAGATTTCAACCTTCATTTGATCTCTAATCAATTCTTCAACAAAACCTTAGCATTTGCTTATTGGATTTTCAAGATCTTGGTTCCAAAAAGGGAGAAACTCAAGTTTAGAGGTATGAATGTCTTTCTCCTCTAAATTCTCAGTTCTTTACTGAAATTCCCAAGTTCTCAATCCTTGATTTGTGTTTTATCAAAAGTTTTACAATTGTATTCTTGATCTTGGCTTTAAAATGCAAGATTTGGTTAATTTTTGATAAAATTCGTGTGGATTGATTGGGCACTGTTTTGAGGTGTCTTTTTGATGTTAAATGAATGTAAAATTGATGAGGAATTGAGGTTTAATCAATGCAATCCCGGATAGGTTAATTTTCCTAAGTTTTGCTTGAGTTTTTGGTTGTTTTTGGGGTGATCTTGATGATCTGCTTTAGCTGGAGGTATAAGGACGTGATTAGATCCTTTTTGGATGTTAATTGAGGTTTAAGAATGTTTGGAATTGATGGATCTTGGCTGGGTAGTGTTCTGAAGTTGTTTGGATGTGTTTTTGGTTGTGTTTGGTAGCCGAAAATGGAGTGTGGATGAGAGCAGCGAGTTTAGGTGCTTTCATTGAAGATATTAATGCATGATGATGCATTAATCCTCTTCTTTGATGTGTTTAAAACAGGGGAGACATCTTCGGATCTTTGTGGTGGTGATCCGGAAGCTTGATCGGTGTTTCGGCAAGTTGCGAAACAGAATTGTTGAGTGGATTTTGGTTTTCATCTTTGAAACCAATGTTTTGAAGGTTTGGGAGCTTAGTTTAAGTCTAAACAACTTTGCTAAGCTCAAGAGTAAGTTTTTGGAAAAACTCTCTTGTTGATGAACCATGAGTTGGTTGAATGCAATGTGATTTGTTTGCATGTTTTAAATTCTGTTTTGAAAGCATATTTTAGCATGTTTATTTGCTGATTTTATAAGCCATGTGTTGAAGGATGCTCAAGGTAAGAGATCTTTGTTTTTGAACATTGTTAAATGTGGTTTTGATGCATAACGATGCATGATGATTATGGCTTTGTTAAATGCTTTAAAACAGTGGAATGTTGTTGTTAAATGATGTATATTGGCAAATGATGTTTTGAGAATGGTTAAGAACACTATGGTGGTTAAAAGTCCATGGTTGGTTCTTGTGCTAAGGTCACAAAGGTGGTTAAAAGTCCTTGTGTGAGCCTTGTGTATTTTAAGAACACCATGGTGGTTAAAAGTCCATGGGTGATTCTTGGTTAAGGTCACAAAGGTGGTTAAAAGTCCTTGTGTGAGCCTTGTGTATTTTAAGAACACCATGGTGGTTAAAAGTCCATGGGTGATTCTTTGTTAAGGTCACAAAGGTGGTTAAAAGTCCTTGTGTGAGCCTTGTGTATTTTAAGAACACCATGGTGGTTAAAAGTCCATGGGTGATTCTTGGTTAAGGTCACAAAGGTGGTTAAAAGTCCTTGTGTGAACCTTGTGGATTGTAAGAACACCATGGTGGTTAAAAGTCCATGGGTGATTCTTGTGCTAAGGACACAATGGTGGTTAAAAGTCCATGTGTGGTCCTTGTGAATTGTAAGATCACAATGGTGGTTAAAAGTCCATGTGTGGATCTTATGTTGATTGTATTTTGAGATGGAAAAAGATTATGATTATCACTTGTGGCCAATATGACATGTTAATAATTTGAAGCATGAAATGCTTGTTTTAAATGCTTATGTGCATGTATAAATGTTGTTTTGAACTAAGGTTTATAAAGGTGTTTTATAACTGCATTATTGAGTTGTTTTAAATGAGCATTCCTCACTAAGCTATTTGCTTACGCTCTCTCTTTTCTTAAACCAATAATGCAGAGTATTGAAGTGCTTAAGGGCAGCAAGAGGTCAAGAATCCAAGTGAAGAACTAAGCTCATGTATGGTGAAAGTTTCTTAACACTATTAGCTTTTGGCATTTGGCAATGGGGAACCTATGTTGTTGATTTGGGAGATGTTTTGGACTTCCTAAGTTGGTTTTATGTTGTTGTTGATGAGGGAACATGTAATTGGCCTTTGTGAAGTTGGTTTGGTATTATGATGTTTGAATGGTTTTTCTAAATAGGATGCATGCCTATAGAATTGGGGATTTGCTTAATTGATGCCATGTTTGAGTATGGTTGATGCAATTATGTTCCTTATGCATGTAATGTCTTGCTGGTATAATTTGGTTGCCTTTGGAGTATGTTTGAAGGGTCAATTGTGTGTTAAACCAGCTATTCTTCTGCAATCTGGGCAGCCCGTTTCGGAACAGGTGCTACCGTTTCGGAACAGAGGGCCTGAAATGGCCTTGGCGTTTCGAAACGGGTAGACCCGTTTCGGAACGAAAATGCTACTGCCAAGCCCTGTACCGAAACGTGTTTCAGAACGGTCATGCGTTTTGGAACGGGTCCTCCCTGTTTCGGAACACTCGACCGTTGGGCACTGAAATTGACGGTTATATGTTTTGAAATCTTTGCGTTTTAGTCCTGAACCTTGTTTATGCAATTGAATGAGTTCGAGATGTCCGTTTGAGCTGAAATTTGGCAGAGAAGCATGAAAGATGATTAATTTCATATTGGTAACTTTTAATTGGGTTAAGTCCTTATAATTTCCAGAATTTGCATTTTGGTCCCTAAATTCTTAATTTGTGCAATCGAGTCCCTAAATGTTTTCTGATTGCTGTGAGCTTTGAATATGTTGGTCTTGTGAACATATTTAGGGTTAATGTGCATTTAGATAAGTTTTAAAATAAAAAAAGGGTCGTTAATCAAGGTTGACTTTCGGGTTGACTTTGGTTTTCCCCGTGTAAACTTCTTAATTCGGTTAAACCGTCTGGGCCGGGTTAAGGGGGTTACAACAACACTACCCAGCCAAGATCCATCAATTCCAATCATTCATAAACCTCAATTAACATCCAAAAAGGATCTAACCACGTCCTTATACCTCCAGCTATAACAGAACATCAAGATCACCCCGCAAACCACCAAAACTCAAGCAATACTTAGGAAAATCAACCTATTCGGGATTGCATTGATTAAACCTCAATTTCTCATCAATTATACATCCAATTTACATAAAAAACACATCTCGAAATAGTGCCTAATCATTTCATACGAATTTCATCAAAAATTAAGCAAATCTTGCATTTTAAAGCCAAGATCAAGAACACAATTGTAAAACCTTTAATAAAACACAAATCAAGGATTGAGAACTTGGGAATTTTAGTAAAGAACTGAGAATTTAGAGGAGAAGGACGTTCATACCTCTAAACTTGAGTTTCTCCCTTTTTGGAACCAAGATTCTTGAAAATCCAATAAGGAATTGCTAAGGTTTTGTTCTAGAATTGATTAGAGATCAAATGAAGATTGAAATCTCATCTTTAGATGTCAAAATCAGAGGAAAATGTGCTGGAGAAAAGTGTTTGGGTTGAGAGAAAAGTTGAGAGAAAAGAAATGGAAATTTTAGAGAAAAGTTAGTTATAATCACAAAATATCTTTTTCCCTCCTTTTACCTTTAATTAAAAACCATTAATTAAATTGATTAATATTAAGAAAAATCTGGAGAAACTCCTATTGGGTAAATAGCTCCTTAAAGATTCGAAGTTTCAATCCTTTTTAAAGCAGTCACCAAGTTTTTGAAAATTACATTTTAGTCACTAACCCAAAATGTCACACTTCCAAACCTCACTTTGTAAAATTGATTCCACCATTCTCTTATATATAATAAAAGAGGATTTTAAGATATTTTTCCATATTTTTAATGCAACCCGAACTAGGCTTTCCTAAATTCACCCTTTTATATTCGAACCACAACCCGACCGACCCGGTCCAACCCAAAACTTCTAAGCCCAAAATTGGGGTGTTACAGAACTGAATAAGCTGCAAGGTCCTCTATTGTATGTGAAACTCTCTATTGGGAATGACAGGTTGGGTTTGTTAAGGAATCATACGCCTAGTTCTAATGTATATATAACACTTTCTAGTTCAAACTATGCTCGACAGGGTTTCCTATTGTGTTTCTTTATAATCTCTAGCATGAAGCCTAAAAGCCAGAATGCTACGACAATACCTCTCAGCGTGAACCCTAGTAAGCTACTTATCATTGATGTGCTACCTTTTTTACTCGTTGAACCCTATCCTTATCTCTTAGGTGAGTTAGAGTTATGCCTCTCAGCAGCCAACCCTCTTGTCTACGTGGATCTAAGCTTAACTCTCTCGACCAATAAGCTAATCTAACACCTAGGTAAAGGCTAACTCTCGAAAGCTCTTACGAACTCAAGGCAATAAAACAGTAGACAAAGCATATGAAGCTGGAAACATGCGAAACGTTCATTAAAAACTAAGAAAAAGTCATCCAAAACAAACCCAAGACATATAAAGTTAGTTCATGGCTGGGTGTATATTATCCATCATCATTCGTCTTAAACAACCCATTTCCAAAATATAAAATGTTAAAGCAAACAGCAAAGAAAAGGAGATCTCCAATGCCGCCTTGGACTGCCGTGAACCACCCTAGACTTGTTGCTTCTCTCAAAGGTCAGCAAGGTCACCCCTTGGAGCTTCAACAATGGAGGACACCAAGTTGAGGAAGAAGATGGAAAGTAGCCGCCTTTTCTCTTCACTCTAAGCACCCAAAAGTTACTTTTTTAGCTCTCCCTTTTATGTGGGTATCTTGTCCTTTATTAAGTGGGGGCTCCTAGGGTATTGTGCCCTAAACATTCATTGTGTGACCTAGGGAATATTCCCTAGGATATGCTAGGCACAACAGACAAATGGGGGTTCTCACACGTGGGCTAGAAAATATCTTCGTTGCTTTGTCTTTTTCTACGACCAGGATTGTCGTCCAAAATGCTACAGCATTTATGTCCTCAGCCACATTCCCTTGCTTACCTGCACATCACCATACCAGAACAACCCTTTCTCAAACAACATCAATTTCTTAATTAAATTAAAACAACCAAGCTAACAACATCAAATGAAACTATATGAACTAAATGCAAATGAAATGAGCTTAAAAACAAGCAAATAACTGAGTAAAACGACATGAAATGCATGTTTATACAAGGTTATCACACCCCCAAACTTAAGCTATTGCTTGTCCTCAAGCAATGAGTAGAGAAAAACAGAGAAAATGCTATGGAAAAGTTTAGTTCAAGACAGTGCTATGGCAAAATTTTAGTCCTCAGAAAAATGTCGACTTCAACATGTTAGACAAAATCAATTTTTTAAGAAATTTTCCCTAGGACAAGATCCTTTGCATGTGTTTTTTGCATGCAATATATGATTAATAGAGTTAGTAAAATTTTTGGGCAAGATCTCTATTGCAACCTAGTATGCATTAAATCAATTAAGCACAGTTTTACTCCCTTGATTCCAAGTTTTCTTAAAAAAAACTAGGGTGTCAGCTCATCACACCTATTATCCTTAACTCTAGATGAGTATGGAGCAAACATCTCACCCCTGAGCCACTAGGTAGAGTAATCTCGTGACAACTTTCATTCACTCATTTGATGTTGCTGCCATTTATTTAAGCATAGTTTCCAGGCAATGCAACACAAAGCAGAGTGTCCCTCTATCGATATGCCATAGCATTTATTCACAGTTTAGCATACTCATCAAGCACAAGGGAGATTAATAAAGCATTTACTGCTTTTATTTATCATTCAACTTCATTAATTTCATTCATACTAAGGCATGCAAGAGTTCTTCAAAATCCTCTAACAATCTTAAGCATGGAGAGCATACATTGTGTAAGTTTTAATCTAAAAGCATCAAGTCCTAAACTCAGTTCTACCAATCTCAACAGTCATGAACATTCAATCAATCTAAAGCCATAAAAAATACCCATCTTTGGATATCCTCAATTGATTCATAAAACCATCTCTAAACTAAACAATATGCCATAGCAAAATTCTATTTCTAACTACAAATGCAAATGACTAACTATAAACACTACTCCCCCCAAACTTGAGAGATGCAGTGTCCTCAATGTATGAAATGGAAATGAAACGAAACTATTTTAAATGCAATGCAGAGGTACCTCGTTGGGGTCCTACTTTAGTGGTATTGTTCTGGTTTCCTTGTGCTTGATGCCCTTCTTCTTCAACAAAGTAATAGGTGGGTCAGTGGCATCTGTTTCTGGTGGTGGGGCTGCTTCGTTCTGGGAATCCTGGGCAGGCTGGTTGGTCTGGTCATCATCGTCATCAGTATCGAAAGAATCACTCTTCTTGACAGGGGTGTTCCACACACGACATGTTGTGTACTTCTGGCGACTCTTAGTCTTTGTTGAAGCATTTGGAGTCGGGGCAGGCGAATGTGTAGGAGTGTGGTCCATCAAGTCCTTATCATCGCTCTCGATGGTGATAGGGTCATCGACAGGGTCTTCATTCAGTGGGACATGCATTGGTTTCTTTCGTTTTATCTTTCTCTTCTTATGTTGACCTATGGTGGCATCAGTAGGGGCTTTCTCTTGAGTAGAGGGTTAGGGCTGTGCACGGGGTTTCTTGTGTAACAGGAGGGTCCTTCTTGGTCACTAGCGATGCATCGGGGAAGAGTAGGAAATCAACATCAACATGCGGCAGCATGTCCTTAAAATAGGAGTTCAGCATATCATTCCTTTCCTTGACATATTTGAAAATAGTTGTCAAATCGCTGTGCATCTGGTCCATATCTTCCTTGAGGTGTTTCGTGGTGGATAACAGCGCAACAATCCTTGCTACAGCGAAGGTTCTGGCTCCTCCATAAATCGTTTCTGCTGGAGCATCCTCGTCAAATCCCCTTAAGCTAGGAATTTGTTCTGGAGTGATTGCACCTTTTTCGGCATCTATCTCGTCCATCATGGTGTCTTCAAACACTTCCTTTTTTTGGCACAGGGTTGTGATCAAGTTGGGAAAGATCAAATGGCTAGACTTACTCTTCAAGCATGAGTAGACTTCTTCTACTATCATCTTCCTCACATCTATTGGACGCCCATTAATGATGGAGTGCAACATGAGCAGCCTGGTTATGTGCACCGTGGTGTGGTGGGACGTGGGCATCAAGCGGGTCTTAACATAATGAAGCCACAACTTAGCTTCTAGCTTGAGGCACAATTGTTTCACAGACTTGTTTGAGGAGTCTAGCTTAGTGTGAGCAAAGCAAAGGTCTTCCAAGACCTCTTGAATCGTTTGGGTGTCGGCGATCTTAGAAAAATGAGTGTGGTTGTCCACTACATTCTTTAGACCATAAAACTTCTTGATCGCTACGGCGGTGAACTTGATCTGGTTGCCTCTCACATATACTCCCGACTGAGTATGGCTTGGGAGGTGCGCATAAAACTCCTTTACCAGTGGCAAAAAGATGTCCCCTAGGTGTTTGACAAAGGGCTCCCAATTGTGCCTGGCTATGACCTCCATTACCTCTTTGTCGAAGTCGACTTCCCCATTAGTAGGGAACTTGAAACCTTGCTCAAGAAAGACCTTTCTTTCCTTGAGAAGTTGGAAACGATCATTGGTCGCATCGTCGAAAAATTTCTTGATCTCTAAGGGAGGTTGGGTTCGAGCACTAATGGACGCGCCTTCGACATTCTTGTAACGAACCATATTTGCAAAAAGGGTACGATTTTCTAGTTCTATTTGGAGATTTTAGGTGGGTGAAAGGATATGATGAAGATTAAGGATGAAAAATTTTTGCTTTAATGGGGGTTTTGGTTATCGAAGAAGATGAAGGGAGGGGAAGTTTTGGTTTAAGGTAGGAAAGAAATAAAAGAAAAAAGTAATTATGAGGAGTGAAGTTGAGTGGAAAGAAACTGTCACACGCAAAGGAGAGAGAGAAGGTGAAGTGGTGGTTGTAAGGTGTGGGAAAAAGATGTGATATGATGGGGAGTTAATGCAGGGTCAAAAAGAGGTAAGAGAATCTTAAAAAGTGATGATTGCCTAGAGTTCTAAAGGGTTAAAAGGAATAAAAATTCCTCCCTTTTTGCTTCTTTAATGCTACCTCCCCCTAAACTTGGAATTTTTTTGCTTTATTCCACTTTCCCTCAAATAGGATAAAACAAAACCCTAACCCTAATATAAAAATCTTGTCTCCTTAAATCAAGCCCTAGCGTGCCACCTGCAACTCTGAGGTAATTCTAACATGGGATAATAAAAACAAAACAAATGCATAAAATAAAATAAAACAAAGAGAAATGAAAATAAAGGACGAAAATATGACTAATAAAGAGATAAACTAAATTATTTATAAATAGAAAAACATTAAAATGCCATAGAAAAATTAAAAAGAGTGGGGGTGCAAACTCTCAAGGGTCATGAAGGAGCAATGATGACTTGTCTCGCATGATAGGAGCTCCATTATAGACCTTCAGTCGTTGGCCATTGACCTTGAAGACGGTGTCATCCTCTAGGTTTTTGATTTCCATTGCACCATGGGGATAGACCTTGTACACTAAGAAGGGGCCTGACCATTGAGACTTCAGCTTGCCAAAAAAGAGCATGAGCCTAGAGTTGTAGAGAAACACTTGTTGACCTTCTGGAAAATGTCGTGGCAAAAGATGTTTATCATGCCACTTCTTTGTCTTCTCCTTGTACAACCATGCGTTTTCATAAGCATGGGCTCTAAACTCTTCCATCTCATTAAGCTCCAAGAGCCTCCTTTCTCCAGCTAGCTAGGCATCCATGTTGAGCTTCTTGTTGGCCTAATAAGCCTTGTGTTCAATCTCGACTGGAAGATGACATGCCTTGCCATAGACAAGCTTGAATGGGGACATTCCCATGTGTGTCTTGAAAGTTGTCTGATAGGCCTATAAAGACTTATCAAGCCTTGGGGACTAATCTTTTCTCTTGGGGTTGACTACCTTTTCAAGCATCTGCTTTATCTCTCGATTGGAGATCTCAGCTTGTCCATTGGTCTGGGGTGATATGTCGTAGAAATTTTTTGTCTCACCCCGTATCTTTGTAATGCCTTGGTAATTAGATTATTGTCAAAACGGATTCCCTCATCACTGATGATGGCTTGTTGTGCTCCAAACCTTGTGAAGATGTTCTTATGAAGGAAGTTCAAAACAGTCTTGCAGTCATTCTTTGGTGTGACCACAACTTCAACCCATTTTGACACAGAGTCCACGGCTAACAAGATTTAGAGGTCCCAAAATAATGAAGGGAATGGTCCCATGAAATCTATTCCTTGTGCATCAAAGAGTTCCACTTCCAATATGCCTTGCAATGGAATTTCGTGCCTTCGGGAAATATTTCCCATTCGTTGACATCTATCGCAAGTTTTGCAAAATTCATGTGTATCCTTGAAGAGTGTGTGCACGTAAAACCCTAATTGGAAGACCTTTGCAGCAGTCCTAGCTCCTCCAAAATGGCCTCCACACGATGATGAGTGGTAGTGGAATAGGATCTACATTTGCTACTCTTCTGGGACACACCTTCTTATCATTAGGTCAGCACATTGCTTGAACAAATAAGTTTCATCCCAAAAGTAGAATCTCACATCATGCTTGAACTTCTTCATACCCTCGCTATTCAAATCAGGAGGCAAAATACCACTAACAAGAAAGTTAACAATATCAGCATACCACAGAATTTCTGTAGCATATAGTATTTTCTCATCAGGAAATTCCTCCTTAATTTCTTGTTCATCACTATTTTTAGCCTTGTTTTCTAGTCTAAAAAGATGATCAGCCACATGGTTTTCACAACCCTTTCTATCTCTAACTTCTAGGTCAAATTCTTGCAAGATAAGTATACACCTAATAAGTCTAGGTTTAGCATCCTTTTTAGTCACTAAGTACTTAATAGCTGAGTGATCGGTGTGAACAAGGACCTTAGTGCCTATCAAGTATGCTCTAAACTTATCAAAGGCAAACACAACAGCCAACAATTCTTTTTCAGTAGTGGTGTAGTTAATTTGTGCATCATTTAAGGTGCGGCTAGCATAATAAATAACATGAAAGAGTTTACCTCAGGGTTACCCGAGTGCTGCCCCCACTGCGTAGTCACTCGCAACACACATCAGCTCGAATGGTGAGGACCAATCTGGTGGAACAACGATGGGGGCTGAGATAAGTTTCTCCTTCAGTTCTTTGAATGCGTTGTGGCAATCAGCATCAAATATGAAGGGCTAGTTTTTCTGTAGCAAAGTGCATAGTGGTTTGGAGATCTTGGAGAAGACCTTGATGAACCTCCTATAGAAGCCCGCATGGCCCAAGAAGCTCCTAATGCCCTTCACAGTGGTAGAGGAGGTAGCTTCTCGATCACCTTAACCTTGGCCTTGTCAACCTCTATGCCTTCCTTTGAGATCTTGTGACCCAAAACAGTCCCTTCGGCCACCATAAAATGGCACCTCTCCCAATTGAGAACCAAGTCAGTTTTTTCACACCTCTTGAGTACCTTTGCCAATTTGCCCAAGCATGACTCAAACTCATCTCCGAAGACTAAAAAATCACCCATGAAGATCTCAAGAACTCTTCAACCATGTCCGAGAAAATGGCTAGTATGCATCTCTGAAAATTGGCTGGAGCGTTGCAAAGTCCAAAGAGCATTCTCCTAAAGGCATAAGTATCGTAGGGGCATGTGAAATTTGTGTTCTCTTGATCTTCTGGTGCTATAGCAATCTGGTTGTACCCCGAGTATCCATTGAGGAAATAATAAAAAGCCATGCTCGCCGATCGATCTAGCATTTGGTCAATGAATGGGAGGGGAAATGGTCCTTCTTGGTTGCCTTGTTGAGCTTCCGATAGTCTATGCATATCCTCCACCCTGTGACTTGTCTGGCTATGAGTAGGCTGGAATGCTTGACCTCTATTGGGAACTTCTCAAGCTCCTTGAACTCTTCAAGTTCTTCGTTATCTTCCTCACTAAGCATCACATAGTCTTCAATTTGCAAGAAATTGCTACAGTAAAATTTCACGGCTTCTTCTTCTGACATATCATCTATGTATTGTCATTCCTCATGTTTATCCACATACCTTAGGGTGTCGAAGACATTTATGTTCACCCTCTGATCAGCCACTCTCATGGTGAACTCTCCCTTTTCACAATCAATCAAGATACGGTCGGTGGCTAAGAAAGGTCGCCCCAAGGTTATGGGTGCATTATCATCCGCTTCACAATCGAGAATAAGGAAGTCAACTGGGAAGACAAATCTGTCAACCTTCACCACAACATCTTCAATCCTTCTTTTCGAACGGACATGAGATCGGTCAGCTAGTTGCAAAATAACAGTTGTAGGCCTTTACATCTCCCATACAAAGCTTCATAAAAATATACTTGGGCATTAGATTGACAATAGACCCAAGATCACATAAGGCTCTCCCTACATAATTGTTACCAATAGAGCATGGGATGATAAAGCTGCCCAGATCCTTCTATTTAGGTGGCAACTTACTCCACACATAATAGCATTCTTTTATTGTAGCAACAGTCTCATACCTTTCAACCTTCCTTTTCTTGGTAACAATATCCTTGAGAAATTTAGTATAAGTGGGCATTTGATCAACAACCTCCAAAAAGGGAACCTTGGTATACAGCTGGTCAAGAACATTCACAAATTTCTTGAATTGGATATCGTTATTCTGCTTCTTCAATCTTTGAGGGAAGGATGGTGGGGGTCTCACTTCTTCCTCTACTAGTGGGGACTTTTCTTTTGTTGTAGCATTTGGTCTTCTATGAGCAAGTTCATTTGTCGATTCCTCCTCCTTCTCCTTCTCATGAGCTGATTCCTCTTGCACATCGAGTTCTTTCTGCACAGTTTTAGGGTTAGAATCCTCCTTCTTCTTGCCCCCAAACTTACCTTCTTTGTTGAGTAGGGTGCCACTCCTTAAAGTGAGTGCACTGTACTGCTCCTTGCCATGACTTTTAGTGACTTCAGTATAACTAGGCAGATTTCCTTGAGGTCTAACATGCAAAGCTTGAGCGATTTGACCTACTTGGGTTTCCAAAGCTCTCAAGGATGAGCTATGGCTTTTTAGTGGTGCTTTTTGACTCTTGATGGACATAGAGTGCTTTTGAAGTAGAGCCTTCATTGTTGTCATGAAATCCTTCAAAGTTGTCATAAAATCCTTGAAAGTAGCTTCCAAAGAATTGTTGGTTGATGAAGATGCCGAACCCTTGTTGTTTTGCCATTACATATTTTGCTGGAAACCTGAGGGTTCAGTTAGATTTTGTTGTTGATTCGAGCCACCAGAATTGTTGTTTCCTTGATTTCCCCAAGAAAATTTAGGATGCTGACACCACCCTGGATTGTAGGTGTCCGAGTAGGGGTTGTTCTTCCTATTGTAGTTTCCCACATAGTTTGGTAGACTCGTTGTTTTCTGGGCACTATCTCAAATGATGGTTTCCTTCACAATGAAGACAAGTAGATGCAGCCTTTACTTCCTTCACCTCGTTAGGACGTTGGAGATTCTTTAGCATATTTTTTATGGCTGATAATTGAGCTGCAACTGAATCATCCGTATCAAGATCACGTGTTCCTTGAGTCTTCCTCCTTGTTGAGTATGTAAAAGTTCTATTATTTACACCCTTTTTAACCCATATTTCTGCTGCATTCAAGCATCATTGCATTGCATTTAGGTTAGTTTACAGCAAAACATCACAAATGTATTAAAGGCACGGATTCTACTAAAAGATGGCTAATTTTGCAGGTTGCTGTCATAGTTGACGAAGAAGGCAGGCGCAGGGCAGAGAAGCAGAAGAGCTGAACTGGACAAGTAGACGACGAGGATGATGCTGCCATGGATCTGCCGTGACAGCATGGTGACAGCAGTTTTGCGGAGAGAAAAAGCAAAGTGGACCTCGACAGATAGAGAAAATTAAGCTCGTCTGTCGTGTGAAAACCATATATTTTTCCAAGCTCCGGATCAAAAGATATGTCAAGCCAAAGCTCAAAGAGAAGAAATCCCAAGAAACAAGGAATGCGGCTGAAAAGTAGGATACTTGGAGATTAAGTCTTTATTAGAATCTTACTTTTAATTAAAGTTGTAATCCTTGTTAACCTAGAATACTTGAGCCCAAAGCTTATATAAGGGCATAGATTTTAACCTAGGAGATATCATATCATATTCCCCATAACCGATAACCCAAACCCTTCCGCCGTTTACCCGCTGTCGTTATGTTCTAAAAACCCCTAGGGCCACGGGCTGTTTTGTAAAGTACTTGCAAGGGTTGTTTTGTTTTAGGATTTTCCAAGTTCAATAAAATAAACTTCAAGTTCTCTTATTTTGGTTATTAACATCTCGCAAGAGCATCGGGAGAGCATTGTGAGGTTATCCATTTACTTAGCATCGGGAGAGTTAAGTATACGAAAGAAATAAGAGCGAGTTCTCTAGTTTATAGTTGAACTTACTTGTGCCTAGGGATAGGGCAAGGTTAAGTGGCTAAAGAAGAATTCATACACATCGGTGTTCATCCTTCGATTCACGCCGGGAGGTATCATCAAGACGTGATCATCGACAGACTTGGACCTAGGGATAGGCCAAGGCAGATCAGGGATTCTTGCCAAACTTGAAGTACGGAGTTGGTGTGTTTGCTGCCGCGATAGCTAACGGACAGCCGCCGCGACAGGTGCTGTCGGTGACGGGCACGACGACAGAACTGGAGTTCCTAAGCATCGCAATACCTGCACTACTGAGCAATTCAATACCAGCCCATTCTCTCCATCTTGATATTCCAACTCTTTTATTTACGTTTTTCTTTATTATTTTCGTGACAATTCTCTCAAATATTTCCTTTACTTTCGTGCGATGAACTAAGGTGAAGCTATTAGCCCAATCCCTATGGAGACGATATCCGATACTTCGTATCACTTTACTACTTGCGTCGTGTACACTTGCACTACAATTGCGATAGACTCTTTTACACGCAACACTCCCCATTCCTAATCGCGAAGAAGGAAATTGGTAGTCATTGTTGGCTATCCTGTCAAGGATGTCAAATGCTTCTTCGGGCGACTTGTCCAGCAAAGTTCCATTTGCTGAAGCATCTAACATCATCCTTGTGGGAGCATTAACACCATTGTAGAACATCACCATTTGCGTCCAATCATGAAAACCATGATTTGTACATTTGCCCAATAGTCCCTTGAATCTATCCCAACACTCGTACATTGACTCGTCATCAGCTTGATGAAAGGAAGCAATATCATTCCTTAGTTAGGTGTTCATGTTGGGTGGATTATACCGTAGCAAAAAAATTTCGCACAAGTTTGTCCATGATTTCATCGAACCGGCTCGTACTCCAGTCAACCACTCCCGTGCTCGATCACGTAATGAATAAGGGAACAACTTCAGCTTCAGCACATCCTCATGCACTCCTTGTTGTCTAAATGAGTCACAAATCTCCAAGAATGTATGAATGTGTTGTCTTGCATCTTCATGAGGCGAGCCACCAAACTGTCCAATCGAGTTCAACATGTTGAACATCACAGGTTTAAGCTCGAAGTGGGCTGCCTTAATATCATGAGCTACAATCCTAGAGATGAGATCATCCAAGATTGGATTCAAATGATCTCTAATTGCTCGTGCACGAACTGCAGCTCCGCCATTTGCTACAACATCAAGATCTGCCTATTTATCAGCTGGTAATCCTTGGTTCTGAGCTCTATGTATGATTCTGAGAGCTTCGTATATACGCCTTTTTTGCCGGAAGAAATGTTCAATTTCAGGAATGATCGGTAGTACGGGTTCGTCGGGTCTTCTTCGGGTCATGCACCAGCACAAACCTAAAAAAGAAAAAGAAAAACAACAAATAAATCTATACAAAAAAAGGAAATAAAATGATGCAAAATCTAAACCTAAAATGATCGATTATCAATCCCGGGTAACGGCGCCAAAAACTTGTTGCGTTGTGCGGTGTACTATAAATGATACGCAAATAGTTCAAGTATACACGTCAAAACAAGTAATAAAATGGTAAGTGAGATTGTCTCCACAAGGATTGGAGGTAAATTAGGTCAAGTCCATGCACACTAACACAAAAGTAAATATTTGAGTGAAAGGTTGATGTCACAAGATACTAGAAATGTTGTAGCAAAAGCAATTAAATAAAACTGAAGTGAACTGAATAAGTTGCAAGGTCCTCTATTGTATGTGAAACTCTATATTAGGAATGACAGGCTGGGTTTATTAAGGAATCCTACGCCTAGTTCTAATGTATATCTAAAACTTTCCAGTTCAAACTATGCTCGACAAGGTTTCCTATTGTGTTTCTAAACTATCTCTAGCAAGAAGCCTGACAGCCAGAATGCTACGACAATACCTCTCAGCGTGAACCCTAGTAAGCTACTTATTATTGACGTGCTGCCCTTTTTAGTCTTTGAAAACCTATCTTTATCTCTAAGGTGAGTTAGAGTTGTGCCTCTCAGCAACCAACCCCCTTTTCTATGTGGATCTAAGCTTAACTCTCTCGACCATTAAGCTAATCTAACACCTAAGTAAAGGCTAACTCTCGAAAGCTCTTACGAACTTAAAGAAATAAAACAGTAGACAAAGCATATGAAGTTGTAAACATGCTAAACATTCATTAAAAACTAAAACAAAGTCATCCAAAACAAACCCAAGCCATCTAAAGTTAGTTCACGGCTGGGTGTAAATCATATGTCATCATTCGTCTTAAACAACCCATTTCCAAAATATAAAATGTTAAAGCAAACAACAAAGAAAAGTAGATCTCCAATGCCGCCTTGGACTGTCGTGAACCACTCTAGACTTGCTACTTCTCTCAAAGGACAACAAGGTCACCCCTTGGAGCTTCAACAATGGAGGACACCAAGTAGAGGAAGAAGATTGAAAGTAGCTGCCTTTTCTCCTCACTCTTAACACCCAAAAGTTACTTTTTCAACTCTCCCTTTTATGTGGGTATCTTGTCCTTTATATAGTGGAGGCTCCTAGGGTTTTGTGCCCTAAACATTTCTTGTGTGACCTAGGGAATATTTCCTAGGATTTGCTAGGCACAACAAACAAATGGGAGTTCTCACACGTGGGCTAGAAATATCTTCATTGCTTTATCCTTTTTTGTGCCCAGAATTGTCGTCCAAAATGCTGCAACATTTCTTTGCTTAGCCGCACTACCTTGCCTACCTGCACATCACCATACCAGAACAACCCTTTCTCAAGCAGCACCCATTTCTTAATTAAATCAAAGCAACCAAGCTAACAACACCAAATGCAACTATATAAACTAAATGCAGCTAAATGCAAATGAAATGAGCTTAAAAACAAGCAAATAATTGGGTCAAAAGGCATAAAATGCATGTTTTTACAAGGTTATCAGAAGTTCTCAACGATCTGACAAGTCGATGATTTTCAGATCCAATGTTTTTGTGAGGGTAAGCGCACAAATCTTTCTCAAAGTATGTTTGCGGAAATTGTCTACCTTGTGCAATATCGTCACACCACCCTTGTCTTATCATTCACATATGGCACCACTTTGAGCTACTTGTTCTCAAAGTTAGAGATTGGTTTTTGGCAAGACTATGTTGAGCCCCTCACTGATTCGATCGACGAGTGTTCCTTAGGTCGTTCCAAATTTCATTATATTAATGGAGATTGGGTTCGTCTCGAGGTTCCTCCTCAAAATGTTGAAGTCGGTCCGGTGGCTCCTCAAGTTCTAGGGCCCAACCTTCTATGGATGCTCTTATGGCCTATCTTAATGAGCAGTTTACTTCCTTGGGCCCCAATATTGCATCTTTGGATACATCCATGACTTCCGAGTTTGCCGTTATCGACACTCGCTTCAAATCCTTGGAGAAAAGAATGACTACCATTGAGAATCGATTTACTTCCATTGAAACTCAACAAAACTCAATGAACGCCTCTCTCACCGCTTTTCATGGTGCATGGCTACAATCTCAATCAAGACATGCCAATGATGAAGACGAGGATGAAGAGGATGACGACGATGGGAACGAGTCTAAGGATTATGCATCTTATTACATATCATATCATATTAGGATTTTAATTTTATGCACCTATGTTATTTGATTTTGAACCTATGCTTTGAATTTTGTTCTTAGGATTTGGGTTTGGATTTATGTTGCTTTGAACTATTTATGCTTTAAATGATTAATAGTATCTATGTTGTTTCCTCTATATTACTTCAATGTTTATATCTTCCTTAATCCATTGATTTTGATCTAACAAAAAGGGGGAGAATACTTCAAGAGCCAAAAAATTTAAAGTTTTTCAAAAACCTAGCTTAAAGTAAAGGGGAGTATTTTTCAAACTACTTAAAATTTTACTTTAGTTTTGTTAAATCAAAAAGGGGGATGTAAAACATATGTTTGATTTTGGTATAACAAATTATCTAAGGACCAATTTGCAAAAGTAAATAAATTTTTACGTACTCAAAAGTCTCACTCAAAGTCAAAACTTAAACCCCAAAAATTTTCTAAGTGTTTCAAGCAAAACATTACCAAATCGCCTAGGCGTATCGATACGCCCTATAGTGTTTCGATACGGATTTTAGCTACTAGAATTTTAATTCAACACATCATTTCAATACGGTTTACCCCGTTTCGATATGGGCTTGCTCGTTTCGATACGACATTCAAATTGGGTTTTATACTAATGAGTTTTGGTACAGGTCTTAGGCGTACCGATCCTCAGTTTCGGTATGACACGTCAGCGTATCGATACGGGGTCTTAAGATATTTAAAATCTTTGCATTAAATTTTTCGACTGTTGAATTTCAGTTAAAGCTTTAAAAGTCTGTTATATCGTACCAATACGGGTGACGACCGTTTCGATACGCCTTTGCAAAAACAAGCTTATCGTTTCGATACGGTCCTTAGGCCTACCGATGCAGTTTTCCAAAGACTTTTACCTCAGATTCCAATGAGAAAAAATCGTACCGGTATGACCTAAACCGTTTAGATACGACCCCCATTTTATACTAAGACAGTTTCGATATGCCTTCCTGCATATCGATACGCCCCTGCATTTACTCTTGCAACGACTAGTTTCTGTCTTACAGGTACCGAAATGGGGCCCCGTGTACCGATATGTCCTGCTTCAGAAGTGCATTTATTGCGGGAAAAATGGTCTCCAATGGCTCTATTTATGATCTCAGCAACCCAAACGGTTAGAAATCAATGAGGGGATATAAAAGCAAGACTCAAAAGCTACAACAATAACTATTCATCAAGTGAGAAGCATTCAAGAAAGACTCCAATCTCTTTGAGCCTTTTAGAGTAAAACCCTTGTATCCAACTTGTGACTTTTCATTGTAATCTTTTATTTCAAGTTTGGGGAGAGTTCACTTGTAATTGGGCAACATATAAGCCTATTTGAGAGGTCAATTTAAGTTTGCCACAAATTCCTTGTTAAATAGTGATCTTGTTCAAGCTTTGGGTAGAAATCTTGATCGATTTGTAACGGTTTCCTCCTAAGCCCAGAAAAGGGGACAAATTCAGTAGTGAATTGTTTGAAATCCTTAGTGGGGAGCTAAGGTAGTGGATGTAGAGCTTGTTAGAAGCTTGAACCACTCTAAATATCTTCTTCTTCATTTTTATCATTTCAATTTTCTCCCTTCAATTTTTAAATTGTCAATTCACCCTCCTCTTGGCCATTTAGATTCGATTGATCATCTCAACAGGATTTAAGTTTATGTTGCTTTGAATATAATGCTTTAATGATATCTATGTTGTTTCCTTTATGCTTCGAGCTATTTAATGTTTATATCTTGCTTTGATTATTTATATCCTATTGATTTTTGATCTAACAAAAAGGGGAGAAGTAAAAGAGCACTTAATTTTTTTCAAAGTATTTTCAAAACTATATCTTTTAGTCTTAAAGAAAGATGGAGTATTCTTCAAACCTACTTAAAAAATTACTTTGGTTTTGTTATATCAAAAAGGGGGAGATTGTAAAACTTATATTTGATTTTGATATAACAAATTGTTTAAGGACCAAATTGTAAAAGTAGATAAATTTTTAAGTACTCAAAAGTCTGACAAAATGATAAGGTTTTGAACCTAAATTTGTTTCTAAGTCAAAAACTTAAAACCCCAAAAATTTTCTAAGTGTCTTATACTCAACTAACCAAAAACGCCCAGGCGTATCGATATACCATTTTGTGTTTCGGTAAGACTTTTGGCTACTGGAATTTTTATTTGCAAAATCGTACCGATATGGTTAAGCCCAATTCAATACGACCTTCATCTGGGTTTATAATTTTGGTTACGAGTATCGGTACGGCTTCATCCGTTCCGATACGAGGTGTTAAGATCTTCAAAATCTTTGCATTTAAAATATGATTGTTGCCTTGTCAGTTGTTGGAATCAGCAATCTTTAAATTTTAGTTAACTCGTATCGATACCCCCCATAGGCATACTGATGCATTTTTCACTAAACTTTTTCCTCATATTCCATTGAGCAAAATCTGTACCGATACGACATTTATCGTTTCGATAAGGGTAGTTTTTCTTCATTACTCTTTTTGATACACCCTTAAGCGTACCGATATCCCTTTGTACAAGAACTATTTCTTCTTTTGGCAGGTACCAATACGGCTGTTCATGTACAGATACGGTAGATTACCAAGCAACATTTATTGCGGGAAGAAAGTAGCCCAACAACTCTATTGATGATCCCAACCAACCAAACGGTTAGAAATCAATGAGGGGATATAAAATCAATTATCCAAAGCTACAACAACAACTATTGAACATCCTTTGAATAAGTCTAAAGCATTCAAGCACAAATCCATTTCTTTGAGCCTATTAGAGTCATATTCTTTGTAACTCTCTTGAGAGTTCTTTGTAATCTTTTGATTTAATATTGGGTTGAGTGTACTTGTAATTGGGCAAATACCTATCTTTGTGAGGATATTTTTGTTTGCAGACAAACTTCTTGTAATAGAGTGAATTCGATCAAGCTTTGGGTAGAAAGTTTTGATCGATTGTAACAGTTGCCTCCTTAGCCTAGAAAATAGGAAGAATTCTTAGTGAATTTTTTTGAAATCCTTAGTGGGGAGCTAAGGTAGTGGATGTATAGCTTGTTAGAAGCTTAAACCACTATAAATCCTTTTGTCTTAAATTTTTCTTTTTTCATTTGCTTCCCTTCAAATTTTTTATTTTCCAATTCACCCCTCTTGGCCAAATCGAGTTATTTAATCATTCTAACATTATCGATAATATATTTTAAATAATAGAAAGTTAAAATTACATGATCACAATAGATTAACGAGTGATAAATATAATTGAACAGAGAGAGTATGTATTTCTTTCAAATTTAAAAGAGTCAAACTTATTTCCCCAGCTATTTTACCCTAGTAATACTATTTATAAAATTATTTAACAAAATAAAATCCAAACAAAATTATTTATAAAAGTAACATTAATTTAGGACATGTAGAGCAAATGAACAGATGCCCTGTTATTCGTGTCAAAAAAGTGCTACGGGAGGTGCATTCAAGGATGAAAACGAAAAAAAAACACTAATAAGAACCAGGTGTATTTTATTAAATAATTTCAAAATAATTATTTGGATTAAATGGACTATATCCCTGTTTATAAACAATATATTTTTAAAAAACAAAAAATTAAAGTTAAAAAAAATTATCGCAAAAAATTATCAAGTGATAAATATAATTCAACAGAGAAAGTATGTATTTCTTTCAAAATTAAAAGAATCAAACTTATTTCCCCAGCTATTTTACCCAATAAGATCTATTTTAATATTATTTAATAAAATAAAATACAAACAAAATTATCAATGAAACCTTATTTCCCGCATCAAAAGTGTGTTAAGGGAAGAGTATTGTTGAGTGGATCAATTTAATGTGATTTGACCAACATGGGGTGAATTGGCTATTTAAAATTTGAGAGAGCAAAAAGAAAATTGAAAAATGAAGGACAAGACAATTTATAGTGCTTCAAGCTTTTAACAAGCTCCACATACACTACCTTAGCTCCCACTAAGGATTTTCAACAACTTTCACTAAATGTTTTTTCCCTTTTCTAGGTTTAGGAGGTAACCTTTATAATTGGTCAATCTTTCTACTCAAAGATTAACCCAAAAGACTCTCTTTTACAAAGAAGAATTTGGCAAATGAAAATGTCTCACAAGACTGAAAATTTTGCCCAATTATAATCAAAACACTTTCCAAAACTTGAACTAATGATTATCAAAATGATTACAACAAGTTGGGTACAAGATATAGCTTTTTAAGAGGCACAAGGGTGTTACGTGTAAAAGAGTCTATCGCAATTGAGTGCAAGTGTACACGTCGCAAGTAATAAAGTGATACTAGAGTATCGGATATCGTCTCCACAGGGACTGGGCTAACCCTTTCCTTCGCTATCTGCACAAGGGGAAAAGAATAGATTAAGATATTGTCACGAAAATAATAAAGAATACTGGAAAATAAAAGTAGAGAAATCAAGATAGAGATAATGGGCTGGTATTGAATTGCTCAGTAGCGCAGGTATTGCAGAGTTTAGGAAATCCAGTTCTGTCGTCGCGCCCGTCGCCGACAGCACCTATCGCGGCGGCTGTCCGTTGGCTGTCGCGGCAGCAAACACACCAACTCCGTACTCCAAGTTTGGCAAGAATCCCAGATCTGCCTTGGCCTATCCCTAGGTCCAAGTCTGTCGATGATCACGTCTTTGATGATACCTCCCGGCGTGAATCGAAGGATGAAAATCGATGTGTATGAATTCTTCTTTAGCCACTTAACCTTGCCCTATCCCTAGGCACAAGATAGTTCACTTATAAACTAGAGAACTCGCTCTTATTTCTTTCGTATACTTAACTCTCCCGATGCTAAGTAAATGGATAACCTCACAATGCTCTCCCGATGCTCTTGTAAGATGTTAATAACCAAAATAAGAGAACTTGAAGTTTATTTTATTGGACTTGGAAAATCCTAAAACAAAACAACCCTTGCAACTACTTTACAAATCAACCCGTGGCCCTAGGGGGAATTTAGAACATGTCGACGACGGGTAAACGGCGGGTAAACGGCGGAGGGGTTTTAGTTGTCGGTTATGGGGAGGATGTCTCCTAGGTTAAAATCTATGCCCTTATATAAGCTTTGGGCTCAAGTATTCTAAGTTAACAAGGATTACAACTTTAATTAAAAGTAAGATTCAAATAAAGACTTAATCTCCAAGTATCCTACTTTTCAGCCGCCTTCCCTGTTTCTTGGGATTTCCTTTCCTTGAGCTTTGGCTTGACATATCTTTTGATCCGGGGCATGGAAAAATATATGGTTTTCACACGACAGACGAGCATAATTTTCTCTATCTATCGAGGTCCACTTTGCTTTTTCTCTCCGCAAAACTGTTGTCACCATGCTGTCACGGCAGATCCATGGCAGCATCGTCCTCGTCTTCTGCTTGTCCAGTTTAGCTCTTCTGCTTCTCTGCCCTGCGCCCGCCTTCACCGTCTACGACGACGGCAACCTGCCAAAAACAACACTTTTTAGTAGAATCTGTGCCTTTTATATATTTGTGATATTTTGCTGTAAACTAACCTAAATGCAATGAAATGATGCTTGAATGCAGCAGAAATATGGGTTAAAAAGGGTGTAAATAATAGAACTTTTACACACTCAACACACCCCCAAACTCAAGTTTTTGCTTGTCCTCAAGCAATTAAGACCTAAGAAAAATGAAATATTTTTGTTTTGGCTTTCAAACAGTAAACTTTCCCTTACCCGTCATTCGTTCCCTGTGGCGGCAGCAACCTGTCGGATAATTTAGGATCTGTCCAGAATCTCACTATAGTCATCGTGCAGTGTGTGCAAGCTTGTGAACAGTTATATGCTAAGACTCTCTTACTTTCACTAGAATATTCAACTCTTTAACTCGAATTTTTATGCCAAAGTTTATTTTTGAAGACACATTTTCATGCTTCTTTTCTATTTTTCACGCTAAGTTTTACTAGAGCCAGTTTTAGGCACCTCTAGTTAACTTCTTAGAGCCAGTTTCGGGCACCTCTAGGTAACTTCCTAGAGCCGGTTTCGGGCACCTCTAGGTTTTTGAGTTTCTTTTGCTAAACTTCTTTCCTAGAGCCAGTGTTAGGCACCTCTAGGGGCTATTCAAGTACTAAGCATCATATTCTAGTTTGGCTAAAAGAAATCTAAGCAATATAACAGTCACAATGGTGTTTAAGTTTTTCAGAACTATAGAAAGGCTCTAAACTTCTCCTTAAACTGTCCTAAAGATGCTGCCACGATAGAGCTGTCATGACAGGTAAGTTTACTTCACAGTTTTAAGCCAACAGTTTTTTTTAAGAGGACATAAATAAATAAAAGACACAACAATAATTTAAAGATGTACTAAGACTCCATTAATGATGGAGGGTTGCCACCCCCAAACTCGAGGGTTGCATTGCCCTCAATGCAAATGACAGATAAGATGAAGGCAAGTACATCACAAAATATAAATAAGTAGGCAGCAATAAAAAGAAAATAAAAGACTTAAATTTTAATCGCTGTCTTCACCACTGCTGCTGACACGGATTTGGTGGCGGCGTCTGGTTTGTGGGACAGGCTGGGCAGGTTGCTCCACGACCTGGATGTCTGAGCTGCTGCCGCTATCCCAAGTGCTGCTGGTGGTGGTGTTGGCCTTGGGCATTAGCTTTCTGTCGGCCACGTGTTTCTGCCTCTTGACAGGCGTGAACTCCTTCGCCAAATTCCTCCTAATAGGAGGTTCTGACTCGCTGTCATCTGAGGCAGGTCTCTTCGTTCCTCGGGCGGAGGTGTCTGTCGTAGGACTGCCAGCTGCCGTCGGGGCAGGTGATGGGGTGGAAGCAGCAAAATGGGTGTAGTGGGAGGCAGGTGGTGTAGGTGTGTGGACAGGGGTGGGGATGGTGAAATAATGGCTAGGGAAGGTGGGGAAAACAACATCGGGATAATTTAAAGTAGTGGTAATGAAATTTACCGTTGAGTTGGCAAAATCCCGGATAAATGTCATCAGCCCCATCTGTCTGTCTTCCACCCGCTGTATGGCGGCAAGGATTTGTGCAGAATTGTCTGTCTGGGCGGCTGCGGCGGCGGCAGGTTTAGGGTTTGGCTGCTCTGACGATTCAGCGGGGACGGCAGCGGGGTTGAAGGAGGAGAGGGGGTTGCTACTGTCAGCTCTATGAGGCATTCCATTCGGTCCCCTCTTCCGTAAGTTCTGCCATGACAGCGTCATAGGCAGCATTATCCAAGGTGTCGAGGAACTGCTGATGTGCATCATTATTGGGGCCTATGCAGAGGCCATATAAAGAGTTGATGCGCTCGGCTGTGAACAGCACTTCAGTCCCTCGAACAGTTACTGCTGTTGCTGTCCTGCTGCCGATGGCAGCATAGAATTCTCTCACCAACGTTTCATTCATTTCTGCTGGTTGCTCTGCAAATTTCTCCCACGTGAGAGCCTTAATCGCCCTTGCGATGAACTGCTTGAGGCCCAGATTCTTTGTCTTTGGAGTATAAATGAAGCCTCGTTCTTCCCACAGATCTCTGGTTGCAAAGGACTGTGGGGGAGTTGCTACCGGTGAGGAAGTAAAGGTAGCATTGCGGCGGGTTTTTTCTGGAAGACATGTTAGTGCAAGGGTTGTGAAAAGTAATTGAAAGCAAATGAAAACTAAAGATGAAGAGCAAGTAAGAAAAGCAGAAGTGAGTGAAAATGAAAATGAAACGGGGTTTTATAGAAAAGGACTTGCTGCCCGTTGAAACTGTAACGGCAGGCGCGAATAACGGGGCGGCTGTCGAGCTTTAGCGTGTCTGACGCGTCTGACACGCGTTTCTGCGTCTGTTACGCGTCTGTCATGCATCTGTCGTGACAGTCTGGTGACAGCCCGTCTTCTCCGTGTCTGCCGTGGCAGGTGGATCGACAGGCTTCAATATTGGGCGTTGTTGGGCTGATGGATGGATGGTGGGCTGAGTTCACTTCTCCTGTCCTTCTTGACTCCTTTATTTCCTAAAAACAATAAATATAAAAACATTATTAAAATAGAATAAACCTTATTTCCTAATAAATAATAATAATAAAACAAATAAAAATAAAAGTTAGGTTAAGTTAGGGATGCCATGTGGGGCATCTCCTAAGGTAACCACTTCCTGTATTCCTGGGGCTTCATTCCCCTGATAATGCTTGAGGCGTCGTTTCCGGTACTTCTTGAAGTCTATCTGTACCCTCCATCTGGTGATTATTCTCATGGTGGGGGCTCCTTTCTTTCTCTTCCCTTTGTAGTCCATGAAGTCCTCCCTTCTTGGTAATGTTTCTGAGGGCATGAATATATGATTAGAAAAAATCAAATTGACATTCGACCATAAACTTACCTTGTTTTCGTTGAATGTTGTTGTGGTTGAATGTATCCCTTGCTGTCGTGTCTGCTGCTGCGGCAGCCAGTTATTTTGACAGTCCGTTGTCAGGTTACTTTGCAGGTCAATGGGACATTGGTAAGTGCCATCACTCTCTATACCAAATTCTGTTGACCACTCGTAGATCTCTATCAGTAGAGACTTTGATGATTCTGTGTCCACCGGCTTTGGTTCCTCAAATACCTGCAATGGAATTGGTGAGTTTTCATATAATTCAAAAGGTTCGTTTATTACCTGCTTATATTTCATCGGCAAGGCGTTGTCATTGGGTAGCTCTTCTAGGTGGTTGTGCGAGTGCCATGACAGGGATGGATGTGTGCAATCTTGGTCAGGCATAATCGAGGTAGTGGGTTGAGAATTTGCCTCTGATGTGGTTGCTGCTTCAGCATCAGTTGCTGTCGAGGCGGCAGTTGCTGCCGAGGTGGCAGTTGCTGCCGAGGCGGCAGTTTCTGCCGAGGCGGTAGTTTCCGCTTTGACTGGGGTTTCTGCCTCAGAAGTGGTTGCTGCCGTGACATTTTCTTGAATTTCACTCAGCGTTGTCGCGGTGTTGCTCCATTCCGGCTCCTCGATCATTGCCATGGCAAGTTGTTGCTCAGACTCATCATATGTTGGGTATTCCTTCACATGGGCATCCTCGTCATCTTGCCTTAGGATTTCAGGTTCATCCGTGGCATGAATGAGGATTGGTCTGCTCAAGAGTTCATCCATCTTGGCGATACTTGCGTTCGTAGAAGCTGACACTTTTTGGGTGAGTGCCAAGAAGGCTTGCAGTGTGTCTTCTAAGGATTTTGACTCCTCTTGAGGGTGACGACATTGCCAGGGCAGGTCGGGTTCTGTAGCGAAACTGTTATGGTATAAAAAAATTTGCGGGTTTTGATCGTACCATAAAAAATTTTGCTGCTGCGGTATTTGCTGCCCCTGTTGCTGTCATGGCAGTATATCTTTACGGTAATTGCAAGAACTTTCCCACATCAACTCTCGAATGGTTTTTCCTGGCATGTTGATGCCCTTGAACTTGTATTTTCACCTGAGTTTTTTTTTGGTTAAAAAAATAATATAAAATAAAAATAAAATAAATTAAAAATAAAAATAAAAGAAAAGTGCAGAACCTAGGGTAAGAGTGTGTTGCCAGTCCCCGGCAACGGCGCCAAAAACTTGTTGCGTGTAAAAGAGTCTATCGCAATTGAGTGCAAGTGTACACGTCGCAAGTAATAAAATGATACTAGAGTATCGGATATCGTCCCCACAGGAACTAGGCTAACCCTTTCCTTCGCTATCTGCACAAGGGGAAAAGAATAGATTAAGATATTGTCACGAAAATAATAAAGAATACTGGAAAATAAAAGTAGAGAAATCAAGATAGAGATAATGGGCTGGTATTGAATTGCTCAGTAGCGCAGGTATTGCAGAGTTTAGGAAATCCAGTTCTGTCGTCGCGCCCGTCGCTGACAGCACCTGTCGCGGCGGCTGTCCGTTGGTTGTCGCGGCAGCAAACACACCAACTCTGTACTCCAAGTTTGGCAAGAATCCCAGATCTGCCTTGGCCTATCCCTAGGTCCAAGTCTGTCGATGATCACGTCTTTGATGATACCTCCCGGCGTGAATCGAAGGATGAACACCGATGTGTATGAATTCTTCTTTAGCCACTTAACCTTGCCCTATCCCTAGGCACAAGATAGTTCAACTATAAACTAGAGAACTCGCTCTTATTTCTTTCGTATACTTAACTCTCCCGATGCTAAGTAAATGGATAACCTCACAATGCTCTCCCGATGCTCTTGTAAGATGTTAATAACCAAAATAAGAGAACTTGAAGTTTATTTTATTGGACTTGGAAAATCTTAAAACAAAACAACCCTTGCAACTACTTTACAAATCAACCCGTGGCCCTAGGGGGAATTTAGAACATGTCGACGGCGGGTAAACGGCGGAGGGGTTTTAGTTGTCGGTTATGGGGAAGATGTCTCCTAGGTTAAAATCTATGCCCTTATATAAGCTTTGGGCTCAAGTATTCTAAGTTAACAAGGATTACAACTTTAATTAAAAGTAAGATTCTAATAAAGACTTAATCTCCAAGTATCCTACTTTTCAGCAGCCTTCCCTGTTTCTTGGGATTTCCTTTCCTTGAGCTTTGGCTTGACATATCTTTTGATCCGGGGCTTGGAAAAATATATGGTTTTCACACGATAGACGAGCATAATTTTCTCTATCTATCGAGGTCCACTTTGCTTTTTCTCTCCGCAAAACTGCTGTCACCATGCTGTCACGGCAGATCCATGGCAGCATCGTCCTCGTCGTCTGCTTGTCCAGTTTAGCTCTTCTGCTTCTCTGCCCTGCGCCCGCCTTCACCGTCTACGACGGCGGCAACCTGCCAAAAATAGTACTTTTTAGTAGAATCTGTGCCTTTTATATATTTGTGATGTTTTGCTGTAAACTAACCTAAATGCAATGAAATGATGCTTGAATGCAGCAGAAATATGGGTTAAAAAGGGTGTAAATAATAGAACTTTTACACACTCAACAAAGGGTTCGGATTATAGCTTGGATGTTGCAAGTAGGTTCAATAGTTGTTGTTGAAGGTTTGGAGGCTTGCTTCTATACCCTTAGATTGATTTCTAGCAGTTTTGGTGGTTGAGATTATCAATAGAGACGTTGGAGGCTTTATTTCCCACCATAAATGCAATTCTACACCTGGATGTATCGAAACACGAAGGCTCGTACCGATCCCTGTCTCAAAACAAAAAGAGTCGTTGCAGGTAATAAAGAGGGGCGTATCGAAAGTCAGGAACGTGTATCGAAACGCTATAAGGGGTCGTATCGAAACGGCTTTGGCCGTACCGATGCAATTTTTCTCACTTGAGTTACTGCCAATTTCCGTATCGAACTAACCCTAAGGCATACTAATACAGGTCAATTGTTTTTAAAAAGCCGCTCATTTCCAATAACTGACAAGTAACGGTGAAAAATAATAAATGCTAAGATTTTACAAATCTTTCAGACTGTATGGGAACAGCTATGCCGTCATCTTTATCTTCACCATCATCATCGTTCTTCCTAGATTGCCTCAACTCGTGATGAAAAGCTGCAAGAGACATGTCCAAAGAAGTTTGTTTAGAAGCAATCGAATCAACACGGTCATCAATAGACTTGTTTCAATTCTCAAGGACGGTGACTCGGTCTTCCAAAGATGTGAAATGAGTATCAATGGTGGAAAATCCAGCATTCATGGTGGTGTCCATCGAGCCAAGAGATGTGTGCAAGCTTGTGAATTGCTCAGTGAGAAAGGCCATAAGTGCCTCATTGTCCGATTGAGCGCCTTGAGATGGAGCTGCTTGACGAAGTTTGTCGGGTATAGCATCAGGTGGAAGCTCGGCAAGATGAACCCACTCATTGTTGAGGTAGTGAAACTTAGCACGAATGAGAGAGATCTCATTGATTTGACCCTTAAGACGCGATGGTTCATCATGAGAGCAATATATCTCTAATTGAGTAAACAAGTAACTCAAAGCAATGCCGTAGGTGAAAGAAGTAACATGATCTGTGTGAAAATATTGAACGAGCAAAACCATCTCGGCAAACATGATTTGAGCAAGATTTGGGTGTTTCTCTTCACGGAAGCATCAAAGACAAAAATCATCAACTTGGCGGATGGATGAAAATTTTCCACCGGAAGGGCGGAACCACCAAATGATCATCAAGTGAAGAATGCGATCATGAGAATCGAGAACAGTAAAAGAGCCACTCAAAATGTGTCCTAATGAGTCCTTATCGGCTATACCATCATCCTCAATACCAAAAATATTGGTTAAAATTTTAACAGAAACCCGAAACTTCTTCCCCATCAAATAAGATTCAACAGCAACCACAGTCTTTTTGTCAGGACCAACAATACACTTGGCATTGACATAGAAATCAAAACAATTTTTTGTAAACAATATGTGGAAAGGCCAAAAATTTCATGAAGCTTCAACGCCTTAAAAGATGAAGATATCGAAATTTAAAGCGCTCAGAATCTAAAAAGGGAAGAGAAACAACTCGATCGCGATGGATATCATGAGTTTGAAATTGGAGAAAATAATCCATCTCGTTCGTGGTGTGAAAACACCTTGGGTGAATAATCGCAAGATTAGGGCGAGTAATCCCATCATTCTCAACATTGGAGGATTCTCCAACTTCAGTATTTCTTGCTCTCTTTTTAGGAGTCATAGTAAAATCTGAAAATAAATCAAGGTACAAGAAAACAATGTATGCATAACCAACACATTCGATCCAAAAATAATCCAATTGATCAAGGTAGGAAAAGAAAAGTCTATACAATATAGTTTAAAAGCATATACATATATAAAAAGAAATTTTGGTAAAAAGAATTTTGAAAATAGTAAGATTAAATATATGGTATAATTTTATATTCGAAACAAAAAATTTAGAATGAAAAACTAGGGTTTAGGGAGAAAAGAGATTGAGTTTTAATGAAAGTAGGTTTGAAGATGGAAACCAATTAATGTCTCAAAGTTATAATCTATGGCGGTGCGTACCGATATGCCAGAAGGCATATCGAAACAGGTGTATCTGAACGTGTTTACACGTACCGATACTTGTTTAACTGTATCGAAACACGATTAAGCCCCTCCGTATCGAAACGTGTTTAACCGTTTTGATACCACTTACCTGAGATTTAAGCTTAGGGATTTGCTCAAGCATGCCGTATCGAAATAGCCTTACATGTTTCGATACACCTTGCCCAGAAGGTACATTTTGGGCACAAGAGTTCAAAAATTTGATTTTAATCGAACCTAAATGCATGTTTATGATGAATGAACAACGAGTATAGGAAAAAATAGACACATACTCCCCTAGCAACAAGCATGGATACATTAAGAGGAAAAAATACATAAGCACTAACATCAATCAATTCAAGCTACTTTTTGACTTAAAAATAAAAGTAAAAGGTCAAGAAAGGCTGGTTAAACCTAACTCTCTCCTAAGAGTCTAAAAACGCTCTTTGTCAAGTGGTTTGGTAAAAATGTTCTCTAGTTGGTTCAAGGTGTCGACATACTCTAGAACAACATCGTTTTTTCAAGACATGATCTCTAATAAAATGATGTCTAATTTCTACGTGCTTTGTTCTAGAATGTTGGATGAGATTCTTAGTGAAATATATGACACTAGTGTTGTCACACTTAAGGGGTATGTTGCCTACATCAACTCCATAGTCTAGAAGTTGTTGCTTCATCCAAAGGACTTGAGCACAACAACTTCTGGCCAATATGTATTATGCTTCGGTGGTAGATAAGGCTACGCTATTTTGTTTCTTAGAGAACCAAGATATGAGCATACTACCTAGGAATTGGCATGTTCTAGAGGTATTCTTTCTATCTATCTTACAACCCCTATAGTCCGCATCGAAAAAGGCATGAAGGTCAAAGGATGAGTCTCTAGGATATCAAAGACCTAAACACAGTGTGTCTCTAAGGTATCTAAAGATTCTCTTAACTAGGGATGGGTAAGGGTCGGATCGAGTTTTTGGCCCACCCAAACCTGACCCAAAACTAATAATCCTAAAACTGAACATGACCCGACCCGATCCCATTCTTTAAAAAACCCAACCCGACCTATAGAAAAATATTAATTTTAGGGACCTAATTGTAAAAAATTAATTTTAGGGACCTAATTATAAAAAATTAATTTTAAGGACCTAATAATAAAAAAATATATAAAGAGAGGGTAGTATTACAAATATCCCTAAAAATTTTAAGGGAATATTACACTATTAGTCTCGGGTCGGGTCGGGTCGGATTTTTTCACCCTAAAACCTGAACCCAACCTCGCCCTACACAAAAACCTGACCCGACTCGAACCTGATTTTTTTCATAAAAATACCCGACCCGATCGGGCCGGGTCAGGTCGAAACCCGTGGGGCCCGGGTGACATGCCCATCCTTACTCTTAACGGCAATAAGGTGAGATTCTCTAGGACAAGCTTGAAACCTAGCACACAAGCAAACACTAAACATGATATCGGGTCTACTTGCGGTAAGGTAAAGCAAAGATCCAATCATAGAATGATAAAGCTTAGAATCAACACACTTACCTCCTTCATCTTTGTCAAGCTTAATTGATGAGCTCATTGGAGTGGCTTGATGCTTCACATTCTCCAAGCCAAACTTCTTAAGAATATCTTAGATGTACTTTGTTTGATTAATGAAGGTGTCATCCTTCCTTTGTTTGATTTGGAGCCCGAAGAAGAATGAGAGAACCCCCATCATGCTCATCTCAAATTTACCTTGCATTAGCTTAGAAAATTCTTGGCAATAAAACTCATTAGTAGAACCAAAGATTATATCATCAACATAAATTTGTACCACTAAGATGTCATTGACATTTCTTTTAATGAAAAGTGTAGTGTCCACCTTGCCTTTTTCAAAACCTTTTTCAATCAAAACGTTTGAAAGCCTTTCATACCAGGCTCTAGGAGCTTGTTTCAAACCATATAAAGCTTTTGTTAGTTTGAAAACATGATTCGGAAAACTTGGATCTTCAAAACCCGGTGGTTGTTCTACATACACTTCTTCATTAATAAAATCATTTAAAAAAGCACTTTTAACATTCATTTGAAAAATCTTGAAATCATGATAACTTGCAAATGCAAGTAGCATCCTAATTTCTTGCATTCTAGCTACGGGTGCATATGTTTCATCAAAATCAATTCTCTCTTCTTGAGTGTAACCTTGAGCAACAAGTCTAGCCTTGTTTCTTACTATATTGTTACTCTCATCTAGTTTGTTTCTAAAAACCCATTTAGTTCCTATACTAGATTTATTACTAGGCCTATCAACTAATGTCCATACTTTACTTCTCTCAAATTGATTAAGCTCTTCTTGCATGGCCAATATCTAAAAATCATCTTTTAATGCTTCTTTGATATTTTTAGGCTTAATGCATGAAATAAATGCAACATTGTTTATTAATTTAAGAGAAGATCGAGTAGTTACCCCCTTGGATGGATCACCCAAGATTTCACAACCCTTAACATAGTTAAGTTCCCTTGGGTAGCTCACTTCTTTTTCCTCAATTGTCATGTCCTTTAAAGCTTCAATGGGAGGATCTTGTGCTTCTTCCTTGGTTGGAGCCTCATCTACTTTTGATGCATTGCTCACTACAAATGGCTTCAATGATCCCTACATCATCATCATCCACTTTTGATGATTCCTCATCGAAAACCACATGAATAGACTCTTCTGCAACTAAGGTTCTTTTGTTAAACACTCCATAGGCTTTAGAGATTAAAGAGTATTCTAAAAAATAGCTTCATTACTTTTTGCATCAAATTTACCTAAATAATATTTTTCATTGTTTAAAAAAAACACTTGCATCCAAAAGGATGAAAATAGCTAATGTTAGGCTTCTTTGACTTTAAAATCTCATAAGGAGTTTTCTTTAAAATAAGCCTAATCATTACACGATTTATAATATAACAAGCGGTGTTTGTGGCTTCCACCCAAAAATATTTAGGTAAACTATTTTCACAAAGCATGGTTCTAGCCATTTCTTCTAAAGTTCAATTTTTCCTCTCAACTACCCCATTTTGTTGGGGAGTGCGAGGTGTAGAAAAAATGTGACTAATACCATTTGAGTTACAAAAAATTTCAAAACCTAGATTTTGAAATTTCGTTCCATGGTCATCCCTAATATGAGTTATGTTTTGACCAAGGTCATTTTGAGTAACTTTTGAAAATGTGATGAATTTTTCTAAAGTCTCATCTTTTGTACTTAAAACAAGAACCCAAGTGTATCTAGAGAAATCATCAACAAAAACATAAGTATATGATTTTCCACCCAAGCTAGTTGTCTTAATAGGCCCAAGGAGACCCATATGGATCAATTGTAAAACTCTACTAGTTGAAATATCATTAATGGATTTAAATGAGGCACATTTTTGTTTACCCTTTGCACAAGCATCACAAATTTTATCTAATTGAAATTTTAGCTTAGGTAAACCTCTAACTAGATTTTGGGAAACTAATTTCTCTAAAACACTTATGCTAGCATGCCCTAGTTTTCTATGCCACAACCATGCATCATTTTCATCACTAGCAACCAAGCATGCATGAGATGTATGTATGTCATCTAGATGCGCCATGTAAATGTTATCTATGCGATGACCAATGAGCATTATTTTATTTGTTTTAATGTTCACAATTTTACGCCCATTAACATCAAAATGAACATTAAACCCTTTATCGCACAATTGACCAATGCTCAACAAATTATGCTTAAGACCCTTGACAAATAAGACATCTTCAATGAGAATATATGAGATATTACTAATCGATCCAATACCCTCAATGTGGCCTTTGGAGTTGTCACCAAATGCTACTACTCCACCACTCTTTGGCTTGAGATCCATGAATTTACTCTTGTCGCTAGTCATATGTCTTAAGCATCCACTATCAAGTTACCAAGTGTTTTGACTTGAAGTTTTGGCCTTGTAGCAATGCTCCCCCTACAAACAAAGATTAGTTCTTAATTTTTTGGTACACAAACCATCTTGGGTCCATGTGAGTTAGCTCCCAAATACTTGGTTTCCTTAGGAATCCAATAAGAAATAGCATGTATATTATTGGAGATTACAAGTTCCTTAGGAATCCATACACTTCTAATCCTTTTAGCTTTAGGATGCTTTTGAGATCCTCTTTGTTTGTGGCCATTAAAGTTCATCTTCACATAGTTGGGGTTTGAAGAACTTCCTTTTTTAAAACTTGATTTCCCAACTACATTTAGAGAAGCTTAAGCTCATTCACCTATTTGTGGTGATCATCATGAACTTTGGAGAGAAGATTGTTTAAATCAACATTTTCATCTTGAAAATATTTTAAATCATCTTTTAAAACCAAAATCTTCTCTTCAAGTTCCAAATTGGTTTTAGATAAAGAATCATTTTGGGCTTTTAAAGTAGAATTTAATTTTTTTGTTTTTCAAAACCGATTCTTTATATTTTTCAACCAATTCGTCATAAACCTCTTATATCTCATCATAAGCTTATTGAAGCTCATCAAATGTAAAATCAAAGCTAGACGAGTTGAGGTTTACCTTAGGATCGCTATCAATGGTCATGAGGCAAAGATTTGCTACTTCATGCTCTTCTCCATCGGATGATGATTCCTCATCGCTCCAAGTAGCAACATGGGCATTTTGCTTCTTCTTCTTATCAAACCCCTTCTTCTTGAGTTGAGGGCAATCCGATTGAATGTGGCCCGGTTTCTTGCACTCATAACAAATGAGTTGATCCTTTTCTTTATCTTTCTTCCTTATCTTGAAGTCTCTCCTTCTTTGGAACTTCCTTTCCCGGTTAGACTTCATGAATAGAGAGAATCTTTTGGCTATCATAGCTAATTCTTCAAATTCATCTTCTTCACTTGAATTGCTCTCCTCGTGTGGTAGTGAGGCTTTGAGAGCAACCTCTTATTTCTTCTTTTTCACCTCTAACTTCTCTACTCTTCTTTCTTCTCTTTTCTTTTCTTCTTCCTTTCCTTGCTTCATGATCTCATGAGTAAGGAGAGATCCTACCAATTCATCGAGCTTCAAACTCTTCAAGTTTTTCGCCTCGATGATTGTGGTTCTCTTCCCATCCCATGATTCGGGAAGAGAGTAGGGTAGCTTTCAGACAAGTTTATCTTCGGGAATGATTTCACTGAAGCCCTTGAGACTATTTACTATAACCGAGAACCAGTCAAACATCTTGGAGATGCTCTCATCCGGCTCCATTTTGAAGTTCTCATAACTTAAGTTGACGATCCCAACCTTGGTCTCCTTCACATCGTTGGTGCCTTCATATGTGGTCTCTAACTTGTCTGACACCTCCTTTGCACTTGTGCATGATGACATTTTGGCATACATATCGGGTCCAAGTGCACAAAATAACATGTATAGATCCTTGTCGTTTACGTGGAATTTTCTCTGATCTTCATCGGTCATTTCCACCTTGGTCTTCGGAACAAGTCTCCCTTCATCATCTCTTTTCATTGAAATTATCGGTCCGTCTTCCACTACATCCCAAAGGACATAGTCATTAGACTTGATGAAGAGCCTCATCTTGTTCTTCCAAAATGGATAGTTATCCCTATTAAAGAATGGTGGTTTAGTGATGGATTGTGACTCGTACATGCTAGCCCGGGAGGTAGAAGTCATGGCTTTGATTAGATGTTGATCAACACTCTCCTAGGATCTCCTCTTGTAGATGTGAAGCCTTCAAAAAGGTAAGTTCTGATACCAATTGTTGAGTGGGTCAATTTAATGTGATTTGGCCAAGAGGAGTGAATTGGCTATTTAAATTTTGAGGGAGCAAAAAGGAAATTGAAAAAAATGAAGGACAAGGCAATTTATAGTGGTTCAAGCTTCTAACAAGCTCTACATCCACTACCTGAGCTCCCACTAAAGATTTTCAACAACTTTCACTAGATGTTCTTCCCCTTTTCTAGGCTTAAGAGGTAACCTTTTACAATTGCTCAATCTTTCTACCCAAAGATTGACCCAAAAGACTCTCTTTTACAAAGAAGATTTTGACAAATGAAAATATCTCTCACAAGGCTGAAAATTTTGCCCAATTACAATCAAAACACTCTCTCTGTAACACCCGGGTTTAGGGGTTAGGTGGAAATAATATTTTAATAATATTTGGGCTCGGGTTGGTTTATGAAATAATCCTTTAAAAATTTTGGGTTACAAAATTTACCATTTAAAATGGGACCTAAATGTTTTAGACTCTAAGTTGAAGAGCTAATTTAAAAAAAAAAACAAGGAAAACTTTTCATTAATGGCCTTTTGGGTAATTTACCCCACTTCAAATTTAAACCCCTTTTTCCCTATCACATTTCCACTATTCATCTTCTTCATCAGATTTTCCAACGTGAAATAGGGTTCTCTACCCAAGTTCACTATTTCATCTTATTCCTCATCCATTTCAGCTCCAAATCGAAAGGTAAGGATGTTTTTGACTTCCCCTCATTCTCCCCTCTTTAAAAGTACCTTCTATTTTCATTTTCATAAGAGTTTGAGAAAATGGAATTTTTGGGAGTGGGATTAAAAATGGAAGCTTTATGTTGTTAAAGTAAATGGGTTGATTTAATATGTTTAGATAAGTTATGTAGAAGTCAAATAGCATGATATATGTGAATTTCAAGTGAATTTAATCAATTTTCGGAATTGGGTACCAAGGGGGTTTTGGGAGGGTTTTAAAATGGTTTTTCGGGTGTTTCAATGTTAGTTTTCGAGAGCTGATGTTAGTATGATATATGAGGGCTGCTTTGGGTGTGTTTGATGGTTATTTGAATGCTTGAAATGGAAGATATTGGTGGGCTTTAAGGGCAGCTCGGAAATTCTGTTTTTGGGACTTGTTTTGGGTATAGAGTGCTTGAAGTGTTGATCCGGGTTGTTTCCGTTGATGAGGTATTGATTATGAATGTTTTGTTTGTGTTTGGGATTGATTAGAGTCAAGTTTGGGCATCGGTGAAGCATCGGAAGTGAATCCGGAGAGTTGAAGGATTGTGGCTTGCTTGGTCTTGTGCTTGGAAGTTTAGGTGAGTGGTTGATTTCCTTGAATGATTTTAAATTAGTTGGTTCGAGTATACGGACTAGGTCGGGCTTGGTAGACCCACCTAGAGTTAGGATTAGGGTGGTAGCCTAATCCTAAACTTGGTCTAAGCCTTTGGATGAACTCATTTGGATGATTGTATATGCCTTGTATGCTATGTCATATGATTGTGTATGTATATTGTTTTATACATGTGAATTGAGGCATGGATCGTATGGCTTAAAGCATGCATGGTGATGGTTCATGGTTGTGTCCATGGTGAGTACGTGCTAAGCACGGAAATGGTTGAAATGTGTGTTGTGGAATGAGTAAAATATTGGCACTAGTATACTTAAATACAAATGATCGATCATTAGGATGTTAGTGTGTACACATGAGTCTAAAGTCGCGCGTGGCCTTGGTGGCGTTGAGTCACCAAGGAGGAGTACGGGTACGCCCGGAAATGGTATTTAAATATAGTCGGTGATGAGTGGAATCTCATCGACGGGGCGTGAGGATGAGTGGAATCCCCTCCGCGAGGCCGGTGATGAGTGGAATCCCACCGAGGTAATGTGGTTGTTGGATATGAGTTTCCAACGAGTCTATCCGTGTATTTGAGCGATAACTAGGTGCCAATGTTGTTTGATATATGTATCAATGTGTTGAGATTATGAGCTGCTTGGATGTTGTATGTGATTGCATGTATGGTAGTGTTGAGCTCATGATTATGGCATATATGTGATATAATTGCTCATGCATCTATATCTTGTGGACTCTTGAATTATGTATGTTGCCTTGGCTAGATCGTGCTCGGACCCTGCGATGTTGAGGTTTGTTTTTAGAGCTTACCCTCACTAAGCATCATTGCTTACGCTCTCCTTGTTCAACATTGCAGATCCTTAGTTCGTGGGTTGCTCGGCAAGAGGAGGGCCTTCAAGTGTGGTTTTGGACTTAAGTTCATCAAGTATGGTTTTATGCTAAGTTATGTAATAATTGTAGCAATGGGATGTGTAAGACTTGTTAGTTGTTGTTGGTTGTTAGGAGCATGTGTAGACTCCTTTACATGTAGGGCTTTTGCATGGTTGTGTTGCCATGGTGGTTGTTAACTTACGTCTTTTGCTTGCTTGAGTTGTGGACTATGCTTTAAGTGCATGAACTTGTGCTTGAATGATGGTTGATCAAATGCATGTATTTGGGTTGTGACTTTGGTTTTAGACATGTCTAATTATTGTTGAAGCATGCTAGTATAAGTGTCATACCTTAGGATGTCTTGCCTTGAAGTTGCTTGTTGGTTTGTTGGTGTTTTGGGGCATCCTTGTGCCACAAAACAGCCCAGAAAATCTGCAGACAGGGGGTGTTTCGGAACGGGTCCCCGTGTTCCGAAACGGCCCCTGTGTAAATGGCCTTCCGTTTCGAAACGGATGAGTGTCGTTCCGGAACGTTTTCGCCTCTGGAATTTTGAGAAATTGGCGAGATGAAGCCGTTCCGAAACGGGCCTTTGAAGTTCCGAAACGGTCAAATCTCGTTGACCACGAGATATTGACCGTCAAGGGCGTTCCGATACGGGTCACCCCTGTTTCGGAACGGTCACCTTGTGGTCGACCCAGGCCCTTTGACCAGGTCAGGGCGTTTCGGAACACCCTATAGGTGTTTCGAAACGGCCTGCTGGAATGAAGTAAAAATGGACTGTTTATGTTTGTTTGGTCGGTGGTTGATGCGTTGTTTGATTCTTCCGCTGCTGTGCTTCACATAGGAATTATAATTGCATCTAGATAAGACTAATGTTAAAAGAAATTTTCCGGGTTGTTAACCGAGGGGAAACCTTAACGGGTTTCGCTTCGGTTTTCCCCGTGTGGCCCACTCGGACCGGTCATCCTACCAGACCGGGACGAGGGGGTTACACTCTCAAACTTGAACGAATGATTATCAAAATGATTACAACAAGTAGGGTACAAGATATAGCTTTTAAGAGGCACAAGGGTTTGGATTATAGCTTGGATGTTGCAAGTAGGTTCAATAGTTGTTGTTGAAGCTTTGGAGGCTTGCTTTTATACTCTTGCATTGATTTCTAGCCGTTTGGATGGTTGAGGTCATCAATAGAGACGTTGGAGCCTTTATTTCCCATCATAAATGTAGTTTTGCACCTACCCATATCGAAACACGAAGGCTCGTACTGATCCCTGTCTCAAAATAGAAAGAGTCGTTGCAGGTAATAAAGAGGGGCGTATCGAAACACGGGAACGTGTATCGAAATGCTATAAGGGGTTGTACCGGAACGGCTTTGGTCGTGCCGATGCAATTTTTCTCACTTGAGTTTCTGCCAATTTCTATATCGAACGACCCTAAGGCGTACCGATACGGATCAACTGTTTTTTAAATGTTGCTCCTTCCCAATAACTGATAAGTAACAGTCAAAAATAACAAATGCTAAGATTTTACAAATCTTTCAAACCGTATCGAAACAGCTAGGTCGTATCAATACGAGATGCCTAAAATTCTTAAACCCAAAAGAAGGATGTATCGAAACAACTTAAGCCATATCGAAACGGTTTCTTCCTGTAACCAAATAAAGTTTTGGCCGTATCGAAACACCCTTGGGTGTATCGAAACGCATGTACGTTTTTGTAAAGTTTGGCTTAAAACACTTAGAAAATTTTATAGGGTTTAAGTTTTGACTTTGGAAAACAATTTGGGCTTAAAATTACTTGTCAATTGTGAGATTTTAAAGTACTTAAAATTTTATTTACTTTGCAAATAAGTCCTTAAAACAATTTGTTATATCAAAATCAAATATAGGTTTTACAAGTATCTTCTAAAATAATAACACGTTAACCATGTCTTGAATGGAATGAAGGATGAAAATGAAAAATAAATAAATAAGAACGAAATTTAAAATTTAGATCCACAATTTAAAAAAAATAGTACTAACATTAGTTTATACAGACATAGTTCGAGTGTTAGAATTTATTTTTTATTAATGTGGGATTCATGAACTAAACCATTTTCTCTAGATTTCTTAATATGATCCCTCTTTTTTAACTCTTGAATTCCATATCATTAAGAAACAAAGGCTAACACTCTAATTATACCTATATAAACTAACATCGATAATATTTGTAAGTTATTGGTGTATGATTCTTTATTTCTCATCTATGTCGTTCATGAGTTAAAATTCCTATTTGATCTCTATTTTCTAACTTATGAATCTCATACTGATAAGAAACAAAGTATAGCACTCTAATTTCGTTCAATAATTTAAATTAATAATTTTAAAAAATTAAAGTAAAAAGAACCAAACATGATATGAGATTTATCAGTTAAACAAACAAATATCATATGAAAAAAAAAATTAAGACATTTTTTAGTTCATGGAGCTAAATTTTAAATTTAGCTCAATTTATAAATTTGTCAAATGTACATGTAAAGGCGTAAGGGTAACATTTGTTCAACTTTTTTTAGCTTTTTTTCAAAGAAGGCACACACAGCATGCAATACTGGTGCTTGATCCCGGGTCCCAAGGGAGGATAAACATCAACCTTTACTAGCAGGACACAAGGGGATGAGCAAATGAATATCATTTTTAAATAATTTTATTCGGGTGTATTTTGTTAAATAATTTAAAAAAAACATTTGGATTAAATTTTCCAATTCGTAAATAATATATTTAAAAAATAAAAATTTAAAGTTGAAAAATGATCACAAAAAATTATCAAGTGATAAATATAGTTAAACAGAGTGTATGTATTTCTTTTGAATTTAAAAGAGTCAAACTTATTTCTCCAGCTATTTTACCCCAATAATATATATTTTAAAATTATTTAACAAAATAAAATACAAACAAAAATTATCTACGAAATAACGTTAATTTTGGCCATGTAAAGCGAAGGCACAGAGATCCTATTGTCCGCATCAAACGTGTGTTTAGGAGGACCTGTATCTATCTTTAAAAAAAAAAAAGTTTAATACAACTTTTTCTCCCTAAAGTATATCTAATTTCCCAACTTGCCCCCTAATCTTTATTTTGCCTACTTTTTCCCCTTAAACAATTCGCCGTTACTTATTTTGACACATTACGTTACCTTTTACCGTTAAAAAAACTTTCAGCCAATAACATCCTGCCACGTCATCAACGGATTGACTAAGTCAATACGTCTGGTTTTATTTAAAGGGTAAATGACATGTCAAGTTTGTCAGGTTTATTTTTTGTTCAATTTAGTTACTGAAAAGTCTATTTTTACCTTCAATTGATCCCTATTTGTTTTTAATTTTTATAATTTAGTCCATTATTTGTTATTATTAATAATATTATTTTATTAAAATGTTAATATTTAATAAAAATAAATAAAAAAAGTATTTTAATACTAAATTAGTATTTTTTTTAGATTCGAATTACAATTATATTCTAATTATTAATTCTAATTACACTATATTTGAATTATAGTTTTTGAGTAAAATTTAAATTATATTTGAATCATGTCTGTATTATATTCGAATCATATTCAACTTATATTTGAATCTTCTTCTAATTATATTCGAATTATTAATTGGAATTTTGCTATATTCGAAATATATTTTTTGAGCAAAATTCAAATTATATTAGAATTATATTTGAACCATGTCTATATTATATTCGAATCATATTCAAATTATTTTCGAAATATAATTTGAATATGATATTTCGAATGTAATTCGAATATGGTTCGAATATAATTTGAATATGATATTTCGAATGTAATTCGAATATGATTCGAATATAATATGAACATGATTCGAATATAATTCTAATATAATTACATATTTTCAACTATTATATTCGAATCATGTTCATAGTATATTCGAATCATGTTTAACATGCAATTATATTCGAATCATGTTTAACATGTAATTATATTCGTATCATGTTCATATTATATTCGAATCATATTAAAATTATTTTCGAAATATAATTTGAATATGATATTTCGAATGTAATTTGAATATGATTCGAATATAATATGAACATGATTCGAATATAATTCTAATATAATTACATGTTTTTTGAACTATTATATTCGAAATCATGTTTAACAGGTAATTATATTTGAATCATGTTTAACAGGTAATTATATTCGAATCATGTTTAACAGGTAATTATATTTGTATCATGTTTAACAGGTAATTATATTCGTATCATGTTCATATTATATTCGAATCATATTCAAATTATATTCTAAATATGATTTGAATATAATACAAGCATGATTTGAATATAATACGAACATGATACGAATATAATTACCTGTTAAACATGATTCAAATATAATTTGAATATGATTCGAATATAATAGTTGAAAAAAAAACATGTAATTATTGGAATCATGTTCATATTATATTCGAATCATATTCAAATTATATTTCAAAAATAATTTTAATATGATTGGAATATAATATAGACATGGTTCAAATATAATTCTAATATAATTTGAATTTTGCTCAAAAAATATATTTCGAATATAGCAAAATTCGAATTAATAATTCGAATATAATTAGAAGATGATTCAAATATAATTTGAATATGATTCGAATATAATACGAACATGATTCGAATATAATTTGAATTTTACTCAAAAACTATAATTCAAATATAGTGAAATTAGAATTAATAATTAGAATTTAATTGAAATTCAAATCTAAAAAATTACTAATTTAGTATTAAAATATTTATTTTTATTAAATATTAACATTTTAATAAAATAATATTATTAATAATAACAAATAATGGACTAAATTATAAAAATTAGAAACAAATAGGGGACAATTTCAGGTAAAAATAGACTTTTCAGTGACTAAATTGAACAAAAAACAAACCTGACAGACTTGACATGTCAGTTACCCTTTAAATAAAACCAGACGGATTGATTTAGTCAATCTGTTGATGACGTGGCATGATGTTATTTGCTGAAATTTTTTTAACGGCAAAAGGTAACGGAATGGGACAAAATGAGTAACAACGAATTGTTTAAGGAGAAACAATGGGCAAAATAAAGTTTAGGGGGCAAATTGAGAAATTGGGTATACTTTAAGGGGAAAAAGTTGTATTAAGTCAAAAAAAAACGTCAAGCATCCCATGAATGCAATGAAGGATGAGAACAAAGAAAAAAATAGAACCAAATTAAAAATTTCAATTCTTAAAATAAAAAAAAATAGTATTGACATTACTTTATATAAGTATAATTAGAGTGTCAGAATTTGTATTTTTATTAAGGGTAAATTATACCATTGGCCACCGAACTAATTGAGAATTCTTATTTTGACCACTAAACTAACGAACTCGTCAATCAGACTACCGAACTTATTAAATTAACCTATTTTGGTCACCGCCGTTAAAAAATTAACAGAGGACTGACGGAGTGATGACGTGGCAGTTAACAAACTTTTATAAAAATACACATTTAATCTTTACTATTTACACATTCTTTCAATTTAGTCCTAATTTTAAATTAATAAAATAAATTAATTATTTAATTAAGTGATGATGCATGTCAACACCTTATTGGATGAATTTAATTATTTATATTTGATTTTATAAATTTATTTTCTTCTTCCAATCAAGTGGTGACACGTGTCACCACTACACCAAACACTCACCTTTACCACTACACCAAGCCTCTCTTAATGACATGAGTTGTGCTATTTAATATATATGTTATAATACAGTAAATGTTAAGGGAAAAAAGTAAAAATGATTGAAAGGGGATACGAACCTAGACCACTTGGGATGTGTATAATCACACAAACATTCGATTTAAAATATTCGAATATTTTTTTATATTTAAATTAATTCGAATAATTGATTTAAATATTTTAAATCAAATATTTTAAAAATATTTCTTTTTCTATTTTATACTTTAAATACTCGTTTTAATTTAAATATTTAAATATTCAAATATTTTTTCTTTATATACTTGATTTAATATATTTGATATATATTTATCTATACTTTAAATATGTTATAATGCATTAAATCGAATATTTTAAAGTATTTAAATTAAATCAAATATTTAAAGTATGAAAAAGAAATAAATATTTTTAAAATATTTGATTTAATATGGGGTGTGCTTGCCAATGGGTCAAACATATTTTTATGACTTAAGGTACAACATTTAATATATGTGTTGAATGCTTGTTAATGCCCGAAAAAATAAAAAGAGAGGAAATGTGATTTTAGAAAAATCGAACATGAAATATCTAACCCAATTAAATAAATCAAAATTAAATTAATAAAATCAAAATTATATTAAATCAATTTAGCTAAATAAATCAAAATTTAATTAAATTAATAAAATCAAAATTATATTAAATCAGTTTAGTTAAATAAATCAAAATATAATTAAATTAACTTAATATAATTTTGATTTATTTAATTTGGTTAAATATTTCATGTTCGATTTTCTTAAAAACCACATTTCTTTTCTTTTCATTTTCCTAAAACCACATTTCCTAAAATTTTGATTTATTTAACTAAAATGATTTAATATAATTTCGATTCTATTAATTTAATTTAAACTTTGATTTATTTAACTAAATTGATTTATTTAATTGAGATAGATATTTTATGTTTGATTTTCCTAAAACCACATTTCCTCTTATTTTATTTTTCCGGGCATTAACAAGCATCCAAGACATATATTAAATGTTGTAACACCCGTGTTTTGGGGTTAGGAGTTAGTCGGGTTAGTTGGTCCGAGTCGGTAAAATTAATTTTAATCAAATTGACCTTGGCTTGAGCCAATTGAGTTTTAAATAAAAATGATGGATCATTTTGGTAATTTAGCCCAAAACAATTTAAAAAGCTAGATCACCTTTTTAATTCAAAAACGAACAAAAAAGTGTCTTCCTCCCCATTCCCCCCCCCCCCCCCAACGTGAAAAGCACCAAAACCCCTCCCCAAACCCTATTCACTATTCCATTTGATTTCTTCCTCATCTCAAGGGCATTTCTAATAGTGGCCAATGATATTGCTCTCATGATTATGATGTTTTGATATTTGAGATAATTGTTGCTGAGCTTAGTATGATGTGAGATGTCATATTATGACTCTTGAAAGACTAGCTAGGTTGACTTGTTGATATCTATGTATGTTGTATGTGGGACTAAGGAATTGCATGCTTGAACCCTGCGTTGTTGATGTTTTCGATTTTAGAGCATCCTCACTAATCTTCTAGCTTACGCTCTCATTTTCAACAATGCAGATCATTAGCGTGGTGTTAGCACGGAGCAAGGCGAAGGGGCTTTCCAAGTTTTTGTTGCTCAAGTACGGTTTAGCAATTATTGTGGTAGTTTAGCAATGTGGCAAGAGTGTGTTTTGTAAGAGCGATGTATGACTCATATATGTGTTTGATGCTCATGAATTGACTTTGATTGTAAAACATGTTATGTCTTGCCGAATGCTTGTGTGATTACATGCCTTATGAATGTTTAAGTTGCTTTTGGATGGCATGTAAACCTTATTGCGATGAATTGAGCCATTTGGCTTTTGAGTCCTTAAGCATGACCTTATATATAATGTTGCCTTTTGAGTAAATGCCATGAATGGATGTTTCATCTTATGCCTTGTGTGTTTGAGCATGTTTTGACATAGGGTCCATGCCTCTAGTTCATGTTGTAAGTGTTGAGTGCTCCTTGGGGTCGTTTAGGGCCTTTAGAGTTGTTGAGAAATGTTTAAATCTGGTTTTTGAAGGTTGCAGACAGCCAGTGTTTCGAAACGGGCTGAGCCGTTTCGGAACAGGTATGGCTTCAAGGACCCCGTATCGGAACACGTTTCGATACGATTTGGCCACTGTGAGCCCCTGTCCCGATACGAGTTTCGGAACACTTTGGCTACTGGAAATCTGAGAAATTGCCAAGATGAAGGCGTTTCGAAACGGGTCTAAGGGTTTCGGAACGGTCAATATCTCGTTGACCACGAGAAGTTGACCGTTGAGGGTGTTTCGGAACAGTTGACCTCCGTTTCGATACGACCTTCTCGTGTGGGCTTGGGGCAGTTGACCAGGTCAAGGCGTCTCGATACGCCACAAGGGTGTTTCAAAACGGCCTGCCTAAAGGAATAAAATTGGAATGTTTATTTGTCGGTTTGTGTTCTGTTGCGTGTCTTTCTCAAATTCTTCCGCTGTTGTGCTCACATAGGATTTAAATGTGCTTTTAGAGAAGATTAAATCAAAAAAATTTTAGTAGGGTTGCTAACCGAGGGGGAACCTTAACGGGTTTCGCTTTGGTTTTCCCCGTGTGGCCCACTCGGACCGATCATCGGGCCAGACCGGGACGAGGGGGTTACATTTGTTGGTATCAGAGCCTGAGGTTACCGAGACCTCAGGCAGGTAACTGAGGTAAGCTTGATGTGTTAAGTAATCGTATTACTTGGTGTATGCTTGCCATGAAATCTCGTTGTTTGATTATTCGTATGATGATTTGAAGCATAAATTGTTGCGTTTGGTGTTTAGTCGAGTGCCCATTGCTACTATTATTTAATTTAAAAAGGTTTTTATGAAGGAAGTACTTGAGCACTGTTGGACCCTTGCTTTTGCTAACGTAATCCCTATCTGTTTGTTGTTGTTTGTTGTAGTTATTATCTTGCTAGTTGTACCATGAGACCACGTGGGAGGCTTAGGATTGTTCGATCGGAACCACGGGCAGCGGCTCCAGGAGTTGAGCCAGTAGTTAGAGTTGAGGCTCAAGTGGGAGAGCCTGTGGTTGGAGTTGGAGCTCCTCCACCACCACCACCACCTCTTCCACCAGGAGTAGGAGGCGAGGCTGGGGCCGAAGGAGAGGGACCTCAGGGAGGCCAAGGTGGCCAAGGTCCGGCCGGAATAGACTTAGCTCCTTTGGTTCAGGCGATAGCCGGGGCTTTTCAGGCTGCAGCGGCTGGGGGTTAGGCAACAGTAAAGCATCAGGGAGAGGGCATTGGGTTGCCATTAGAGAGGCTCCGTGGTCTAGGGGCTGAAGAGTTCAGAGGGTCTACACCGGAGAGATTGGAGTTGTAGTTTGAGAAGACGGTCCGTATCCTTGCACATATGGGATGTACCGGGGAGCGCAAGTTAGGGTGTGTTGAGTCTCTGCTTCAGGGTGATACCTACACTTGGTGGGTCACCATCACTACGGGTATGGATGAGGCCGAGATTACTTGAGAGTTCTTTGAGTCAGCATTCCGTAAGAAGTATCTCGGTCCGCGATATCTCGATGAGAAGAAGAGGGAGTTTATGGCTTTACTTCAGGGGAGTATGACTGTGACATACTATGAGATTCGATTTGTTAGACTGAGTCAGTATGCATCTGAGCTTGTTCCTACTGAAGTGGAACGATGTAACCGTTTCCGTTATTGGCTGAATGAAGAGATCAAGAGGTATACTCTAGCTTCAGACTACACTGATTTTGATGTCTTGGTCGCGAGGGCCAAGGACTTGGAGCACAGTTTGGGCTTGACCAAACGGTCTGTTGGTTCTAGTTCGGGTAAGAGGTCCAGTGACTTTGATAGAGGTGATGCCAAGAGGCATCGGGACAACCGGCATCATTATGACCATAGGCGAGGTGGCGGTAACCACCGTAGGGGCCAACAGGGCCAGAGGGCTGGTGGGAAGTTGCCCACATGTGCTACTTGCGGGAGGAACCACACCGGTGAGTGTTGGGGAAATTTCCACTCGTGTTGGAGTTGTGGGGCTAGAGATCATATTAGGCGTGACTGTTCACATTAGGTGGGGTAGGCACCAGCTCAGGCTCCTGCTAGAGCCAATGACTTTCAAAGAGGCCGCGGGCGCGATAGAGGTAACTTCCAGCCGAGAAATGATGGTTAGAGGAACATAGCACATGTAGTTGCAGTCCAGCCGGAGGGCGGAGGTCAGGCCAGAGTTTACGCTCAGCGTGGGGATCAGCATGACACAGATGTGATCGCAGGTAACTTCTCGATACAGTCTTTGGGTTTACTTTCTTTGATTGACTTCGGGTCTACACATTCCTACATATTGAGTGAGTATGCACAGTCGTTGAATTTTCTTGTGAAATGTTAGAAGTAGGAGTTAGTGTTACTAGTTCCTTTGGGGACACGATAATAGTTAGAAAAATGTACAGAAGGTGTCTGTTGATGGTTCAGGGACATGTGTTCCTAGTGGATATGATGGAGCTACCTTTCTATGGTTTTGATGTAATTCTAGGTATGGACTGGCTCACGGAGCATAGAGCTAGGATAGATTTTGAAACCAAGAGGATTTCTTTGAGGCTTACAGATGATTATGAGATTGTAGTGGTGGGTGAGAACGTGAAGTTCTTGTCCAATGTAGTTTCAGTTCTTGAAGCTAAAAGGTTAGTTGAGTTGGGATGTGAAGTATACTTGGCCTATGTGATGAACCCTAACATGAGTGAGGTTAGACCTCAAGACATCCGAACTGTGTGTGACTTCCCTAGTGTGTTTCCGGAAGAGTTGTCAAGGTTACCACCGGACAGAGAGGTAGAGTTCACTATTGAGACTTATTCTGATTCAGCTCCTGTTTCGATTGCTCCGTATCGCATGGCACTGAAAGAACTGAAAGAGTTGAAAACTCAGTTGCAAGAGTTGACAGATAGAGGCTTTATCCGACCTAGTTCTTCACCTTGGGGTGCACCAGTTTTGTTTGTGAAGAAGAAGGATGGAAGCATGAGAATGTGTATAGATTACAAACAGTTAAATCAGCTGACAATGAAGAATAAGTATCCTTTGCCTAGAATTGATGATTTGTTTGACCAATTGAGAGGGGCATCAGTCTTTTCGAAGATTTACTTGAGATCAGGTTACTACCAACTAAAGGTAAGAGAGGTTGATGTACCGAAGACGACCTTTAGGACTAGGTATGGTCACTATGAGTTTTTAGTCATGCCTTTTGGGTTGACTAATGCACCGGCTGCTTTCATGGATATGATGAATATGATTTTTCATCAGTACCTAGATCAGTTTGTAGTTGTTTTTATAGATGACATCTTGGTGTATTCGCGAACTGAAGAAGACCATGACCGACACTTGAGACTAGTTTTGAAGACTTTGCTAGATCATCAGTTGTATGCGAAGTTGAGCAAGTGTGAATTCTGGATCCGAGAGGTAGTCTTCTTAGGACTTGTAGTGTCAGCCGATGGAATTAGAGTTGATTCGAAGAAGATAGAGGTCATTGTTGAATGGAAGCAACCGAAGTCTGTAACAGAGGTACGTAGCTTCCTAGGCTTAGCTGGATACTATAGGAGATTCGTAGAAGGTTTCTCGAAGTTAGCCGCTCCTTTGACACGGTTACTTCAGAAGAGTGTTCAGTTTGAGTGGACAGATGCAAGACAGAGAGCCTTTGAGAAGTTGAAAGAAGCTTTGACCCAAGCACCGATCTTGATTTAGCCAGAGTCTGGGAAAGACTATGTAGTTTACAGTGATGCTTCCTATGTAGGCCTAGGTTGTGTTCTCATGCAAGACAAGAGAGTGGTGGCTTATGCCTCAAGACAGTTGAAGACTCACGAGCGCAACTATCCGACCCATGACATAGAGTTAGCTGCAGTTGTGTTTGCTCTGAAGATTTGGAGGCATTATTTGTTCGGTGAGAAATGCACAGTGTACACAGATCACAAGAGTTTGAAGTACATTATGACTCAGCGAGATTTGAATCTCAGACAGCGTAGGTGGTTAGAGTTGCTAAAGGACTATGATCTTACCATTGAGTACCATCCGGGTAAGGCCAATATGGTGGTCGATGCTGTGAGTAGAAAGATAGTCGTAGAGTTGAGAGCCATGTTTGCTAGATTGAGCTTGTCCGGAGATGGTGGCTTGGTAGCCGAGCTTCAGGTTAGACCTACCCTAGGTCAGTTGATTAGAGAGAAGCAGCTCTTAGATAGATCTTTGGCACCTCACGTGCAAGATATAGCCGAAGGTAGATCTTCCGACTACAGTTTCAGTACCGATGGAGTTTTGTGTTTCAAAAATAGGATAGTTGTGCCAGAGGACAGTGACTTGAGACGTACGATTTTGACTGAAGCACACAGTAGTCCGTTTGCTATGCATCCTGGAAGTACGAAGATGCATCGCGATTTGAAGAATGAGTACTTTTGGGTTTGTTTGAAGAGAGATGTGGCCGACTTTGTGAGTAAGTGCTTGGTGTGCCAGAGAGTGAAGGCGGAACATCAGGTTTCCTCATGTTTGTTGCAACCGTTGAGAATTCCGGAATGGAAATGGGAGAATATCACCATGGATTTTGTTTCGGGTTTGCCTTTGACTCCTACGAAGAAGAACTCAGTTTGGGTGATAGTAGATCGTTTTACGAAGTGTGCTCACTTCTTGGCAGTCAATACCACATACATTTTAGATAGATTGGCCGACTTGTACATTGGTGAGATTGTTAGACTGCATGGTGTACCGAAGTCTATTGTGTTCGATAGAGATCTGAGGTTTACAGCTCGATTTTGGGAGTGTCTGCATACAGCTTTGGGTACCCGTTTGAACTTCAGCACGTCTTATCATCCTCAGTCAGATGGTCAGTCAGAGAGGGTTATACAGATCTTAAAGGATATGTTGCGTTGTTGCTTCATTAACTTTCAGGGTACGTGGGAGAAACATTTGCCTCTAGTTGAGTTTGCTTACAATAATAGCTTCCAGTCGAGTATTCAGATGGCTCCGTATGAGGCCTTGTATGACCGGAAGTGTAGAACTCAGTTTGTTGGGCCGAAGTGGGACAGAAGTTGTTACCTATGCCGAATTTGCACAAGGGGACAACTGACAAGGTAAAATTGATTTGCGATCGATTAAAGGCTGCTTCGGATAGGCAGAAGTCCTATGCCAACTTGAAGAGAAAGGAAGTTGAGTTCTCAGTGGGTGAGAAGGTATTCTTGAAAGTGTCTTCGTGGAAGAAGGTAATGAGATTTGGCCGAAAGGGGAAGTTGAGTCCGAGGTACATAGGACCGTATGAGATTGTGAAGAGGGTTGGTCTGGTTGCTTATCAGTTGCGTTTGCCATCCGAGCTAGAGAAGATACACGATGTATTTCATGTTTCGATGCTCCGTAAGTATAGGTCTAATCCATCACATGTTATGCCTGTAGAGGAGATTGAATTGAATCCGGATTTGACTTATGAAGAAGAACCAGTTAAGATCCTAGCTTCTGATAGTAAGGTGTTGCGGGGTAGATCGATCGAGTTAGTAAAAGTGCGGTGGCAACGTCGAGGTGTGGACGAGGCCACCTTGAGAGGAAGGAGGATATGGAAAGGCAGTTTCAGTATCTCTTTCAGTCAGGTAATTTCGGGGACGAAATTCCTTAAGTGGGAGAGAGTTGTAACACCCGTGTTTTGGGGTTAGGAGTTAGTCGGGTTAGTTGGTCCGAGTCGGTAAAATTAATTTTAATCAAATTGACATTGGCTTGAGCCAATTGAGTTTTAAATAAAAAGGAGGGATCATTTTGGTAATTTAGCCCAAAACAATTTAAAAAGCTAGATCACCTTTTTGATTCAAAAAGGAACAAAAAAAAGTGTCTTCCTCCCCATTTCTCCCCCCAACGTGAAAAGCACCAAAACCCCTCCCCAAACCCTATTCACTATTCCATTTGATTTCTTCCTCATCTCAAGGGCATTTTTAAAGGTAATTATATATTTGAACTCTCCTCTTCATCCTCTACATATACCTAGTCTTGAAATTGAAAACTATCATCTTTTTGAAATTTGGAGTTTAAAGAAAGTTTAAGTTTTTGATGGGTTTCACCTTTGGTTTTGAATTACTAAGTTGGGTTTTGGTTTAGCTTCCTTAAAATACACATAATATGTTAAAATGGGTGGTTTGGGTGAAAACCCGAAATGGGTCCTTGTGGCCATTTTTGAAGTGTCTAAAACTTGGGTTTTGGTGAGTTTTAGGGTTGGGTTGAAGGGCTGATGGTTTAGGGATGTTAGAAAGGTGTTTTGGGGCCATTTTGGTGTCATTTGGGTGTTTGAAAACATGGATTTCAGCTGGGTTTTAAGGGAGCTCGAAAATGGATATTTTGGGTGATTGTTGGGTTTGAAATTGTTGAAGTATGGCTTGTGTTTATGGATCAGAGTAGGGACTGAGATTTAGCATTGATTTGTGAGTAATGGATGTGTTTTGATTAGCTAGAAACAAGAGGGGACTTTGGAGAAGCTTCGGGACCGAATCCGGGCATTTAGAAGGCTAGCTTGCTTGCTTGCTTTGGTGGCTAAGGAAGGGTGGTGAGTAACTTTAAATATGTTTTAAAGTTGGTTCAAGTGTGTGTAGTGTATGTGTTGGAATGTGCTTGGTAGGCCATCCCTATGTGGGAGTTAAATTGGTAACTTAACTCCTTGATTTCTATTGATGAATGTTATGCCTTGCCTATTTGCTCTTGTGAAATGTGGATTGATTTGTATATGTGTACCTTGATATATGTATGTGATGAGTATGTGATATAAATGGTGGATATGTGATGTGGTTAAAGGAATTGGCACTAATTAACTTATCGGGTGTAAATGATCGATCATTAGGATTAGTGTGCAAATAAATTGAGTCAAAACGTACGTGGCCTTGGTGGCGTTGAGTCATCAAGGAGGAGTACGATGATGTAATATTCCACCGAAAATTTATTTATATTCTACGTGATGATGAGTGGAATCTCATCCGTAGGGCATGTGGTGATGAGTGGAATCCCGCCCATGCAAGGTCCGATGATGAGTGTAATCCCACCGAGGTAATGTTGTTGTTGAGAGTAAATCCGCACATCCGGGTAATCTAATAGTGGCCAATGATATTGCTCTCATGATTATGATGTTTTGATATTTGAGATAATTGTTGTTGAGCTTAGTATGATGTGAGATGCCATATTATGACTCTTGAAAGACTAGCTAGGTTGACTTGTTGATATCTATGTATGTTGTATGTGGGACTAAGGAATTGCATGCTTGAACCCTGCGTTGTTGATGTTTTCGATTTTAGAGCATCCTCACTAATCTTCTAGCTCACGCTCTCATTTTCAACAATGCAGATCATTAGCGTGGTGTTGGCACGGAGCAAGGCGAAGGGGCTTTCCAAGTTTTTGTTGCTCAAGTACGGTTTAGCAATTAATGTGGTAGTTTAGCAATGTGGCAAGAATGTGTTTTGTATGAGCGATGTATGACTCATATATGTGTTTGATGCTCATGAATTGACTTTGATTGTAAAACATGTTATGTCTTGCTGAATGCTTGTGTGATGACATGCCTTATGAATGTTTAAATTGCTTTTGGATGGCATGTAAACCTTATTGCGATGAATTGAGCCATTTGGCTTTTGAGTCCTTAAGCATGCCCTTATATGTAATGTTGCCTTTTGAGTAAATGCCATGAATGAATGTTTCATCTTATGCCTTGTGTGTTTGAGCATGTTTTGACATAGGGTCCATGCCTCTAGTTCATGTTGTAAGTGTTGAGTGCTCCTTGGGGTCGTTTAGGGCCTTTAGAGTTGTTGAGAAATGTTTAAATCTAGTTTTTGAAGGTCGCAGACAGCCAGTGTTTCGAAACGGGCTGAGCCGTTTCGGAACAGGTATGGCTTCAGGGACCCCGTATCGGAACACGTTCCGATACGGTTTGGCCACTGTGAGCCCCTGTTCCGATACAAGTTTCGGAACACTTTGGCTACTGGAAATCTGAGAAATTGCCGAGATGAAGGCGTTTTGAATCGGGTCTAAGGGTTTCGGAACAGTCAATATCTCGTTGACCACGAGAAGTTGACCGTTGAGGGTGTTTCGGAACGGTTGACCTCCGTTTCGATACGGCCTTCTCGTGTGGGCCTGAGGCAGTTGACCAGGTGAAGGCGTTTCGATACGCCACAAGGGTGTTTCGAAACGGCCTGCCTAAAGGAACAAAATTGGACTGTTTATTTGTCGGTTTGTGTTCTGTTGCGTGTCTTTCTCAAATTCTTCCGCTGTTGTGCTCACATAGGATTTAAATGTGCTTTTAGAGAAGATTAAATCAAAAGAAATTTTAGTAGGTTGCTAACCGAGGGGGAACCTTAACGGGTTTCGCTTCGGTTTTCCCCGTGTGGCCCACTCGGACCGGTCATCCGGCCAGACCGGGACGAGGGGGTTACATTTGTACCTCAAGTCATAAAAATATGTTTGGCCCAGTGGTAAGCACATCCCATTTTCACTCCAATGGCGCTGGTTTGAATCCACCCATATCCATTAGGGGTGTTCATGGTAGGTTAACCATACCGTTTAGCTTAAACGGTTGGTTAACCGTTATAGCGGTTATTATTCGTAATTTAACCGTTACTAACCGTTAAGAAATGGTTAACCGTTAATTTTTTAAATGGTTAACCATTATAGTGGGTAACCGTTAAGGAACGGATCGGTTACAGGTTAACCTGTAACCTATTACGATTTTCTTTTCAAATGTTCATTATTTCTTTTTTAGAATAATAAATATATCTCTCCGATAAATATTGTATTAATTTTTTTAAAAAAAATTAACTTAAATAGCGAAATTTTAAACACAAACTTTACACTTAGTTAAAATAAAGTACCTATAGGTTAACCTATAGGTTAACCATTAACCGTCTTTTTTAGCGGTTCGGTTAACCGAAACCGTTTAACTTTAACGGTTAGGTTAATTAACCTATAAAATGAACGGTTATACCGGTTAACGGTTACGGTTAACGGTTACGGTTTATTTTGCACACCCCTAATATCCATTTTCTTGCTTTCATCTTTCCGGACATTAACAAATATTTAAAACATATATTAATTGATGGACCTCATATCACAGAAATGAGCTTGGCTCAGTTGCAAGTGCATTATTGCACTCACTCCAAGGTTGTTGGTTTGAATTCACCTAGCATAATTTTTATTGCTTCTATTTTTCTTTCTCCAATTAGGTGACACGTGTCACCACCTAATTCAATAATTAATTTATTTTATTAGATTAAAATTAAGACTAAATTGATAGATTGTGTAAATAACGGAAACCAAATGTGTAATTATACCAATTTTATTTAACAACCACGTCAACTTTTCCGTTTTATTAACGGTTGGTAGCTTAATTGAAACCATTTAAATAGTTTAGTGGTATATTTGCCAAAATTAAAAGTATAGTGAACAAATCGACATCAACCATATAATTAAGTGGTCATTTATGTAGTTAAAAAAACATATTGTAACTTGTTATGTTTTCAAATTATGCAACATGGTTTTATTATGCCCTTCACATCTTTGTTTAATCTTTGTCTGTTTGATATGCTTTGCTTTTAAGGAATGGTTAGCTTAGAGACTCTTAAACCAATAATATCATGTTTCCCGAAGTCTCTACAAGATGCACCGATTATAAAGTACAATTTAAATTATATATATATATATCAAAAGTACCGGATTGGATAGAATACTTAGTTATAAAAAATTCGGTTTAAACCCGATTTGACTATCCAAAAAAATCACGGATCAAATTATTTTTTAAAGAATTATCCAAATTTTTAGTGTTCAAATCGACGGATTAACATGTCAAATCACTCGGATCGAATACTTTTAAACACCCCTAACCTAGGGTGCGTCACGGTAGAACAACCCTAATTTTCCAGACAATTATGAGCCACAGATATGGCGTTTAAGATCAGGCAGTCCATCTAAGGACATCATGAGAAAGCCTCTCATCTCACTACCTACGTGTCATGCAATGAATGGCAGAGATGTCATATCTCATTCCACCTCATCACCACCTCAGCATCCAAACTGCAGCAGCCAACTTGTTCCGTCCAAAGCTAAGGGTCTAAGCCTTTGTCATCCAACCAATTCCACAAGGACAACAACAAAATCCTCATCAACCAACCCCTCCATTGTTGATGGTTCAAGCTTTTCCACCGTATCTTTGAGACCCCCATCTCTTTGCATTAAACTTATGCAATGAAGACCCTCAATGCAGCAACTCCAAGCTCGACACCGCTCTCGGTTCTCTCCGAGAGAAGAACTGAAACCAGAAAATCTCCATTGGTCTCCATTGCTTCACCTCTCAAGCTCCCAAACTCCCCGGCTTTTACTAAGACACAACCAGCTTTGCACGAGTGCTTGTCGAGAAGCTTGCATGGGGGTCTAGTGCTACTGTCATCAGTTCTCCCCGCTAGTTTCGCTAAAGCTTTATCATACGAGGAAGCCTTGCAGCAGACTACGGGATCCCCCTCTTCATTGGAAGTAGACCCGACTGGGATTCTTGATAGTGTCGTCGGTTTCGCAGCTGATAATCCCACGGTTGTAGCTGGCGGCGCTGTTGTTTTGGCTGTTCCATTGGTTTTATCTCAGCTTTTGAAGAATCCAAAGCCGTGGGGAGTTGAGTCTGCAAGGAATGCTTATGCCAAGCTAGGTGATGATGCCACTGCTCAGTTGCTGGACATAAGGCCACTCAAGGAGTTGAAAGAAATTGGTAGCCCTGACATAAGGGGTTTGGGAAAAAAGCCAGTGTCAATTGCCTATAATGGTGAAGATAAACCAGGGTTCTTGAAAAAACTGTCTTTGAAATTCAAGGAACCCGAAAATACCACCTTTTTCATAATAGACAAGTAAGATTTTTTGAACCCTAAGCCTTGTGTGTATATATTTGTGTTCATACATGAATTCCTAGCATTTTTGGATATGAACATACTTCCAAGTTCCATACCATCATTTCAAAAGGTGAAATAGTCTGTCATTGTCTATGTCACCTGCATTTCTAGTGGAATTCGTTTAAGCCAAAAAAAAAAAAAATCAATAAGGGCAGAGTAATTAGTTGAGAATCCACTGTTATTGACGATTATCTCTGTATCTGAGATTAGATGGATTGTGTATTGGTTGCACAAACAATGTGTGCTTGATTGTGCAGGAAGAATTCTAAATTGATAGTTTAAGTTCTTAACACTTGATGTGTTTCCTTGAAACATATAAAAGCACCGACTGGCATACATTTTATACGTAACTATAAGTTGAAAATTGTGTTTTCTCATATATGCATTTTGGTTGTAAGAAAGATGAAATTAGAACTTTTGTTTGCTTCATCTTCCAATGTTGTTCAAATTTGTGTTGAAAGCCAGATTTGATGGGAACTCTGAACTGGTTGCGGAATTAGTTACTGTAAATGGATTCAAAGCTGCTTATGCAGTAAAAGATGGAGCAGACGGACCACGGGGATGGGTGGTATGTTCTGTTCTATATGTTTCCTTTCCTTTATCTCTTTATTAACCTTGCAATTGCTTCTTTTGAGACTGGTTTCAACTCTGCAGAACAGTGGTCTTCCCTGGATAGCACCAAAGAAAGGCTTTGACCTTGGAAATTTAACAGCGACATTCACCGAGGCCTTCGGAGTACGGTCTTTATCCCCTGATTGCTTATGCACTTCTAAGACTTGATCTCATAGGGACTTCTTAGACCATCCATGGCTTTTGGTGGAAAGTTCTTCAGCCTTTCTTATTGGTTTTCTTCAATTTGATAAATGGTTTGTGATAATCTGCAGGAAGGATCAGATGGCCTATCTGTTGCTGTAGGTATTGCTGCAGCTGCTGGACTAGGCTTTTTGGTTTTTTCAGAGGTTAGGCTTTTCAATCCTTCAATTACCTTTGATTATGTATTTCTTCTTTCGTCGTTATTTTGATTCAAGTTTATATATATACAACTCAAATTGTGGCATTCCCATATCTTCTGCAGTTAGAAACAATCCTTCAACTTCTAGGCTCAGTTGCTATTGTGCAGATTGTAAGCCAGAAACTCCTATTTTCAGAGGTAAGTCTCCACTTTCTATTTGAGTTATTTTCTTATACTATTGTGTTGAAAGAACACACAGGCTGAACAAAGATAAATAAGCATTGCACAGTCCATTATGCAGTATGCACCAGTACACAAGGTATAGAATTTGGACTCTAGAGCTTAGATACCATATTAAATCAAGTGAGTGATTGTCCAAAAAGCTTAAGATCGCCGGGAATGGCCCAACTGATATATTTAAGTTCTAACAATATGGTTACGAATAAATATTGAATACGTCACTTGATTTTATTCTCTAGTACCCTAAGTCCATAATGGCTTAACTTGACGTCCTAGTTTCTACCCAACCATTTGTAACAGGAACGAAAGCAAACTCTGCAGCAAGTTGGCAAATTCATAAACACAAAGGTGGCTCCTACGGAACTTGTTGATGATGTAAAGGTATCTGCTGCGCATTGATCAATTTATTCCACAATGTGTTCTTTCAAAGCCCCTCATAGTTTCACAACAATAAAACATTGCTTCTTATCCATGACAAATTTCTGTATATTTGTATTTACCTGTGAACTCAGCAAATTGGAGTGGCCCTTCTTCCAACAAGTACCTCTAGCAAGGCTCTTCCTGCACCTGCGGAAGCAAAACCTGAACCGAAAGTTGAAGCAGTGGCAGAATCCCCTCAAATTAATTCGGTTCCCCAAACGAAATCTGAGGCAGATGGAATCTCTGGATTTTCTAGACCACTTTCACCATATGCTTCTGTAATGTCCCTTTTGTCACTTTATATGCTATTGTATACACTTGTATTAGAACTGGGAAAATGCTTATATTTCCTTTGTTTATGGTTGCAGTATCCAGATTTGAAGCCTCCAACTTCGCCTACTCCATCACGTCCTGCAACTAGCAAGACCACTCTTTCACCTACGGAGGCAAAACCAGAGCCGAAAGTTGAAGCAGTGGCAGAATCCCCTCAAATTAATTCAGTTCCCAAAACAGAATCCACGACTGATGGAAACTCCGGATTCCCTAGACCACTTTCACCATATGCTTCTGTAATGTCACTTTTATTAATCCATGAATTCTCATTTCTCCTAGTGCTGTCCTACAGTTTCATGAACTGAGAAAAACTGCTTCCATTTCTGAATGTCTCCGTTCTTTATGGTTGCAGTATCCTGATTTGAAGCCACCAACATCTCCTACTCCATCACAGCCCTAGAGATTCATGATTTCATTAAACTATGTCGGTTTCTACGGTAAGCAAGTCGGGAAATTTTAAAGCTATCGAGTAAGTCATACCTTGTTTTCGAGCTTAGAAAATTATTTGTATTAAGAAACTAGAAAGAAGGGGAAATGGTGAACCTCCCAAAAGTCTGCTGCAATCATCTTGTCTTAATTCATTTGGTTTTTTGTAATTATTAGGTATATTATAGACATTACAATTATTACATTATGATTTTGGAAGTAACATTTTTAGCATTTGAGTCATAGTTCGAACAAACACTATCATGCAAGTACATGAGCGTTCAAGCGCATTGTCGTGGGTCGATCAGCTGTCGAAAGATATTTGCTTTTTAGTTCAGTGTTTGAAAGACAGGTGGATGATTTTGTCCATAGACATAGCTCCATATCATAGAAAGTAAAAGCTCGAATTTTGAACTCGTTGACATAACTCAATAGCCTTAGACTCCGAGTCCAATCATGTAAAACTTTGTCAATGCTATGCGTAACCCCTAAACTTGGATTAGAAGAAAAAAAAGTCGAATTTAAAAAGTCACAATAATTTATTTTCAAATTATAATTTAAGGTTTAGGGTTATGCTTTAGGGTTTATAGGCTAGGGTTTAGTTTTTAGGGTAATATGGTGAGGATTTAAGTTTTAACCTATAAACCCTAAATTATAACCCTAAACCTTAAATTAAAATAACTATCTCTAAATTCTATCCCCTACACCTAAACCCCTAAATCATATACCCTAAACTAACTCCCTATACCCTAAAACTAAGGCACTTGTGAAAACTTTCAGTTTCCACAGCCTATGTATAGAATATTTATCATATATTAAATAGCATAAAATAAATTATTTATGATAATACGAATATAACCTTTCTCAATAATTATAAAACTCGAACGTTAAAATAATAATCTTATAATTTAAATAAAACATTCAAATTTAAAGTATGAAAACAAATGCTAAAAATAATAAGTTCCAAATTCGAAATTACATTAAAATCTCAAAATAATCTTAATAATAAAATATGCTCGAAAATAAATAAGTCCATAATAAAGATAAAATAGAATCGATAAAATAAAGAGATCCTCCGAGTACCAAGTCGCCTAAAGTCCAAGATATCTGTAAAAGAAACTATGGGAGTTAACTATTGAGCCAGTGTCTCTCTAAAGTGCAAGCAATTACAAACACTGTTTCACAATAATTTTCACAAAAATATTTAAAAGACATAAAGCACGTTTAAAACAGTTTTATAAAATCACAATGCAATGCACCCATACTGCATAGTCACCAAAAAGAGCAGGTTCTCAAGAACCACTCGCTACATAGTCACCAACACAAGTGGTATAAAACCACTGAAATTCCTCCGTACAATCTCAACCCATGATAACACAGTAAAATAATGTCACAGTTTTCACAGTTTCAACACAGCCAGATAATAAATCAGGAATTCATAGCTCATTTATTTTAAATCACGGTTTTATTCACAATATGAAAATAATATGCACGAAAAACATAATGTAAAATCACAACACAGTTGAAAACCACTCAAGCGTAAAATCACAATCACAAACAAAGTATGTAGCACAGAAAGAGAACACACCTTAGCCAAAGCAACTCAACCTACTAAATAATATGTTTCTCACGATCAGAAGCACGAGTTTCAGCTGTATCAATACCTATGAGATTAATTTCTATATTAGCACTTGAATCACTATGCCACCAAACTATGAGATTAATTATATTAGCACTTGAATCACTATGCCACCAAACTAAGACTAGAACACTAATACAAATATTACTCACATGTAAACCTCGTAGTACGTGTAGGGGCAGTCCGAACAGGTGAAGATGGAGGTAAGTCGTTAGTCTCACCAGGAGAGTCGTAATCATCTTTAACATAATAATAACTCACGTCAAAATCCAATATACAACTCTCTTAAAGAGCAACTACAAAAAACTTAATTTTTGAGTTCGAATTGACGGAACGATCAGCGGATCGAGTTGGTTCTAAACGAACTATAAATCAAATCGTCGATTCAGGTCAAGGTAACTTTCATAATTTTATCACGTAGATATCACTTACTATTGTATATCAAAGTGAAAGTGGAAAATAATAAATTACATACTTATTAATCATAAAACACACAAACACATATATATATATATATATATAATCAAAATCAGTAGTATGTAGCACTGAAAAGTACTTATAGTATATATATGACAAAAGTGAGAGCTTACTGTTTATGCACAAAGACTTTATATGTATACTTAAACAAAAACTCTAGTAATATATGATTGTATATTTGATATAATAAGTAGTGAAATTAAGAGTATTGAAAGTAAATTAATAATAATTAATTATAAAAAGTAAAATATATTTGAAGGATTGGTTATTGGTTCGACTCCTTTGAACTGGGCAACTAAGTAAAACGCTCGAGTGTGAGATGTTATTAAAAAGTACGAGAGATTGATGGTCAGAGGTTCAAGGCTTACCAAATCCGAGGGCGATGGGATGAATGACGGAGCAAAGAAGTCGACTAATAATTCCTCAAATTCTTCGCAACCGACAAAGTAAAAAAAGGTTGTGATTCTATGCTATCGACAAAGTGGGGTATGGAAAAGAATGCATGGTTTTGGGGTTTAAATATTTGAGACAAAGGGTAAATTACAAGGTGTAGCCTTGTATTAACTAGGTTTTACGGAAAGGAAGCTAAATTTTACCCTCATCAAACAATGGTCACTAAAATTCTCAATTTGGCCACAAAGTCCAACTTATGCTCAATTTAGTCTTCAAAACTCAATTAGGATTTCTTAATTAAATTCTCAAATTATTAGGGTTTCAAGAATTAGGGATTTTAAAATTAGGTTTCTAAAATAGGAATTTTTCGAATCTAGGGTTTACAATTTGGGAGTAATTTTTTGGGTGTTACAACTCTCCCACCCTTAAAAGAAATTTCGTACTCAAAATTTTCCGGACGTCGCGACAAACTCTAAAAAGTATGAATGTTTAGATAGAAACTTAAAAGATCATTTCGGATAAGGTTACGAATAATAACACAGGGTTTTAAGATAGGTTTTGATCTTAAATTCGTAGGGACCGATACGATCACGATCATTTGTTCGATTAACTGAAGTTCATGTCCTTATTAGAGTTCGGGTTATGATCATCTTCAAAGGTTACTCAAAAAGAAATTATCTAGAGATTCACGTGGTTCAGAATTAGACCTATTGATACAACAAGGTGGAAAGATTATGAATAATTTTATGTCTAGAGTAGCAGTCACTAAGTAACGAGTATCATTCCTCTTATTTTGGATCCAGATGAAACATGCTCAAATATAAATCTTCTACAATGTGGCATACTCAATTATCTACAAAAGGCAACAACCTATAGCTAAATTCGGTACTGGAGTCTCGAAGTTACAACACATAGAAAACAATAAGGTCAAAAATCACATAATATCGTAGTATATTTTAAAAAAATTCCCATTTATCCCAAAATACTTTAGATGCATTCAGAAGTTGAAAAATATTTTGAAAATAATTGTCGTGAGCCTCACAATCCGAAGGTTGAACTAAGCTTTGATACCACTAAATGTAACCCCTAAACCCGGCTTAGAAGAAAAGATCAAATTTAGGAAGTCAAAATTGAAAACTTTACCCTAAAAAAACCAATTCAATTTATAATATATTAAATAACATAAAATAAATTATTTATGATAATAATAATATAATGTATCTCAATAATTATAAAATCTGAACGTTAAAATAATAATCTTATAATTTAAATAAAACATTCAAATTTAAAGTATGAAAACGCATGCTAAAAATAATAAGATCCAAATTCGAAATTACATTAAAATCCCAAAATAATCTTAATAATAAAATATTCTCGAAAGTAAATAAGTCTATATTAAAGATAAAATAAAGAGATCCTCTATATACCAAGTCGCCTAAAATCCAAGATATCTGTAAAAGAAACTATGGGGAGTGAGCTATTGAGCCTAGTGTGTCTCTAAAGTGCAAGCAATTACAAACACAGTTTCACAATAATTTTCACAAAAATATTTAAAAGACATAAAGCACGTTTAAACATAATTTTATAAAATCACAATGCAATGCACTCATACTGCATAGTCACCAAAAAGAGTAGGTTCCACAGAACCTCTCGCTACATAGTCACCAACACAAGTGGTATAAAACCACTGAACTTCCTACGTACAATCCCAACCCATGATAACACAGTAAAAAATTATGTCACAGTTTTCACAGTCTCAACACAGCCCAATAATAAATCAGGAATTCACAGCTTATTTATTTTAAATCACAGTTTTATTCACAATCTGAAAATAATATGCACGAAAAAATCACAGTAAAAAAAGTATGTAGCACAGAAAGAGAACACACCTTAGCCAAAGCAACTCAACCTACTAAATAATATGTTTCGCACGATCAGAAGCACAAGTTCCAGCTGTATCAATACCTATGAGATTAATTTCTATATTAGCACTTGTATCACAATGCCACCAAACTAAGACTAGAACACTAATACAAATATTACTCACGTGTAAATCTCGTAGTACGTGTAGGGGCAGTCCGAACAGGCAGAGATGGAGGAAAGTTGTTAGTCTCACTAAGAGAGTCGTAATCATCTTTAACATAATAATAATTCACACCAGAATCCAATATACAGCTCTCTTAAAGATCAACTACAGAAAACTTAATTTTTGGGTTCAAATTGATGGAACGGTCAGCAAATTTAGTTGGTTCTAAACGAACTATAGATCAAATCGACGATTCAGGTCAAAATAACTTCCATAATTCTATCACGTAGATATCACTTACTATTGTATATTAAAGTGAAGTAGAAAATAATAAATTACATACTTATTAATTATAATATATATATATATATATATAATCAAAATCAGTAGTATGTAGCACTGAAAAGTATTTATAATATATATATATATATGATAAAAGTGAGAGCTTACTGTTTATGCACAAAGGCTTTATATCTATACTTAAACAAAAACTGTAGTAATATACGGTTGTATATTTGATATAATAAGTAGTGAAATTAAGAGCATTGAAAGTAAATCAATAATAATTAATTATAAAAAATAAAATATATTTGAAGGATTGGTTCGACTCCTTTGAACTGGGCAACTAAAACGCTCGAGTGTGAGATGTTATTGAAAAGTGCGAGGGAATGATGGTTCGAGGTTCGGGGCTTACCAAATCCGAGTGCGATGGGATGAATGGCAGAGCAAAAAGCCGACTAATAATTCCTCAAATTCTTCGCAACCGACAAAGTAAAAAAATGAGTTGTAATTCTATGCTATCGACAAGGCGGGGTATGGAAAAGAATGCAGGGTTTTGGGTTTAAATATTTGGGACAAATGGTAAATTACAAGGTGTAGCCTTGTATTAACTAGGGTTTACGGAAGCGAAGCTAGATTTTACCCTCATTTAACAATGGTCACTAAAATTCTCAATTTGGCCACAAAGTCCAATTTGTGCTCAATTTAGTCTTCAAAACTCAATTAGGATTTCTTAATTATATTTCCAAATCATTAGGGTTTACAATTTGGGCGTAATTTTTAGGTGTTACACTATGTTAAATATTCATCATGCAAATAAAAGGAACCATCCAACATTGAACACATCTGGAGTAGCTAGAGACACGTTATTCAGATTTCAGACCATTTTTGGTGCATTGCAGGCCCCAAGCAAGGCACTGGGAGCTCTGCATATAACATGCTTGCTTACATGATTTTATAACTGACCAGATTCATGCATATTACTGAAGACCAAGAATTGATGAGAACGGCAATCAACAAAAGCAGCAAAAATTTCCCAAACATTTGGTTTACCTCAGATGCTTATGTCCAAATCTTTTTCTTTAGAGTAGAAGATTCTTTAGCTCTGGCATTGCTTCTGGGAGTATCTGCAATGGCGGCAGGGGCGACAATGACATCAGATGGATAAGAAAAGCTGGTTCTGATGGGAGTCAGTCTCTTTGAAGTTCCAAGATATGGCAGTTTCATTAGATGCCGTTCGATTAGATGACCGAGTGATACCAGTTCATATGAATCATATAAAGGGCTGCCACAATCCCATATAGCTAATTTTGACTCTGCTTCTTCATTTTTCTCTTTGGTTTCAGATGATTTCTCCATTTTCGTTTGACAAGAAAGAAAAAGAAAACAATTCTGGGATTTACAAACAGATTTACCTGTGCATTTATATCCAGATACAGAGAATCCATTGGATTTTAAATTTCATCTGGCTTTCCTACTTTGCTGGGGCATTCAAAATTTTGCAGTATGGGAAATTTAATCACAGGTTAATGAGTTAAATATCTTAATTTATTAATATTTGGAACAATTATTATATTTTAAAAATATACTTAATAGGTGAAGCTAACAAACAAATACCATAACTGTATCGTACGTGCTCATCCTTCAAAGAAAATTACTTTGTTCTCTTACACTGTTTAACCGAGAAAAAAACAAATTTCAATTGTTAAAAAAAGTGAAATTGTTAAATAACAAATATCTAATTTAAAACAGATCCGTTTAAAATCTATCAAAACAATTTCCTATGTTACCATCCATAATTAAAGTATTATCAATAGTGAGTCTTAACTACTATGAAGACCAACTTTCCCACGCGTACAAATCCACCATTTTAATCCATTTTAAAAATCTGTTTGATCAAGAAACCAGAGAAACTCTAAGGATGCATTTGGTAACATTCCCTCCCGTACTAATGTTATATTATTTTGTTTGATTTATTTGATAGAAATTTTAATAAGAATAAAAATTTTCTATCTCTTTTTGGTGCCTCTATCTATACACTAACACTAGAAAATAAGGTTTATGGTTGGAGTTTAGGGCATAAGAGATAGGGTGTGGAGTTTAATTTTAATGGTTTATGATTCAAAAAATTATGGTTAGAGTGTAGTGTTTAATTTTTTTAGTGTTGGGCATAAAAAAGAGCACTAAAAAAGATAAAGAATTTTTATTTATAAAATAACAATTTCGGTTGGAGAAATATAAAATTATTTAAAAGAACACTGGACCAAATTGTACTTATTATATATTTTCTAGGTAACTAAGTTAAACTTCCAAAATTAAAATGAAAATATTTACACGTAAAATCGTAAAACTATTCTCACGCAATTTAATTCCCCCCTCAATGTTATGTTGTTTTTCTTCAATAAGTTAGTTATTAATTACACCGGTATAAAATCATTAAGATATTTGTATATCCTCGTTACTCTTTAAAATATTTTTTTTTTGTATATTATCAAATGCTAAATGTTTAATAAATCTAGTTTTTTAAAAGTTTTTTTACTATTTATAACAATTTGTCAAATAAATTATAGTAAATAATATATAAATCAAATTAAGTAGAAGTCAGATTAAAATTATATTATCAAATCTCGTTTATATTGTGAGGAAATATAGAATTAAACTAGATGGGTTATTTTCATAAGTACAATTTTTAAAGATAAATACAATTTTCACGAATAAAAACTTATGCTTGTGTAAATTAGGTAAATTGCAGTAATATTGTTGTTGAGTTTTTTATTAGGTAATTTTTTCTTTCATAATTTATGGTGATTCTTATCAAATTAATAGAGTGACCAATGATTTTTGTAGAAGTGACTTTCAATGATTACTGTAGGTGGCCATGACGCTTTCATGGCGACTTTTTTTTTGTTTGAATGAAGTCGGTATGTAGTCCCGATGAGCCCCTCTGAGATTGGCATGTAGTCCCGACGACTCCTCCAATACCGTAACAGTTAATATAAATCATGAAATAACATAAAAACACTCTAAACCTTAAAACAAAAATTTCAGCAATAATATTGTTGCAATTTACCCGGTGTAAATTCAACCTTTAAGAATATTCTTATCCACATCAATCGAAAATTATGTAATACCTAATAAAATAAAATATATTTTTGAAATTTGTTTCAAAAAATTACTATTAAGAATGTAATATTAGTCCAGAGAGAATTTTCCCAAATTAAATGTAAATATGTAATTTTAAAAAATTATTCCTCTCATAATGATTTTTTCGTGAAACAAAATTTTAACTAATGAAAAATAGAAGACTACAAGAAGCCAAAGTCCTCTTTTTAAATAGAGGTGCCAATTTTGCGTTTTGTCACATATAATTATTAGGTGTGTTCATTGTCGGGTACCTAACAAATGAATGAATAATGGATATTAGGGATATTTATTGTCAGGTGTCGAAATTATTTTTGAACCGGCATGAAAATAGCTCCACGATTAGTTTTGAAAATTAAGTTTTGCCTTATTTTTCATTTAATTTGAAGAATTGAGTTTTTCATATGAAATTAGGTTTTACAATTAAATCATGATAATTGTGTTTTTTATTTTTATTTAATCTTTAAAATAATATGAAAAAATCATTTTTGTTTTTTCATCTTGAAAAATAGAATTTCTTTTTAATCAAATTACTTCATTTTTAAAATCAAATTTACCATTTTATTTACCATTAATAAAACATTTAGAGTCGCTACTGGTCACTTTGGTAGACCGAACACCATAAAAATAAACATAGATTCTTTATTTTAAAATTTGGGTTCGAGAGTCGGTTACATGTGGGGAAGGGTTAGCACCCCACGAACGCCCGTTATCGGTATCTTTTAATTTTACGTGGCATTCTGAATAATATTTTGAATTTAATTTAACCCTTAATTATTAAATGGACTTAAATTCCAAATGAAGATATTCTTTTTATAAGAAAATATATTTTTATCCAAATATGAGATTAAAAACACCCTTCATATTCGAGGCACCCCTATTAATATTAAAAAAAATATATTTTTAACATAAAAGGCTTGAATGCATGATTTTATTATGGTCTTGTTGATTTTAAGTTCTAACTTAATTATGCTCTATTTAGTTAAATTGCTTAAACTATGAATATTGTTAAATCTAAAGGTTTTTATGAGATAGTACCAGTTGCTTAAACAAAATAATATCTCAAGACAAATCTTTCTTAAATGATAAATATTTCTAAGTTTTTCCTATGTGTTTTCAAGCCAAAGTACACCAAAACGCCCAGGCGTATCGATACGGTTTTTAGCCACTAGAATTTTAATAGACATAGCGTATCGATACGACATTACCCTGTATCGATACGATATTCATCTGGGCAACTCTTTTAATGATATCGTACTGATACGCTTTGCAACCGTATCGATACAAAAAGCTTATCTTTGCATTTAATTTTCGACCGTTGACTTGTCAGTTAGTTGGTATCCCAATATTTAAATGACCGTTATACCGTACCGATACGCTAAGTATGCGTATCAATACGCTTTTTATTAAAACCAAACTTGGGATTCCAGTGAGCAAATCCAGTATTGATACGCCCTTCCGTATCGATACGCCCCTTAAAACTGTACCGGTACGCCTTTTAAGCGTATCGATACGCGATGTTTTCAGTCACAACGACTCTTTCCTCTTTGATACAAGTATCGATATGCCCCCTAGCCATACCGATACAGTAGGCAGTAGAGCTGCATTTATTGCGGGAAATTGTATCTCAACGGCTCTATTGATGATCCCAGCTACCCAAACGGCTAGAATTCAATACAAGGGTATAAAAACAAGTCTAAATTGAACAAGCAACATTTATTGAACCTACAAGCAACATCAAAGCACTCAAATCCAAACTTTGCACCTTTAGAGTCAAATTCTTGTACCAAACTCTTGTGTTCTCAATTGTAATCTTTTTATTGTGAGTTTGGGGAGTGTGAAATTGTAATTGGGTAAACAATTATCCCTTGAGAGGAATTTGTAGAGTTTACCAAAAACTTCTCTTTGTAAAAGTGAGTGGATTAAGCTTTGGGTAGAAAGCTTAATCAAATTGTAAGGTTACCTCCTCATCCAAGAAAAAGGGAAGAATTCAAGTAGTGGATTGGTTGAAAATCCTTAGTGGGAACTAAGGTAGTGGATGTAGAGTTCGTTTGGAGAACTTGGACCACTCTAATTGCTTTGTGTCACATTCTAATTTTTCATATTCTCACCCACCAAAATTTTTATCGCCAATACACCCCCTCTTGGCCATTTGCAATTGTGTGATCAACTCAACAATTGGTATAAGAGATACACTCATTGGAAGGATTACAACCCGCTTGAGTCGATTCTAGGAGAGTTTGATCAACAACTAGTCAAGCAATGACATCCATCTCAAATTCCAACCTCTACGAGTCTCAATCCACTACCAAGCCACCATTCTTCAATGGGGATAACTACCCATATTGGAAGAATAAGATGAGGCTCTTCATCAAGTCTATCGACTACATGGTGTGGGATGTGGTTGAAGAAGGTCCATTCATACCAATGAAGAGAGAAGGTGAAGGAAGACTTGTCCCAAAGGTCAAAGCCGAAATGACAGAAGATGATCGAAGAAGGATGCAAGTAAATGATAAAGCTCTTCATGTCATCTTTTTTGCACTTGGTCCGGATATGTACTCGAAGGTGTCTTCGATCGAGAATGCCAAGGAAGTTTGGGACACCATCGAGACAACATATGAGGGAACTAGTGACGTCAAGGAAACAAAAACTGGCTACTAAATCTAAGCTACGAAAATTTCAAAATGGATCCCGATGAGAGTGTTTCCAAGATGTTTGATCGGTTCTCGGTCATTGTCAATGGGTTGAAGGGTTTCGGTGAGATCATCCCCGAAGACAAGCTAGTGAGGAAATTGTTGTACACTCTTCTGGAATCATGGGATAGCAAGAGAACAGCTATTATTGAAGATCGAGATTTGAAGGCTCTCAAGCTAGATGCTCTTGTTGGATCTCTACTCACCCATGAGATCATGAAGAAGGGAAGAGAAGAAGAAAAGAAAATGAAGGAGAAGAAGGTTGAGAAGAAGGATGTTGAGAAGAAGCAGATTGGAATCGCTTTTGAAGCTTCATACCATGAAAGCGATTCTAGCGAAGATGAAGATGAGGAGATGGCCATGTTGGCCAAACGATTCACTCGCTTTATGAAGTCCAACCGTGGGAGAAAGTTCATTAGAAAAGGAGACTTCAAGAGCAAGAGTAAAGAAGAGGAGAAGGACCAAATAATTTGCTATGAGTGCAAAAAATCCGGCCATATCCGTTTCGAATGTCCTCAATTGAAGAGGAAGAGCTTTGGGAAGAAGAACAAGCTCAAAGCTCAAGTAGCAACTTGGAGTGACGAGGAGTCATTCGAGGAGGAGGAGGAAGTGGCTAATCTTTGTCTCATGGCCATTGATGATGAACCAAAGGTAAACCTTAACTCATCTAATTTTGATTTTACCTTGGATGAACTTCAAGATGCTTACGATGAATTGCAAGAGGTTTATGATGAGCTAGTTGGAAAATATAAGGAGTCTATTTTGAGAAACAAGAAAAACATTTTCGATTTGAAAACTAAAAATGAATCTATTTCAAAAACTAACTCCGAATTGGAAAAGAAGGTTTTGTACTTAGTGAATCTTTCAAATGGTCTTAAAAAGAAAAACATTGAACTTGAAAAACTTCTTTTCAATTTTCAAGATTATCACACAAAGGAAGTGGATAATCTTAAAACATCTATTGCGATTGGGAAAAACCATTTTGAAAAGGGAAATTCTTCTAAATCCCAATATGTAAAAAAAAAAAACCTTTTATTCCTAAACAAATAAATTTTCCTAAGCAATCTAGAGGTCAAAGGATTAGGAGTGTTTGAGTTCCTAACGAACTCATTATTTCTAATAACATGAATGCTATTGCTTCTTGGATCCCTAAGGGAACCAAAGTTTTGAAAGCTAACACACATGGACCCAAAATGATTTGGGTACAAAAAATCAAGGCCTAATTTCTTTGTTTGTAGGGGGAGCATTGCTACAAGGCCAAAGCTTCAAGCCAAAACTCATGGTACCTTGATAGTGGATGCTCAAGACATATGACCGATGACAAGAGTATATTCGTGGAACTAAAGCCAAAGAGTGGTGGAGTGGTAACTTTCGATGACAATTCCAAAGGCCACATTGAAGGAATAAGCTCCATTGGTAATCACTCTTCTATTTTCATTGAAAATGTTTTGTATGTCAACGGTCTTAAACACAACTTATTGAGCATTAGTCAATTATGTGATAAGGGTTTTAATGTTTTATTTGATAAAAGTGGTTGCAAAATTGTGAACATTAAAACAAATCAATTGATGCTCATAGGACATAGAATAGGCAATATTTACATGGTGCATTTAGATGACATCCATACATCTCATACATGCTTAGTTGCACATGATGAACATGACTCATGGCTTTGGCATAGAAAGTTAGGACATGCTAGCATGAGTGTTTTAGAAAAAATGATTTACCTTAATCTAGTTATAGGTTTACCCAAACTTAAGTTCTCTAATGATAAAATTTGTGATGCATGTTCTAAGGGTAAACAACATAGAACTTCATTTAAATCCATTAATAATGTCTCTACTAGTAGATGTTTACAATTGATTCATATGGATCTTTTTGGGCCTATTAGAACAATGAGCTTGGGTGGTAAATCATATGCCTTTGTACTTGTTGATGACTATTCGAGGTTTACTTGGGTTCTATTCTTAAGTACAAAAGATGAGGCTTTGGAAAAATTCATCACATTTTCTAAAATAACTCAAAATGATCTTGAACTTAAAATTTCTCACATTAGAAGTGATCATGGAACCGAATTTCAAAATCTAGGTTTTGAAAAGTTTTTAAATGAAAATGGGATTAGCTATAATTTTTCCGCACCTCGCACTCCTCAACAAAATGGGGTAGTTAAGAGGAAAAATCGAACTTTAGAAGAAATGGCTAGAACCATGCTTTGTGAAAATAATTTACCTAAATATTTTTGGGCGGAAGCCACAAATACTGCTTGCTACATTATAAATCGAGTAATGATTAGGCCAATTTTGAAGAAATCACCTTATGAGATTTTAAAATCTAAGAAGCCTAACATTAGCTATTTTCATCCATTTGGTTGCAAGTGTTTTGTCTTGAATAATGGTAAAGAAAACTTAGGTAAATTTGATGCTAAAAGTGATGAAGTTATTTTCTTAGGGTACTCCTTAAACTCTAAAGCCTATCGTGTACTTAATAAAAGAACTTTAGTAGTAGAAGAGTCTATTCATGTTGTTTTCGATGATAACCTCATTCCGAGGAAGGAATCTTGTGATGATGATGATGTAGGAATTCTTGATGCCATTGATGGAGGAAAAACGTCAAAGGTGGATGAGATTCTATCTAAAGATGCACAAGATCCACCTTATGAAGCCTTGAAGGATTTGGCTCTTGAGGAAAATGAGGTATCTTACCCAAGGGAGTTCAACTATGTCAAAGGTGGTGAAATCTTGGGTGATCTATCCAAGGGGGTAACTACTAGATCCTCTCTTAAATTAATGAACCACGTTGCATTTCTTTCATGCATTGGGCCTAAAAATATCAAAGAAGCATTAAAAGATGATTTTTGGATTTTGGCCATGCAAGAGGAATTAAATCAATTTGAGAGAAGTAAAGTTTGGGCATTAGTTGAAAGACCTAGTAATCAATCTACTATAGGAACTAAATGAGTTTTTAGAAATAAACTAGATGAAAATGGTAATATAGTGAGAAACAAGGCTAGGCTTGTTGCTCAAGGTTATACCCAAGAAGAGGGAATTGATTTTGATGAAACATATGCACCCGTAGCTAGGATGGAAGCCATTAGGATGCTTTTAGCATTTTCATGTTACAATGATTTCAAGCCTTTTCAATTGGATGTGAAAAGTGCTTTTCTAAACGGTTTTATAAATGAAGAAGAGTATGTTGAACAACCACCTGGTTTTAAGGATTCAAAATTTCCAAATCATGTGTTCAAACTAACTAAAGCTCTTTATGGTTTAAAACAAGCTACTAGAGCTTGGTATGAAAGACCTTCAAACTTTTTAATTGAAAAAGGTTTTGAAAAAGTTAAGGTGGACACTACACTTTTCATAAAAAGATATAATAATGACATCTTAGTAGTACAAATTTATGTTGATGATATCATCTTTGGTTCTACTAATGAATGTTATTGCAAAGAATTTTCTAAGCTAATGCAAGGCGAGTTCAAGATGAGCATGATGGGGGAGCTCTCATTCTTTTTGGGACTCCAAATTAAGCAAAGGAAATATGACACCTTCATAAATCAAGCTAAATACGTGAACGATATGCTCAAAAAGTTCGGCTTGGAGAATGAAAAGCCTCAAGCCACACCTATGAGCTCTTCCATAAAACTTGACAAAGATGAAGGAGGTAAGTGTGTTGATTATAAGCTTTATAGATCCATGATAGTTTCTTTGCTTTACCTTACCGCAAGTAGACCGAAATCATGTTTAGTGTTTTCTTGTGTGCTAGGTTTCAAGCTAGTCCTAGAGAATCACACTTAGTTGCCATTAAGAGAATTTTAAGATACCTTAGAGATACACCTAACTTAGGCCTTTGATATCCTAAAGATTCCTTCTTTAGCCTTCATACTTATTCGGATGCGGATTATGGGGGATGTAAGATAGATAGGAAAAGTACCTCAGGGACATGCCAATTTTTAGGTAGTATGCTTGTATCTTGGTTCTCTAAGAAACAAAATAGCGTAGCCTGATCTACCACCGAAGCGGAGTACAAATCCTTAGGGAGTTGTTGTGCTCAAGTCCTTTGGATGAAACAACAACTCTTAGATTATGGCGTTGAAGTAGAAACTATACCCCTTAAGTGTGACAACACTAGTGCTATTTGTCTCACTAAGAATCCCATCCAACACTCTAGGACCAAACACATAGAAATTAGACATCATTTCATTAGAGACCATGTGTTGAAAAATGATATTGTTGTAGAGTGTGTTGGTACCTTGAACCAATTAGCGGATATATTCACAAAGCCTTTAGATAAAGAGCGTTTTTGGACCCTCAGGAGAGAGTTAGGTTTAACTAGCCTTTCTTGACCCCTTTTTGGTCCCAAAGTGTCAAAAAATTGCTTGAAATTGGTTGTGATTCATGCTTATGTTAATTTGACTCTTTTTGCTTCTACGCATGTTGCTAGGGGAAGTATGCATTAAGTTTAGCCATTAAATCTTGTTCACATGTCATTCATATGCATTTAAGGACATTTAAAGTTGATTTTTTAAACTCAAATCTGTCAAAAATGCCTTATCTGGTAAAGGCGTATCGATACGGCTGAAGCGTATCGATACGGGTTCACAACAGGGATATCTTAAAAGCTAAATGCGTATCGATACGACCCCGCGTATCGATACAGATAAGTCAAGGGAAGTAATCCATGTCAAATCGTACCGATACGGTCTCACGTATCGATACGGTAATAACGCCAAATAAAAAATTAGGGCAAACGCGTATCGATACGCTCTACAAGCGTACCGATATAGTCTCGACGGAGAGGTTATTTAGGGCTGTATATACAAAAAACTTCAAAATTAAAAAAACCCCTCTTTTCTCTTAAAACCCTAGCTGCACCTGTGAAACCAAAATTGATTTTGATATAACATCTAAACTTATGGACCAATTTGCAAAACAATAAATTTTTAAGTACTCTTTAAAGTCTCACTATTGACAAGTATTTTAAACAAAAATAATATCTCAAGACAAGCTCTTAAATAGATAAAATTTTCTAAGTCTTTTCCTATGAGTTTTCAAGCCAAACTATACAAAAACGCCCAGGCGTATCGATACCCTTAGGCGTATCGATACGGTTTTTAGCCACTAGAATTTAAATGGACTTAGCGTACCGATACTGTATTACCCCATATCGATACGACATTCATTTGGGAAACTCTTTCAATGATACCGTACCGATACGCTTTCCAACTGTATCGATACGATAAGCTTATCTTTACCTTTAATTTTCGAACGTTAACTTGTCAGTTGGTTGGTTTCCCAATTTTTAAAAGACCATTATACCGTACCGATACGCTAAGGATGCATATCGATACGATCTTTAAGAAAATTAAACTTGGGATTCCAATGAGAAAACACTATATCGATATGACCTTCTGTATCAATACACCCCTTAAAACCGTAGCGGTACGCCTTCTATGCATATCGATACGCTCTGTTTTCAGTCACAACGGCTCTTTCCTCTTTGATGCAGGTATCGATACGATCCCTACGAGTACCGATACGATAGGCAGCAGTGTTGTATTTATTGTGGGAAAAATGCTCTCAACGGCTCTATTGATGATCCCAACTACCCAAACGGCTAGAATTCAATGCAAGGGTATAAAAACAAGTCTCAATTGACCAAGCAACAACTATTGGACCTACAAGCAACATCAAAGCATCAAATCCAAACCCTAGTGCCTTTCATAGTCAAATTCTTGTACCCAACTCTTGTGTTCTTATTGTGATCTTGTATTGTGAGTTTGGGGAGTTTGAAATTGTATTTGGGTAAACATTCATCCTTTGAGAGGAACTTTTAGAGTTTACCAAATTCATCTCGTTGTAAAAGTGAGTGGAATAAGCTTTGGGTAGAAAGCTTAATCAAATTGTAAGATTACCTCCTCATCCAAGAAAAGGGGAAGAATTCAAGTAGTGAATTGGTTGAAAATCCTTAGTGGGAACTAAGGTAGTGGATGTAGAGTTCATTTGGAGAACTTGAACCACTCTAACTACTTGTGTCACTTTTTATTTTTCACCTTTATCTCCTACCAAAATTTTAATTGCCAATTCACCCCCCTCTTGGCCATTTGCAATTGTGTGATCAACTCAACAATTGGTATCAGAGCTACACTCATTGGAAGAATTACAACCCTCTTGAGTCGATTCTAGGAGAGTTTGATTAACAACTAGTCAAGCAATGACATCCACCTCCAACTCCAACCTCTACGAGTCCCAATCTACTACCAAGCCACCATTCTTCAATGGGGATAACTTTCATATTGGAAGAATAGGATGAGGCTCTTCATTAAGTCTACCGACTACATGGTGTGGGATGTGGTTGAAGAAGGCCCATACATTCCCATGAAGAGAGATAGTGAAGCAAGACTTGTCCCAAAGGTGAAAGCCGAAATGACGGAAGATGAACGAAGAAGGATGCAAGTAAATGATAAAGCTTTTCATGTCATCTTTTGTGCACTTGGTCCGGATATCTACTCCAAGGTGTCTTCAATCGAGAATGCCAAGGAGGTTTGGGACACCCTCGAGACAACATATGAGGGAACTAGCGATGTCAAGGAAACAAAAATTGGGCTACTCAATCTAAGCTACGAAAATTTCAAGATGGATCCCGATGAGAGTGTTTCCAAGATGTTTGATCGATTCTCGGTCATTGTCAACGGATTGAAGGGTTTCGGTGAGATCATCCCCGAAGACAAGCTAGTGAGGAAATTGATGTACTCTCTTCCGGAATCATGGGATAGCAAGAGAACGACTATTTTTAAAGCTCGAGATTTGAAGACTCTCAAGCTTGATGCTCTTGTTGGATCTCTATTCACCCATGAGATCATGAGGAAGGGAAGAGAAGAAGAAAATAAAATGGAAGAGAAGAAGGTTGAGAAGAAGGATGTTGAGAAGAAGAAGGTTGGAATCACTCTTAAAGCTTCATACCATGAAAGTGATTCGAGCGAAGATGAAGATGAGGAGATGGCCATGTTGGCCAAACGGTTCACTCGCTTTATGAAGTCCAATCATGGGAGAAAGTTCATTAGAAAAAGAGACTTCAAGAGCAAGAGTAAGGAAGAGGAGAAGGACCAAATCACTTGCTATGAATGCAAAAAGCTCGGACATATCCATTCCGAATGTCCTCAATTGAAGAGGAAGAGCTTTGGGAAGAAGAACAAGCTCAAAGCTCAAGTAGCAACTTGGAGTTACGATGAGTCATCCGAGGAGGAGGAGGAAGTGGCCAATCTTTGTCTCATGGCCATTGATGATGAACCAAAGGTGAATCCTAACTCATCTAATTTTGGTTTTACCTTTGATGAGCTTCAAGATGCTTACGATGAATTGCAAGAGGTTTATGATGAGTTAGTTGGAAAATATAAGGAATCCATTTTGAGAAACAAGAAAAACATTTCTGATTTGAAAAATCAAAATGAAACATTTTCAAGAACTAACTCCAAATTGGAAAAGAAGGTTTTGTTTTTAGTAAATCTTTCAAATGATCTTAAAACGAAAAATCTTGAACTTGAAAAACTTCTTTCCGATTTTCAAGATTATCACACAATGGAAGTGGATAATCTTAAAACATCAATTGCTATTGGGAAAAACCATTTTAAAAAGGGAAACTCTTCTAAATCCCAATATGTAAAAAGAAAACATTTTATTCCTAAACAAAGAAATTTTCATAAGCAATCTAGAGGTCAAAAGGTTCGAAGTGTTTGGGTTCCTAAGGAACTCATTATTTCTAATAATATGAATGCTATTGCTTCTTGGATTCCTAAGGGAACCAAAATTTTGAAGACTAACACACATGGACCCAAAATGATTTGGGTACCAAAAATCAAGGCCTAATTTCTTTGTTTGTAGGGGAGCATTGCTACAAGGCCAAAGCTTCAAGCTAAAACTCATGGTACCTTGATAGTGGATGCTCAAGACATATGACTGGTGACAAGAGTAGATTCGTGGAACTAAAGCCAAAAAGTGGTGGAGTGGTAACTTTCGGTGAGAACTCCAAAGGCCACATTGAAGGAATAGGCTCTATTGGTAATCACTCTTCTATTTTCATTGAAAATGTTTTGTATGTCAACGGTCTTAAACATAACTTATTGAGCATTAGTCAATTATGTGATAAGGGTTTTAATGTTTTATTTGATAAAAGTGGTTGCAAAATTGTGAACATTAAAACAAATCAATTAATGCTCATAGGACATAGAATAGGCAATATCTACATGGTGCATTTAGATGACATCCATTCATCCCAAACATGCTTAGTTGCACATGATGAACATGACTCATGGCTTTGAAATAGAAAATTAGGACATCCTAGCATGAGTGTCTTAGAGAAATTAATTTCCCTTAATCTAGTTAGAGGTTTACCCAAACTTTAGTTTTCTAATGATAAAATTTGTGATGCATGTTCAAAGGGTAAACAACATAAAACTTCATTTAAATCCATTAATGATGTCTCTACTAGTAGATGCTTACAATTGATTCATATGGATCATTTTGTGCCTATTAGAACAATGAGCTTGGGTGGTAAATCATATGCCTTTGTACTGGTAGATGACTATTCTAGGTTTACTTGGGTTCTATTCTTAAGTACAAAAGATGAGGCTTTAGAAAAATTCATCACATTTTCTAAAATAACTCAAAATGATCTTGAACTTAAAATTTCTCACATTAGAAGTGATCATAGAACCGAATTTCAAAATCTAGGTTTTGATAAGTTCTTAAATCAAAATGGGATTAGCTATAATTTTTCCGCACCTCGCACTCCTCAACAAAATGGGGTAGTTGAGAGGAAAATCGAACTTTAGAAGAAATGGCTAGAACCAGGCTTTGCGAAAATAATTTACCTAAATATTTTTGGGCGAAAGCCACAAATACCGCTTGCTATATTATAAATCGAGTAATGATTAGGCCAATTATGAAGAAAACACCTTATGAGATTTTAAAATCTACGAAGCCTAACATTAGCTATTTTCACCCTTTTGGTTGTAAGTGTTTTGTCTTGAATAATGGTAAAGAAAACTTAGGTAAATTTGATGCTAAAAGTGATGAAGCTATTTTCTTAGGGTACTCTTTAAACTCTAAAGCCTATCGTGTATTTAATAAAAGAACTCTAGTAGTTTAAGAGTCTATACATGTTGTTTTTGATGATAACCTCCTTCCGAGGAAGGAATCTTGTGATGATGATGATGTAGGAATTCTTGATGCCATTGATGGAGGACAAACGTCAAAGGTGGATGAGATTCCAACTAAAGATGAGGATGCACAAGATCCACCTCTTGAAGCCTTGAAGGACTTGGCTCTTGAGGAAAAGGAGGTATCTTACCCAAGGGGGTTCAACTATGTCAAAGGTGATGAAATCTTGGATGATCCATCCAAGGGGGTAACTACTAGATCCTCTCTCAAATTAATGAACCATGTTGCATTTCTTTCATGCATTGAGCCTAAAAATATTAAAGAAGCTTTAAAAGATGATTTTTGGTTTTTGGCCATGCAAGAAGAATTAAATCAATTTGAGAGAAGTAAAGTTTGGACATTAGTTGAAAGGCCTTGTAATCAATCTACTATAGGAACTATATGGGTGTTTAAGAATAAACTAGATGAAAGTGATAATATAGTGAGAAACAAGGCTAGGCTTGTTGCTCAAGGCTATACCCGAGAAGAGGGAATTGATTTTGATGGGACATATGCACCCGTAGCTAGGATGGAAGCCATTAGGATACTTTTAGCATTTGCATGTTATAATGATTTCAAGCTTTTTCAAATAGATGTGAAAAGTGCCTTTTTAAACGGTTTTATAAATGAATAAGTGTATATTGAACAACCACCGGATTTTGAGGATTCAAAATTTCCAAACCATGTGTTCAAACTAACTAAAGCTCTTTATGGTTTAAAACAAGCTCCTAGAGCTTGGTATGAGAGACTTTCAAATTTTTTAATTGAAAAAGGTTTTGAAAAAAAAGGTAAGGTGGACACTACACTCTTCATAAAAAGATATAACAATGACATCTTAGTAGTACAAACCTATGTTGATGATATCATTTTTGGTTCTACTAACGAATGTTATTGCAAAGAATTTTCTATGCTAATGCAAGGTGAGTTCGAGATGAGCTTGATGGGGGAGCTCTCATTCTATTTGGGACTCCAAATCAAACAAAGGAAAGATGACACCTTCATAAATCAAGCTAAGTACGTGAACGATATGCTCAAAAAAATCGGCTTGGAGAATGCAAAACCTCAAGCGACACCTATGCGCTCTTCCATAAAGTTTGACAAAGATGAAGGAGGTAAGTGTATTGATTCTAAGCTTTATAGATCCATGATAGGTTCTTTGCTTTACCTTACCACAAGTAGACCAAATATCATGTTTAGTGTTTGCTTGTGTGCTAGGTTTCAAGCTAGTCCAAGAGAATCACACTTAGTTGCCATTAAGAGAATTTTTAGATACCTTAGAGACACACCTAACTTAGGCCTTTGGTATCCTAAAGATTCCTCCTTTAGCCTTCATGCTTATTCGGATGCGGATTATGGGGGGTGTAAGATAGATAGGAAAAGTACTTCCGGGACATGCCAATTCTTAGGTAGTATGCTCGTATCTTGGTTCTTTAAGAAACAAAATAGCGTAGCCTTATCTACCACCGAAGCAGAGTACATATTCTTAGGGAGTTGTTGTGCTCAAGTCCTTTGGATGAAGCAAAAACTCTTAGATTATGTTGTTGAAGTAGAAACTATACCCCTTAGGTGTGACAACACTAGTGCCATTTGTCTCACTAAGAACCCCATCCAACACTCTAGAACCAAACGCATAGAAATTAGACATCATTTCATTAGAGATCATGTGTTGAAAAATGATGTTGTTTTAGAGTATGTTGACACCTTGAACCAATTAGCAGATATATTCACAAAGCCTTTAGATAAAGAGCACTTTTGGACCCTTAGGAGAGAGTTAGGTTTAACTAGCCTTTCTTGACCCCTTCTAGGTCCCAAAATGTCAAAAATTTGCTTGAAATTGTTTATGATTCATGCTTGTGTTAATTTGACTCTTTTTGCTTCTATGCATGTTGCTAGGGGGAGTATGCACTAAGTTTAGCCATTAAAACTTGTTCAAAGGACATTTACATGCATTTATGGACGTTTAAAGTTGGATTTTTGCACTTAAATCTGTCATAAATGCCTTATATGGTAAAGGCGTATCGATACGGCTGAAGCGTATCGATACGGGTTCATAACTGGGAAATCTTTAAAGTTGAACGAGTATCGATACGACCCCGTGTATCGATACGGTTAAGTCAAGGGAGTTAATCAATGACAAATCGTACCGATACGGTCCCGCGTATCGATTCAGTAGTAACGACATAAAAAATTAGGGTTAAAGGGTATCGATACGCTATACACGCGTATCGATACGGTCTCGACGGAGAGGCTATTTAGGGCTGCATTTTTAAAAACACTTTAAAATCAAAACCCCCTATTTTCTCTTCAAAACCCTAGCTGCAACCCTCTATAACCCCCCCCCCCCCCAATCCTTCAATTTTTACCATCAAACTTAAAAATTCTTTGAGGGTTTTTGATCTCCACATCAAAGCTAAGCTTTGTTAACAAATCTTGTGCATTCACATCAACACATTCATCCAATCTAAAGTTCAAGGTATAAAACTTTTCTCTTTTATTTTCTTTTATTTTCGTTTGAATTTTATAATTGTTTCAACTTAATCTTTGTACAAAACATACTTTTATACTATGGGTTTCAATTTTTTCATCAAAATTTTTCAAAAATCAAAATTTTTTCATTCGAATATATTTTCTATTCGTATTTTTAATATGTTTTTTTAAAAACTTTTTCTCACATTTGTATATATCTTTTTCAAATTAATTTTTTCCCAATTACCTTGAATTATTAGAATTTATTGGGTTGAATAAGATGTTAATTACATGCATATTCAAATCGTTTTGATGTGTTTTCAGGGTTATGGCACCGTCGAAAAAGAGAGCTAAACGTTATCTTGCTACTTCTGATCCTAGTGAGGATGTAGAGGGTAACCCTAAACCTAATCTCCCTTATATTATCCAATGTAGTTTTCCCGACGATGCCGATATGACTCGTTACAAACTATTTCAAGGCATGACCCTTAGGGAAGAACGTGTTGTGTCTGTCCCGTTTTTAAGCTTTTCCCATTTTAAATTTCAATACCTCCCTTTAATTAAGCAATGGAAATTTCTAAATTTTTTAAGCATTCCTCCTATTCTATATAGGAATTTGGTCATCATATTCTTTTCCAATGCTTTATGTGTTCATGATGAAGCTAGAGAACGTGTCATTGCTATTGAGTCCTTTATTATGGGCAAAACCATTACCATCGATCAAAAAGTTTTATATACGGTCTTTGGTTTTGAAAACATGGGTATTGATGATGAGAAGTCCTTAGGCACGAGTCCTTTAGGCTCAGTCAAAGTCTTAAATGCTCAAGCCGGATCTTTCATCTTCTTGTTTCTTGGTTTTTTCGTCCATCGGGAGGGAAATTTTCTACTATTCGTCAAGTCGATGATTTTTTGGCTTAGGTGCTTTAGGGAAGGTCAACGTCCAAACCTTTGTCAAATTATGTTTGCCGACCTTGTCTATCTAGTCCAACACCGTCACACCGAACAAGTCAAATCTTTTTACTACTCTACGGCTTTGAGTTATCTTTTCCATTCCCATGAAGTTGATTGTTCCCATGACTATCCCGAACCCCTTGGCCTACCCATAGATGAGCGTTCTCTATCTCGTGCCGGTTTCTCTTATGTTGACAATGAATGGGTTCGTAACCCTCAAGCTCCTCCACAAGATGCTCCGGTTGATGCTTCTCATGCTTTTCAAGCTCTCAACGAGCTCCGATTGATTCCTCTTCCATGGACACTCTAATGACATTCCTCAATGAGAAGTTCACTTCCATGGAAGCCGAGTTTACCGCTATGGACACTAGATTCACCTCCTTGGAAGATCGCGTCAAAGGTATGGAGAAGAAAATGGAAACCATGGCTTCTTGCCAAAACTCCATGGATATCTCTCTTACCGCTTTCCATGGTGCTTGGCTTAACCAAAATCGAAGGAATCAACCCACTCAAGATGATGAAGAGGACGAGGAAGGTGATGATGATGGGGTGGACGAGTAGTTTTTACATACCATCTCATGGCATTTAGTCTTTGTTTTTCTGTTATTGCACTTTTGTTTAGGATATAAGTTTATGCCTATTATCTATGTCTTAGGATTTGGGTTTGGATTATTATGTTGCTTTTCCTTTGAAGTTTTATTTGAACTATTATGTTTGCTTTGAATTTTATAAATTAATTGTTGCTATTATCCTTGTGTTTATATTTGATCTAACAAAAAGGGGGAGAAGGATTATAGAGTCAATTTTTTTTTGAAAATCCATCTTAAATTAAGGGGGAGAAAGCTTTTCAAAAGTTTCAAAAACTTAAAAATTTATTTGTGGTTTTGTTATATCAAAAAGGGGGAGATTGTGAAACCAAAATTGATTGTGATATAACATCTAACCTTATGGACCAATTTTCAAAACAATAACTTTTTAAGTACTCTTTAAAGTCTCACTATTGACAAGTATTTTAAACAAAAATAATATCTCAAGACAAGCTCTTAAATAGATAAAATTTTCTAAGTCTTTTCCTATGAGTTTTCAAGCCAAACTATACAAAAACGCCCAGGCGTATCGATACCCTTAGGCGTATCGATACGGTTTTTAGCCACTGGAATTTAAATGGACTTAGCGTACCGATACGGTATTACCCCGTATCGATACGACATTCATCTGGGCAACTCTTTCAATGATACCGTACCGATACGCTTTACAACCGTATCGATACGATAAGCTTATGTTTGCAAAATCTTTGCATTTAATTTTTGAACGTTAACTTGTCAGTTGGTTGGTTTCCCAATTTTTAAAAGACCGTTATACCGTACCGATACGCTAAGGATGTGTATCGATACGATCTTTAAGAAAACCAAACTTGAGATTCCAGTGAGCAAACACCGTATCGATACGACCCTCTGTATCGATACACCCCTTAAAACCGTACCTGTACGCCTTCTATGCGTATCGATACGCTCTGTTTTCAGTCACAACAACTCTTTTCTCTTTGATACAGGTATCGATACGGTCCCTACGAGTTCCGATACGATAGGCAACAGAGCTGCATTTATTGCGGGAAAAATGCTCTCAACGGCTCTATTGATGATCCCAACTACCCAAAAGGCTAGAATTCAATGCAAGGGTATAAAAACAAGTCTCAATTGACCAAGCAATAACTATTGAACCTACAAGCAACATCAAAGCATCAAATCCAAACCCTACTGCCTTTCATAGTCAAATTCTTGTACCCAACTCTTGTGTTCTTATTGTAATCTTGTATTGTGAGTTTGGGGAGTTTGAAATTGTATTTGGGTAAACATTCATCCTTTGAGAGGAACTTTTAGAGTTTATCAAATTCATCTCTTTGTAAAAGTGAGTGGATTAAGCTTTGGGTAGAAAGCTTAATCAAATTGTATGGTTACCTCCTAATCCAAGAAAAGGGGAAGAATTCAAGTAGTGAATTGGTTGAAAATCCTTAGTGGGATCTAAGGTAGTGGATGTAGAGTTCATTTGGAGAACTTGAACCATTCTAACTACTTGTGTCACTTTTTATTTTTCACCTTTATCTCCTACCAAAATTTTAATTGCCAATTCACCCCCCTCTTGGCCATTTGCAATTGTGTGATCAACTCAACAACACCCCTCTATATAAACCCCCTCAATCCTTCAATTTTTTTCCATCAAACTTAAAAATTCATTGAGGGTTTTTGATCTCCACATCAAAGCTAAGCTTTGTCAACAATCTAGTGCACTCACATCAACACATTCATCCAATCTAACAATTCAAGGTATAAAACTTTTCTCTTTTATTTTCTTTTATTTTCGTTTGATTTTTATAATTGTTTCAACTTAATTTTTGTACAAAACATACTTTTATAACATGGGTCTTAAACTTTTTATCAAAATTTTTCAAAAATCAAATTTTTTTCATTCGAATATATTTTCTAATCGTATTTTTTTTAATTTTTTTTAAAAAAATCTTTCTAAAATATGTACATATCTTTTTCACAATAAAATTATTATTTTTTTACCTTGAACTATTAGAATTTATTGGTTTGGATAAGATGTTAATTGTATACATATTCGATGTATTTTCAGGGTTATGGCACCGAAAAAGAGAGCTAGACGTAGTCTTGCCACTTCCGATCCTATTGAGGATGAATAGGGTAACCCTAAACCTTATCTCCCTTATATTATCCAATGTAGTTTTCCCGACCCATCGAATATGTCTCGTTAGAAACTCTTTCAAGGTTTCACCCTTAGGGAAGAACGCATTGTGTCGATACCGTTTTTAGGCTCTGCCCGTTTCAAATTTCAATACCTCCCTTTAATTAGGCAATGGAAATTTCTAACCTTTTTAAGTATTCCTCCCATTCCATATAGGAACTTAGTCATCATATTCTTTTCAAATGCTATATGAGTTCATGATGAGGATAGAGAAAATGTCATTGCTATCGAGTCATATGTTATGGGCAAAACCATTAAAATTGATCAAGAGGTTCTTTGCAAGGCTTTTGGTTTTGAAAACGTAGGAATTGATGATGAAAAGTCCTTAAGTCAAGGTCCTTTAAGCTCCGTCAAAGTCTTAAATGCTCATGACCGTATTCTTCATCTTCTCATTACTTGGTTTTTGCGTCCATCGGGAGGGAAATTTTCCACAATACGTCAAGTAGATGATTTTTGACTTAGGTGCTTTAGGGAGGGTCACCGTCCAAACCTTTGTTAAATTATGTTTGTTGACCTTGTCTATCTAGTCCAACACCGTCACACCGACCAAGTCAAATCTTTTTACTATTCTACGGCGTTGAGTTACCTCTTCCATTCCCTTGAAATTGATTGTTCCTATGATTATCCCGAACCCCTTGGCCAACCCATCGATGAGCGTTCCCTATCTCGTGCTCACTTTTCTTATGTTAACAAAGAATGGGTTCGTGCCCCTCATACTCCTCAACAAGATGCTCCGGTCGATGCTCCTCATGCTCCTTCAAGCTCTCAACGAGCTCCTATTGAATCCTCTTCCATGTGCACCCTAATGACATTCCTCAATGAGAAGTTCACTAACATGGAAGCCAGATTTACAACCATTGACACTCGATTCACCTCCTTTGAAGATCGTGTCAAAGGTATGGAGAATCAAATGAAAGCCATCGCTCTTCAACAAAACTCCATGGATATCTCTCTCACCACCTTCCATGGTGCTTGGCTCAACCAAAATAGGAGAAATCAACCGACTCGAGATGATGAAGATGAAGAGGACGAGGAAGATGATGATGATGATGATGAGGCGGACGAGTAGCTTTTGCATACCATCTCATGACATTTAGTTTTTGCACTTATGATTAGTAATTTATGCCTTTTATCTATGTTTTAGGATCTAAGTTTGGATTATTATGTTGCTTTTCCTTTGAAGTTTTCTTTGAACTATTAAGTTTGTTTTAATTTGAAGTTTGCTTTGAATTTTATCATATGATTGTTGCTATTATCCTTGTGTTTATGTTTGATCTAACAAAAAGGGGGAGAAAGATTATAGAGCCATTTTTTTTTTATTTTGAAAATCCATCTTAAATTAAGGGGAAGAAAGTTTTTCAAAAGATTCAAAAACTTAAAAATTTATGTGGTTTTCTTATATAAAAAAAGGGGAGATTGTGAAACCAAAATTGATTTTGATATAACATCTAAACTTATGGACTAATTTGCAAAATAATAAATTTTTAAGTACTCCTTAAAGTCTCACTATTGACAAGTCTTTTAAACAAAATAATATCTCAAGACAAATCGTTCTTAAATGATAAATATTTCTAAGTTTTTCCTATGTGTTTTCAAGCCAAACTACACCGAAACGCCCAGGCGTATTGATACCCTTAGGCGTATCGATATGGTTTTTAGCCACTAGAATTTTAATAGACATAGCGTACCAATACGACATTACCCCGTTACGATACGATATTCATATGGGTAACTCTTTTAATGATACCATACAGATACACTTTGTAACCGTATCGATACGACAAGCTTATCTTTGCAAAATCTTTGCAATTAATTTTCGACATTTGACTTGTCAGTTAGTTGGTATCCCAATATTTAAATGACCGTTATACCGTACCGATACCCTTTTTTATTAAAACCAAACTTGGGATTCCAGTGAGCAAATCTAATATCGATACGGCCCTTAAAACCGTACCGGTACGCCTTCTAAGCGTATCGATACGCGATGTTTTCAGTCACAACAGCTCTTTCCTCTTTGATACAGGTATCGATACGCCCCCTAGTCGTACCGATACGGTAGGCAGCAGAGCTGCATTTATTGCGAGAAAATTGTATCTCAATGGCTCTATTGATGATCCCAACTACCCAAACGACTAGAATTCAATACAGGGGTATAAAACAAGTCTCAATTGAACAAGCAACATTTATTAAAGCTACAAGCCACATCAAAGCATTCAAATCCAAACTTTGCACCTTTATAGTCAAATTCTTGTACCAAACTCTTGTGTTCTCAATTGTAATCTTTTTATTGTGAGTTTGGGAAGTGTAAAATTGTAATTGGGTAAACAATTATCCTTTGAAAGGAATTTTGTAGAGTTTACCAAAAACTTCTCTTTGTAAAAGTGAGCCCAAAAACTTACCAACTCACCCTATTTGAAACCCAGGACCTTTCTCTCGCTTGTACGTGAGAGTTCCATCGTCCCTCGTATCAATATAGAATGGAAGCACTTATAGATAACCACTCCTTGGAATGGCTTACCTGTAATCTAATCACTGTCGGAAGGAGTCCTACTAAGAAATAAGACTGCTTGACTTAGAGCTTGAACGTGGAAATCTAGCTGACATTGAACTAGCTGCCACATAGCTTTTAAGCATTGAAAGTAAAAAGGGATAGGAAGAGAATATCCAAACTTCTCTTTGGGTAGAAAGCTTAATCAAATTGTAAGGTTACCTCCTCATCCAAGAAAAGGGGAAGAATTCAAGTAGTGAATTGGTTGAAAATCCTTAGTGAGAACTAAGGTACTGGATGTAGAGTTCGTTTGGAGAACTTGAACCACTCTAATTGCTTTTTTTCACATTCTAATTTTTCATATTCTCACCCACCAAAATTTTTATCGCCAATTCACTCTCTCTTGGCCATTTCCAATTGTGTGATCAACTCAACATATTGTTATTCTAATTATTTAAAGTAATAGACCTAATTAAGGTTCTAATTAACTATTTAAATTATTTATTCAATTCTAAGTTATAATGGATATTAAGTGTTCTTCTTCAAAGCCAATGTTAGAAACGTCTCATCATAATGGAACACTACCCAAGTCTGAACTCCAAAGATTCCCACTCAGTATACACTAATTTGTACAATTATCTCACTCAATTAATTATTAAACCCTAATTAAAGAACCTAAAAGACTAAGGCTCTAACAGTTAATTAAAACTAGGTGACTAAATTGTCTAGCATAAAACACTACATGCTCAATTTTAAAACATGCATCATACATATAATTTAAAACAATTGAAGTAAACTAAACAATTAAATATAGGACTAAATTGAACTAAATTGCATACTTAAAGCTCTAATTTCATTTAAAGGGGACCAAATTGAAAGACATTAAAAAACCTCAGATTAAAAATTGAAATAGCCCAAAACTGACAAAAATCGCGAATCCTCCGCCCAACCCGTAATTAGACGCGCGAACCTACCCAACTCGGTGCCCAAAACGGCACCATTTTTCCCGGGTTATAAAACACCCAAAACCGAGTTGGCTCAGTTATTTTTCACCAACCCACTCTCTCACTCCCAAATCCTCTGGCCTAAACACATACCGACCCAAAAATAAAGCTAGAAACATATAAAAATTCGAGTTTTTGGATGGGTGTTAATCCTTGTTCTTTAATAACATGATGGACCTCATCCTTTCCGGCCACAAACCACCATCAACACCGCCTCTCAATCTTACTCTGCGAGTCTCCAGCCTCTCAAAGTTGTTCGTCGACCGCCACAATAGACGCCGACAAACTTTCAATCAACCCTGACCTCTTCCCGACTGTCACATCTCCACCTTCGTAATCCTAAATTTACCAAATTTTCCTGATTTCCTAACCTAAAACCCTATAAACTAACCCCGACTCAATAGATCCACCCTTTTTCCCCGGTCTAGGCTACCCATAACCCCCTCTTCAACTCCGACCACCTCTCCGAATACTTACTGAAATCATTTCGATCGCCATAGGATAAAACCGGCCTTTGCTTTCATTTATATTATCAGTTTTCTTTTCCTCGAACTAACATGCTTTCTTATGGTTTTACAGGAAATTAGATCGGGGATAGAATATACCTTCCCGGCGACGTTCTGGTGGTAGTTTACTCCCTAACAGTACGGCGACTCCGGTGACGGTTCAATCTTCCGCGATGCTTTGGCTGTCGACGACTCGATTTTCGGCAACAATTTGAATCCCCAAGGTAAAGCTTACTCTCTCTCCTTTTTTATTATATATTATTATTATTTAATAGTTATGATTAGTGGAGGATGATAGTGGAGGATGATGTAATTAGTGGAGGATGATGTAATTAGTGACATCATTAAGGCTAGCTGGATCCAACTAAAGGGAAGGAAGATCATTATCCATGTGAAGGCTTCAGGACCAACCCGAGGCCACCACATGTCCTTTCATGTCGAATTTTTGGCGGGAAATTTGGACTATCCGGATTTTTGTGTTTGTTTGGTATTAGAAATGATGAAGGAAAGGTTATAACATCTGTAATGGACTTAAGATTGGACTTTCAGTTTGTATAAAAGGGTCTTGGGTATTTATGAATGTAAATGGACATTTGGGATGAAAATTTGAATTGTTGGATTTTATTTATTGGGTTTTTGGTTTATCATGCTATTTATTTATTTTTATTTATTAAGCGAATATAATATATACTCATACATGGGGTAAAATTAGGGCATTACAGCTACCCCTCTTTCCTCATTGTCATGGAACGAGAATTAGGCAAAGACTACAAAGACACAAATTTTACCCAAACCTATCGGTTGTCTCTCTTAGCTGAAAGTTCTTCCTCTTGAAAAAGCTTGAACAAGTTCATCATATTATGAACTTCCCAATCATTTGTCAAGGCTAAAATGAAATCTGAACTAGTTCTTCTGAAAAATGCTGATCCACTTTTCTCTGCAAAAAAGTTATCCCTCATCCACTGTTGAAAATGTTGATCCACCTCTCTGTAAAGGTGTCGAACTCCTCCTCAATCTTTCTTGAAAATGTTGATCCACCTTTCTGCAAAGGTGTTGAACAAGTAAGTTTTCTGTAATATCTATCCACTTTTCTCTGCAAAAAAGTTGATCCTCATTCAATGTTGGGAATGTTAATGAAATATAAAAAAGTTGAACTATCCATTCTTCTGAAACATCGCGAATCTTGGAGCTGATCACACTCTTCATTCTTCTAAACTATTGATCCACCTCTCTGTAAAGATGTTGAACAAACGAGCTCTTCTCATAGGAACTCCTCATTCTTTGTTGGAAATGTTGATCCACCTCTCTGTAAAGGTGTTGAACAAACACGTGCTTCATTCTAACTCTTCATTCTTTTGAACTGTTGGACAAGGTTCAAAAAATCTAATCTATCCATTCTTTTAAAACGTGGCAATGCATGAAATCATTACACTCTTCATTCCTTTAGAATGTTTATCCACCTCTCTATAAAATGTGTTGAACAAGCGAGTTCTTCTCATTAGGAACTCCTCATTCTGCAACGGACAAACTCTTCTCATTATGAATCATTCATTATTTGCTAGACGAACTTTTCCCATCAGGAACTCTTCATTCTTTGCTAAGAATGATGATTCATCTCCTTTTTTTGGGGAAAAATTGATCCTGCAAACAGAAATATCATCAATTAGTAAGGGTTTAACCTAAAATGATGCGAAATACTCTCAACTTTCAGCCTGAAGTGTTGAGATCTCTAAGTTCACCGCTTCTTCTGCCTAAAATTTCTTGATCTTTCAATTTGACTCTCGCATAGGATCCTTATTTCTCTTCCTTTGTTGATCAATCTCTCTCTATGCTTGAACATATATGTGACCTAAAAAAGTCAAATTTATCATTAATCGTTCAATATTAATTGTAAGGTAAATGCACAGTTTGAGAAAGTCATTGAGAAACTTCAAGTGTTTCAACAAGTGACGCTGAAACTTTGACCAATTAAAATTTGAATCTTCTCATTTGATCCCGAAGTTGATCTATCTTGCTTTCCAATCTCTGAACTCCATTATTTCTCTTGAAACTGATGGTTAAAAAGGTTACCAAGGACTTAGCAAGTGTTTCCAATCTTTGTCGATACCATGCCCCCGTTGTCTTGTTGTGACGACACTTGAAAAGTTCTCATCATTCTGAAGATGTTGTCCCCAAGGACTTAGCATCATGCCCGAAGGACTTACTAATGACCCGAAGGATTTAGAATTGTAATGCACTTTCTATATTGTGTAAACAATCGAATGTTCTCATCACTCTGGAAGGTGATGGCCCGAAGGACTTAACATCATGTTTGAAGGAATTATTGATGACCCGAAGGCTTTAGAATTGTACTGCACTTTTTGTCTTATGCATACAATCGAATATTCATATCACTCCCGAAGGTGATGGCCCAAAGGACTTATTGATGACAGAAGGCTTTAGAATTGTACTGCACTTTCTGTCTTATCCATACATTCAAATATTCACATAAATCCCAAAGGTGATGGCTCGAAGGACTTAACATCATGCCTAAAGGACATACTGATGACCCGAAGGCTTTAAAATTCTACTGCACTTTCTGTCTTCTGCATACAATTGAATATTCACATCACTCCCGAAGGTGATGGCCCGAAGGACTTAACATCATGCCCAAAGGACTTACTGATGACCCAAAGGCTTTAGTATTGCACTGCACGTTCTGTCTTGTGTAGACAATCAAAAAATCTTGTTGAGATCTGTCTCTTCAAGCGGTTTGATATCTTTGCTTCAAAAAAATTGTGATTGAAATCTTTGGTAATCTTTTTCGGTTCTACTTCTCTTGTCTCAAAGTTGTATATTGAAATCTTTTTCTATTCTTTGCTGGATGTACTTCTCCCATCTCAAAGTTGTAGATGGAAATCTTTGTTTCTCCATTGTTGACTCTTGTAAATTCCTACCAAAATGTGCAAAATATGTTTTGAATGTAAGAGTTAGCATGCTTCTATCTTACGAATGTTTGTCTATGTATGATGCATGGATTGTGACAATTGAGAACCACTTGGATGGGCTCTGATCTTCTTTACTTCTACGTTGAGCACTCTGCTTTTGTTGCAACGGTTCTTCATCTCCTTAGATTGTTCTTCTCAAATCTTTCTTTACTTGATCTTCTTGAATTTGTCTGAAGCTCTTATTGTTTTCATGCTCCAACAAACTTTTCCCTAGAATTTATTGTTAAGCTTTTATTCTTCTTGAGCAAACTTTGGCTTCTTAAAAAATATATTATAAGTAATAACATTAATATTATCAAACGGGCTGAATCTAGGAAGTTGCGTTTGAAAGCTTGCCCCTCAATAAATCAATAATTGAATTAAATATTTTAGAGTATAAAATTATATGGTAAACTATATAAATGGTCCTCCGACCATGCTTTAATTATCTTTTACGTCCCTTGACTCTTAAAAGTTACAAACTGGTCTCCCGACTTAAAAAAAGTAACAAATTGGTCTGGCACCGTTAAAAATTTAACAGTTGATGACGTGGCAGTTAATATAAATTGATATAATTACATAATTAGCCATCAAATTTTACACTTATTTTAATTTGACCCTAATTCTAAAGAATTAACCCACATAATTTTAATAATCTATCAATTTACTCCATCTTCTTTTCTATTTCTCCTCTCCTTTCATTCTTCAATTCAAACCTGGTAATTCTTAGCATTATTAAGATTCAATTCCTCTAAACATAGAAATTTCATTGTTTTTCAATACACAAACTTTGTTAAATGATCACAAATGATAGAAATCTGAGTTGCAGTCCCTAATGCAACACCTAATGAAATATCCTGTAATATTCAAATATGCTATGTCAGCATATTTATGTTATTGATAAAATAGTTGCTTTATTTAAACTCACCAGCTTGTTTTTAAAAGCAAAAATGATAGCTCCTGCATGTTCTGCTGCATTTCCAACTATTGGTAGCAGAATAATGCTGATGAAACTAACTGGAATTCCCCAAGAATCCGAGGAATCCGGGAGCATTAACTTTTACCATAGTTTAGTTGATTGATTTTCAATACACAAACTTTGTTAAATATGGTTAGTAAAATTGAATTTTAGCGATTAAGGATAAAAGAAGCAGAAATTAATATGAACATGGCTTACTCGGTGAGGAAGCTGACTCGTTCAGCCAAGGGTGTAAGTCAAGTAAACTCAAAGCAAAAATCTAGGGCTGTTGATTGTTTCACAGGAAAATTGATAAATGTTAGTTCTTGAATCATGTGGAAATAAAAGTATTCAAATCGGATTTAACTTTTATGTATTTGAATATTGGTATATCATCAAATTCTTCTAGTGAGAAATCTCCTGGAATGACTTAAATTTCCATAAAAGTAAGTTTAATCTTCACCATTTTATCAAAAACCAACATCCATAGACGATGAAAAGGAAGAGAAAAAAGAAACACACTCACTCTTCCAAAGCCGTAGCACTCAACAACAATGGACAAGGAAATATCAAGGAAGAGAACGGAGAGTTTTGTTCCCAAGATGACCTCTTGAAGATTGGTGACGAACTGCCTAAGCATTGCAAACCGGACCTTGGAGACAAGGGTCAAAATCGAACCTTGGAGACTAGGAGGAAGACGACATGTTGTGTGCAGTTTTTCCATGACGAATCTCGTTGTTGCAACCCTTGAGGTTGCCGGTCTCAAATAGCCATGGTTCTTGAAAGGAAGCCATTGCCACGCTCCAATATCTTTCCCTCTAACAAAGGAAAACACAGAGGAGGACCGTTACAAAACAAAAATTAAAAGACTGAAATTCTATTTCGATGATTTTCAAGCATGAGCTGCACCACTGTTATAAATACATGATATTCTATGCAACTTCCATTGAAGAATTGAAGGAGAGCAATAATACAAAAGAAGATGAGCTAAATTGATAGATTATTAAAATTATGTGGGTTAATTTTTTAAAATTAGGGTCAAATTAAAATAAATGTAGAATTTGATGGCTAATTATGTAATTAGATCAATTTATATTAGCTGCCACGTAATAAGCCGTTATATTTTTAACGGTGCTGGACCAATTTGTTACATTTTTTAAGTCGGGGGACCACTTTGTAACTTCTAATAGTCGGAGGATGCAAAAGATAATTGAAGCATAGTCGGAGAACCATTTATGTAGTTGACCCAAAATTATATTATAAGTAATAATATTAATATTATAAAACGTAGTCGTATAATCATTGTTCAAACAATTCAGTAAAATGACTGAAATATCCTCAAAAATGCATGCTAAAATAATAAACCCCAAATAGTAATGTCCAAAGTTCAAAATTATATAAAATTCAAAATAATAAAATAAAATCCGATTATCTAAAATAGTCCATACTGATAAAAGGAAAGAAGTATGATAAATCCATATCCTCCAAGTACTGTATACCTAAGTTTGAGTATCTGAAACAGGAACTAAGGGCGAAGTCAACTATCAATATATTCTTGTTTAATAAACAAAGATGCATGTACAATTTCCCAACTCATATGATATGACATGTTTTTTTGATTTCCGAATCTAAATGTATTCTTGTTTAATAAACAAAGATGCATGTACAATGATTCTGATATTAATTATTCCAATTCCAATATATGATGCATGGCATGTCATCATAGAAATCATGTCATAAATAACAAGTCATACACATCATGTCATAAATCACAAGTCATACCAAGATACAAACACGTACACAACACCAAAATACATAGCACAAGAAGAGAACACACCTTAGGCAGCTAATAACTCAATGTCGATAGTGACATCTCCCACGCTCAACTCTAGAAGCAAGCCGGACAGAATCAACACCTACGAGATAACACTACATAAGGTTCCACTTCTACTATGCCATAACACTAATATATAAACACTAAATCAAACTATACTCACGTGCGGATCTCATAAGTTGTTCAATAGCATACCGCACTAGTGGAGGAGAAGGAAGGATCTCGGTATCCGAATCAACGTCGCCTGAACATAAGAATAATTCAAATCAGATTCTGATGTACTTAATTTCCCAAAATTCTAAATAAAATTAAATGAAAATAGCAAAATAGTCTTTCGGGGTTGAATTTGAAAAAATGGGGCACCCAATTTGGAATCAGAACGTCAAAAAATGTAAAGTTGACTTTGACTGAAAAAGTCAACACCAGAAAGTAAACGGTAGCGGTCAATGGTCAACGACGACGGTGATGTCATCAAGGTTAACACTGACGTCATGCTCAATGTCAACGTTGATGTCATCTGATTTGGGTTAGACAGTAGTGCAGGTAAACGGATCGAGTCCTTGATTTGGCCAGAATAGTCTGGTTCACGCCAGACTAATTAGGTTCAGTTGGCTTGCTGGACCGGTCTTGGGCTGATTCGGTCTTGGCTTGTAGATCTGGTTCGGGCTCTCTCTCTTGGGCTTGGTTAGTTAACAAAACAAAGGGGATTGAGCTCAAACCATAGCAAAATTGTCAGCCCAACCCCTCCTTTCACATTCTCAACAAGACTAAGGTTAGTAGAACCCTTGACGGCGCGGCTCGCCGACGACCAATTTCCGACGACCCCGAAAATTCAAATTTGGCCAAAACATGAAGGGAATAGGAGATTAATACATTATTAACTCAAAGAGACCAAAAAATTTAAGATATTGCATACCCAAAAGGCGAAATGGAAAGGAGAAGCAAAGGGGGCGACGATGCAAGTTTTTTCGAATGGGTTTCTGAGTAAATAGTGGACGATGGCGGCATTTTGGTGGTCGGGTCTGGAATGAAACACAAAGGGAAACACAATGATTATTTGAGATCGACCAACAGATAATGATATGGACTTGATCGAATTTCGTTCAGAAACCGCAAGGGGGTTGAGGGTGGTGGTTATTTGCACGAGAGATTGAAAGGGTGAGGGATATAGTGCGGCTATCAACTTTACATAAAGGAAAACCAGCTGGTAGGGTTGATATAAAGAGGTATATATATCTTAGGAAAAGGGCAAATTATAGAATGAAGGCCCCGAAAGCTTCTCACATTTTAGATTGGCTACTGAAAACTGAATTTTCTCAATTTAGTCTTTAAACCAATTTAGGTTTTAAGATTAAGAAGTCCCAATTTATTAAGGTTTTTAATTTGAGGGAAGAATTAAGGTGTTAAAACTCTCCCCCTTAAAAGAAATTTTGGCCTCGAAATTTATCTGGATCAAAGAGATGCGGATAGTGAGCTTTGACAACGGCCTTGGGCTCCCATGTAGCCTTATCATGACCACGATTGCGCCACAAGACCTTGACCATCTTAATGGTCTTCTTCCTAAGAAACGTCTTGCCTTGAGCAAGAATCTCAACATGCTCCTCCTCAAAATACAAATCAGGATATATCTCAATTTCCTCTACAGGAAGGATATAAGACGGATCAACATGATATCGGATCAACACAGAGACGTGGAAGACATCATGAATACGTTTAAGCTCTAGTGGTAACTCAAGCTGATAGGCAACCGGTCATGTACGACGAATGATCCGACAAGGGCCAATTAAACGTTGACTCAACTTGCTTTTCCGACCAAAACGTAGTACCTTCCTCCACAGAGATACTTTCAAAAAAACCTCATCTCCCATATCATACTCAAGGTTCTGACGTCTCAAATCAGCATAAGACTTCTGTCTGTAAAAAGCAGCCTTAAGCTGATCCCAAATCAATCTAATAGTTTGCTCAGCCTCATGAACAATGTCTGGTCCCAACAATATGTGCTCATTAAGCTCAATCCAACCAATAGGTATATGACACTTACGCCCATACAGAACCTCTTGATACTGGCCTAATAATTGTTATTGTAGGCAAATTCCGCAAGCGGTAAGAAGTCCTCCCAACTACCTCTATAATCAACCACACAACCTCTTAACATATCCTCAAGAATCTGAATTACCCGCTCAGACTGACCATCAATTTGCGGGTGCTAAGAAATACTGAAGTTCAACCGAGTACCCAAAGCCATATGAAGAGACCCCCAAAACTTAGTTGTAAACCTCGGATCACATCCATAAATAATAGACAAAGGTAACCCATGAAGTTGAATAATCTCAGAGATGTAGAGCCGAGCCAACGTCTTTAGAGAATAATCAACTCGAACAGGGATGAAATGCGTGGACTTAGTCAGACGATCACCAATAACCCAAATGGAGTCCTTCTTTGATGAAGTCAAAGGAAGACCACTAAGGAAGTCCATAGTCACACGCTCCCATTTCTACCGAGGAATCTCAATATGCTGAAGTAACCTAGACAGACGCTAATGCTCTACCTTAACCTTCTGACAGGTGAAACACTTTGATACAAATTTGATAACATCCCGCTTGAGACCCTTCCACCAGTACCTCTAACGAAGATTCTTATATATCTTGTCCCCATCAGGATGCATAAAATAAGAATTGCTATGGGCCTCACGAAGAATAACCCGTTTCAACCCAAAATTCCTCAGAATACAATACCACCCTAAAAAACACAGAACACCATCATGATCAATAGAGAAATCCTAAGATGTACATTCTTCAAATTCTCTCATACGGTGCATAAAAAATGGATCACTAGGCTGCTAAGATTGCCATCATCATATAAACTCATTTGGGAAAATAAAGCTCTTAAGTCTAAAATGACAGTACGACTCAAGGCGTCGATAACAACATTAGCCTTGCACAAAAGATACTTAATCTCATAGTCGTAGTCCTTGTGAAGTTCTAACCAACATCGTTGTCTCAGATTAAGCTCCTTCTAGTGAAGAGATATTTCAGACTCTTACGGTCTGTGAAGATATAACAATTCTCTCCGTAGAGGTCGTGTCTCTAGATTTTCATATCAAAGATAACGACAACAAGCTCAAGGCCATGGGCAGGATAGTTGCACTCATGCGTTTTCAGCTGTCGGGACGCATAGGACACTACCTTCCCATCCTGCATCAGAACACATCCCAATCCGGTGTATGAAGCATCGTTGTAAATGGTGTAAGGCTTCCCATGCCAAGGCTAAATCAAAACCGGTGCTTTAGTCAACACGGTCTTAAGCTTCTCAAAACTAAACTGTTGAGCCTCAATCCAAACAAAAAGGACATTCTTCCTTAGAAGTTTAGTCAATGAAACTGCAATGATAGAGAAAACCTCAGCAAACCTCCAATAATAGTTGCCTAAACCCAAGAAGCTTCAGATCTCAGAAACGTTCTTGGGCTGTTTCCAGCTCATTATAGCCTCAATCTTCTTCGGATCAACCTGAATACCATTAGCTGATTCTACATGCCCCCAAAACACAACCTCAGAAAGCCAGAACTCACACTTGCTGAATTTTACATATAACTGTTTCTCCCGTAGAGTTTGTAATACAATCCAGAGATGTTCCTCATGTCCAACCTCAGATTTGGAATAGACCAAAGTATCCTCTATGAAAACCACAACGAATTGGTCCAAGTAGGGTTGAAACACCCTATTCATCATGTCCATAAACGCGACATGAGTGTTAGCCAATCCAAAAGGCATCACAAGTAACTCGTAATGATCGTAACGTGTCTGGAAAGTTGTTTTGAACACATCAGTATCCTTAACCTTGAGTTCGTAATAACCAGATCTCATGTCTATCTTAGAAAACATTGTAGCTCCCCGGAATTTGTCAAAGAGATCATCAATATGAGGAAGAGGAAACTTATTCTTAATCGTCAGCTTATTCAGTTTTCGATAGTCGATACACACCCGAAGTGTCCCATCCTTCTTCTTAACAAATAAAAAAGAGCTTTCCGCGATGAAACACTAGTTCAAATAAAACCTCTGTCTAGTAGTTCTTGCAACTGTACCTTCAACTCTTTAAGCTCTTTCGATTCCATCCGGTAAGGCACCATAGACACATGAGCTGTACCCGGATAAACCTCGATGCTAAACTCAACCTCATCACGCTTAGGTGGTACACCAGGCAATTCTTCTAGAAATACATCTGAAAAGTCTCTCACAACTCGGATCTTATCCATCTCAGCATCAAACTGTCTTGGATCAAGAATGTAAGCAAGGTAGGCAATGGAGCCATTCTTGATCATCTTCTAGGCTTTGAGAGTCGATATTACATTAGACAGAAAACCTCTATGCTCTCCAATAAGAATCACCTCACAATCATCAAAAGTTTTTAGAGTTTCCCTCTTCTTTTCACAATCCAAATTGACTCGGTGAGCATATAACCAGTCTATACCAAGAATGAGATCAAACTCCCCAAAGGGTAACTCCATTAGATTAGCTGAAAAGATTTCCCATTGAATCTCAAGAGGACAATTCTTGTACACTTTTGTAACCTCAAATAGATTACCCATCAGACTATATACAATAACAACAATATCGATGTCTTCTACAGGAATTTCAAGTTCCTCAGATACAAAACTCAACACATACAAGTGAGTCGCACCATTATCAAGTAGTGCAAAATAAGAGATAAAATGAATAGAAAAGGTACCAACAATAACATCTAGCTCATCACGATCCTCATGCCTCCTGGTAGAATAAACCAACCCTGGTTGTCTCACCCCCGATCCAGGTGATCCTTTACTCTGAGCAGGCCTATCACTATCAGCAATATTCGAAGCAGCAGATCTACACTAACCACTACCCCTAGCAGGAGTCTGTACAAATGCCTAAGACTGACTCAGAACATAAGTAGATGAAGGTGAAAATGTACAATCCCTAAAGAGATTCTCAAAAGAGCCGCAATTGAAATAAGCTCTGGTCTACCTCCTACACTCGCCCAGATGCCATTTCTTGCAAAAGGTACACTATGACACCCCACGAGAACTAGTTGAACCTCCAGCACTGGTGGTCGGAATAGTAAATGTCACTAGTCTAGCTCTAGAATAACCCTGATGGTCGGACTCATCTCCGACCCTCTTCCTAGATTGAATCCCCTGACTATGCTGAATTGATGCGGTCGGTTGTCTCCTAGCTCGATCGTTACCCTGAGATTCATGTTGTTTCTTTTGTGCTTTAATCGACTCAGCAGTCCTAGATCGTTTTGTAATCTCTTTATACTTTGTATCCATGTGCAAAGCGACTCTATCCTTAATCGTAGATCGCAACCCTCTTAGAAACAAGTCACAATTTTCTTTCTCATAAGTCACTAACCCCGGGACATACTGGAGTAGCCTCATAAACTCTATCTCATTATCATTTATGGTCATATAATTCTGCTCTAGATTCATGAAATCATGTCGACACTATGCTAAGTACTCTCGTCAAACATAGCAGTCTCTAAATGACTGACCAAAATAATCCCAGAAGATCTGACAAGCTACGACAACATTTTCCTCTACCTCCCACCAATTTTGGGCTTCACCCTGAAGCAATGATACATAAACCCTAAGCTTCGGATCGGTGGGATAATCCAACTCAACAAACAAACGTTGAAGCTTCTTCAGCCAGTACCCTGCATCAACCGGATTCATCCCCATCTTCCCATCAAACATAGTCATCCCATCAGCCAAGAGCTCGATAGATATGGGTTTCCTGACACCCTCAGACTGGCAGAGGTATCGAAGCAACTCTCATTGCACTGTAGCAGTATCCATGCCCACAGTCTCACTAACCTCAGAATCATATGGACTGTCACCAGTTTGATATACTGTATATGATGCATGGCATGTCATCATACAAATCAGCATCATGAATATCATCCAAATTCTGTGGCAGATCCACAGGGGGTGTAACATCACTCTCTACAGCAACGGTACGACCTCGACCTCGACTATAGCCTCGACCAGGACCACGACCGGTAGCTAATCTAGAGCTCTTACAAGGTGACATAGTAGTCTATCTACAAAAGGAAAGAATCCTAAGATTAGAGTTGGTACTTGGAGTTTATATTCAAAATATATTAATTCCTTTAAAATAACAAATTTTCCAAAAATTCCCAATTTTCCCAAAAACATTTATTATGCATGTAAAAATCATTTTCGATTTAAAATTGAATTAAATATTTCAAAGTATAAAAGTATATTAAAAGTAACAACGTTAGTATTATAAAACGTAGTTGTTAGGCTCAATATCCTTCAACTGAAAAGCTTGCCAAGTGTGGAGAAGATTGATTTTTGGGTGTTTTGGTAGAAGCAAAAGATAGACAAATAGACAACGGATTTATAGTGGTTCAAGCTTCTAACAAGCTCTACATCCACTACCTTAGCTCCCACTAAGGATTTTCAAACCAATTTCACTAGAAATTCTTCCCATTTTTCAAGGCTTAGGAGGAAACCTTTATAACCTAGACTCACTCACCAAGTCTAGCAATCAAAGCCCACAAACCGAGCTTTGGGAACTCTCTTGAACAAGAGAAAATCTAGAAAACTTGAAATACCTCTAAAAGATGTTTGTTTGCACTAATTAAGCATTCACCCAAACCTAAACACTGAAGCCGCTAAGGGGACATCGTATGAACAGTGCAAAGCCATAACCACCAGAAGTGGTATCCAACTTGAGGGGCCTCAAAACAAGCAGCCATCACAGGAGAAACCAAAGGAGTCAACTGTCACAACACAGTCCAAAGAAAACGGGGCCGCGACAGCAACCAAGAGCAATGCTGCGTCGGCAGAACTTGTGGCAGCACCCATGATAGAACTCAGAAACAGTGTACCAACTCCACCATTCCCACAAAGACTGAAACAAAAAAAGAAAGAGTACCAGTTTAAGAAGTTCCTAGACATCCTAAAATAGGTACACATTAATCTACCTTTGGTGGAGGCAATCAAGGAAATCCCAGACTATGCCAAATTCGTCAAAGACATCATTTCAAAAAGGAAAAGGATTGAGGAATTAGAGATGATGGCCGTAACAGAGGAATGCATGGCGGTGCTACATAACCGAGCACCACCTAAGCTACAGGATCTCGAAAGCTTCCTTATACCATGCACAATCGGGACTCATTACGAAGGGAGGGCACTCTATGATCTAGGGGCAAGCATAAACATCATGCCTAAGTCAGTCTTCCAAAAATTGGGGATTGGGACGGCCAGACCAACAATGATAATGCTACAGCTTGCTGATGGATCCCATGTGCAACTTGAAGGAAAAATTGAGGATATATTGATAAAAATGAATAAATTTATTTTCTCTACTGATTTCCTCATTTTAGATTGCGATGCAGATGAGAAAGCACCACTCATTCTAGAACGACCATTCCTTGCTACCGGGAGGAAGATAATCGATGTTGAGATAGGAGAGCTGACAATGCGAATCAACAACGAGCATGTGAAACTCCACGTACTAAACGCAAGGAAACATTCCGAGGATTCAAAAAATTGTCAAGCACTCCAGGCCACAAGGAAACCAGGCCTCAACAGAGAACCAACCTGTCCCGATATAGAACCTGCACAAGGCCGCGGCGAACACGTCGGACTCTACCAGGACAATTGCCGTGACACATTAACGAGAGATCCTGGACACCAGCTGCTACCTCACAAGGGAGCCCATGTGATGAGGGATAAGGAAATAAAAACTTTAGGAGATGCATCCACATGCACTCCTTTAGTGTTCTAATCTTTTCTCTCAATTTATTTATTTTAGTTTTAGTTTTTTTAGTTTTTAGTTGTTAGTTTTCAATTTTAGTTAATTGCAATTTTCTACATTTTTTAGGAATAAAATTTTATTTTTATTATTTTTACGATAGAGATCAAGAAAGGAAATAAGAGATGAACAAACGGCTAGGAGAAAACCGTTAGCTGTCGTGGCATTTGCCCCCCAATGAACCGCAAGAGCCGCAATGGCTAGTTTTTAACGGGCAGGAACCGCAACGGGCATAAAGCGGATCATAACGGCTAGAAGTGTTGCGGCCGAGAATTGCGCTCCAACGGCATTATGTGCCAAAACTCTATATAACGACCACTATTCTCTATTATTCTTCACTTTAACATTCTCTTCTACTGCCTTGAAATCTCCAGAGCTTATTATTTCCTTTTACTCTCGAACAACTACTCTAAACTCTTCTCAACTTTTAGATGGCAATCAGAGGAGAAAGCTCTAGCACTGCCGCGACATAGACATACACTCGTTTCACACCACCGGGAGTCGAACATCGATTCAAGAAATATTTCATCTCTCGACAAGTGTGGGAAGAACAGGGATTCCAAGCTTCTGACAAACCCAACTACAACATCGACCACTAATTGTTCCAAAAGATCAATCATCAGCAGTGGAAAATATTCTGCCTTCAATCTGCCCGGGCCAACATCACCATAGTCCGAGAATTTTATGCCCATAGGCCCAATGTCGATACGCTCTTCGTACACGTAAGAGGAAAGCAAATCAGGGTTGATGCCGATGCCATAAATCAATTTTATGACATGCACATTGAAAGGGACGAGCACACGGAGGTCCTAGAGGCGCTCACAGAAGAAGATTACCAACAGATTAAAGAGGAGCTTTGCTATACCGGCATGGCATGGGAGGCCAGGGAACACCGAGAGTCAGTCCAAAGGCAAAGTCTTAGACCAGAAGTGAAGCTATCAAACAAATTCATCCGCCACCGCCTCATGCCGACCTCACACAATACTGCCATTCATCGACCCAGTCTTGTTTTAATCTATTCTATTATGCATAATCAAAAAATTAATGTAGGTAATATTATCTATCAGGAAATCTACAAATGCACTCAAAAGAACAAGGGGCCGCTTTACTTTCCATCGCTAATCATCGGCCTTTGCACGAAGAGGGAAGTACTCGTCGATGAGGCCGATGAATTCATGCTACATCGAAAGGGATGGGATCGAGAGGCCTACCACAAACTGATGAACATCATCGAAGCCGATCCTGTCCAGGCCACTCCAATGCAAGGCATTATTACCAGAGCAACATCCTCGGCAACTATCATAGAGACGTTCCAGACGCACGCCCCGGTCGCAGCAGATCTTCAGCAAATTCTGCAGAAGCTGGAGGAAATGGACCAACGCCAACAACTGTTCATGAAGCACACGAGGGACTTCCATGCCTCAATTATACAGCTGATCTAGAAGAAGTTCCCAGACAAACGGTCCAGTTTCCACCCTTCCCTGATGTCTTCACCACCACCACCGCCCCTTAGCACCGAGAAGAAGCAACCCTTGTCGCTGCTACTGCTATGGTATCCCAAGTACCCATTGTCGTGGCATCTGATGCTCCTTCTGCTGCAACGCGCAAAGGCAAGCACAATGTTATCCTGGACACACCTGCCGGATCTCCATACCACGCCGCCTCCAGTTGGTCCGACACCGATCATTCTGTCAGCTTGGTCTTTCAGGAACTAAAACGCAAGGCAGCAGCTGTGGAGGAAATCTGCCCAGACTCCGAAGATGAGGAGGTTACTTCCCCAGCAGCAAATCCCACCCCCATCACGCATCTAGCCACCCTGTGAATTAAAACAAGTCAAGCACGCGACATCAAAACCAAAGAGGTTGATCTTACAGAGCGAAAGTGATGAGGAAGATGAATCTTCCAAATCACCATCCATCTAAATTCCTCTTCTTTATGCCATTTATTTTTAATGCTCATATATTTTTTGTGTGCTAAATTTTTCCTATCTTATTGTATGCAATGTAAGCATTGAGGGTAATGCTTGATTCGAGTTTGGGGGTGTAGGTTCAGTTGCCAAGGGCCTTAACCGAATTTAGCTTATGCCTAGGCAGTACTTTCTATCAATTTCCTTAGTTTAATTTTAATTAAATCCTCTTACTTTGAAATAGAACTCTCTCTTCTTACCATAGTTTAGAACAGTTTAGAGCCTTTAATTTTAGGATGCTTAAGAAAGACAACTTAGGATCATACTGTAAGATTAGAACTTTAAAACACCTTTTAGACTAGTATGATTTAAGGAGTTCTAGTACACTTAGGGCATAGACTTGCTTAGAAAAAAAATTGGGTGAAAAGTTAGAGGTGCCTAACACTAGCTCTAGCTTAAGGAAGCCTTAGAGGTGCTCGAAACTGGCTCTAGTAGGTTAGAATGCTTATAAAAAAAGAGAGAAGAGAAGAAAATACCCAAGCTAAGTAGTTTAATACTTACGCGTTTGCTTAGAATCTTTATAATCACCTTGTTCAAAATGCATGCACACACTCACAAATCTTATAGTTTGATTCTAGGGAATTCCTAAGGCATCAAAAGATTTAAGGGTCGAACATTCTTTGCTATGGATTGGAGAGAGAAGGAAAAGTAAGACCATGGAGGCGATTTATAAAAATTAAGGTTTTGCAATTGATGGTTTGCATTACTTGAGCACAAACAATAGTTCGAGTTTGGGGGTGTGATAAGTGCAAAAAAGTCCTATATTTTTACCCATTTTTCATGGCAATTATCACTCAACCTACACTCGTTTGAGCTGCATTATGGCCCTTCATGCATTAATTTCATCATTTATGCATTTGATCCTTGTATTCTGTTTATTTTATGAAAAAGGTATTGTTTGATGCATGTTTGGTGCTTTTGCAGATTTGCACGCTGCCAGGGTAGGAGATGCCATGTGGGCAATGAAGGAAAAGGAAGGACGAGGCAAAACCAGCTAGCAACATACCTTGATTGAGCCAAGCCACAACTGACAGCTTCTATTAAGGGAAACTGATGAAGCCTTGCAGAGAAAAATCAGTCACAGACCCATGCCGAGGCAGCATAATGCCATGCCGCGGTCGTGTACTATTGAACCTACCGAAGGACAAAATAGACAAAGTGGTAGTTGATTTGTAGTGCTTTAAATGCCGATTTTTTCTACACACTTTACGAGACAGTCAGAGCTCAAGAGAAGGATGAAAACATGGAAGGAAGGATAAAGTTGAACTTTTGGCTAAAAGTAGATAATGTATTAAATTAAAGAGATTCACCTCTTTAATAAAGTTAAGTCCAAGTCCAACTTAACTTCCTTTCCATGAAGGATTTGTGCTTACACCTTCCCTATAAAAGGAGGCTTGCCACCATCACCAAGAAAACAATCAAAGAGAGCGGGCTTAGGGTTTAGTTTGTGTTTTCTTTCCATTTTTTATGTTCTAATTTTCCTTAGGGTTATGATTAGTTTGTTTTGTAGTCGCGTGAAGACTATTGTATTTTGTTTAAGTTCTTAATACAATTAAGTTAATGTTTGCTTATTCTTGGCTTTAATCATTCTTGCATACTTATCGAGAGAGAGAGAGTTTGTGAGATTATCTATTTGTTCAATATTCAGAGAGTTGAACTCACGAAACGATTAAGCACGGTTTTCATTCTACGAGGTGTTAACTAGCCCGACCTAGAGATAGGTTAAGCGTTTCAATGGCTAAGAGAAGTGTGTGATTGGTTGGTGTTTATCTTTGGTTTACACCGAGAGGTATGATTATAGTTCAGCCATCAACGATGTTATGAGCTTAGAGATAAGGAGGAGCCATTCAAGGACGCTTTGCCGAACCTTAACAGCATCTGCCCAAGAGCAAGAGATTGCCGCGACAGAGACTCAACCTTTGCGACCACGACAGGGACTTAGGTTACTGCCACGACAGTTTTGTGTTGTTGCATTCAAGAACGAATACAAGTCAATAGGATTCAACGCTACGACGCATTCTAATCCGGCCCATTCTCTCAACTTGATTCTCTCATGCTTATTTTCTGGCTTATTTTAGTTTTAGTATTTTAGTTTATTCAAACACCCCAACTCATCTGTGTTTTTACTTTAATTGTTTTGCAGTGCGAGGAAGTAAGACCAAAAGGCTAGCTCAATCCCTGTGGAGACGATACTCGATATACTTATCATCATATTACTTGAGACGTGTACACTTGCACTATTGCGGGGCACTTTTACGTGGGCATTATCTACATTTCTTGGTAGCATGTCCTGGTGCCCTTATGTGAAAATCACAAATATTATTTAGGTCAAAGCTATGGGCAGATGGCTTTGGCACTACCTTCATTGGCCTAGGAGTGATATATTGTCCTTCAACAAGGTGAGGAAATAAGTGTGAAATTGATACTCCAAATATCTCCAGATTTGCACTTGCTCGAGGAACTTTCTATGGTTGTTCTAATGAATTAACTGACCTCTTTCTCTTACGGCTTCAGGAACTTTAAACATTACATTTGTTCACTTCTTTCTCTTGCTTCGCTTCTTGATTAACATGGTCTTTAAATCTTGGTTCAATTTTTCCTTATTGAATTCCCATTTCTATTGCTTCACCAATTACCACGAGGTCACTAAAATAGACCCTTTAATTTACAAGCATTCTCTCATAGAAAGTTGATGAAAAAGTTAGATGAAACATGAGAGATATTCCCTCCTCTGTCATAGGAGGTCGTACTTGGGCTGCTAATCCTCTCCACCTCAATGCATAATCTTTAAAGCTTTCACTGACCTTCATACTCATGTTCTACAGAAGCCGGTGATCTGGAGCCAGGTCTATAACATACTTGTATTTCCCCAAAAATGCTTTGGCTAAATCAACCCATGATAGAACCTATTCTCACTTAATCTGTTCTACCACACTATCGCATGTCCAACTAGGCTATCATGGAAGTAATGGATCAACAATTTTTCATCATCCAATTGTCCTTCCATTTTTCTACAGAACATGTCCAAGTGAATTCTAGGACAGCTTGAACCGTCAAACTTCTTGAAACTGCAGACCTTGAACTCAGGCGTAATAAGAAAATTAGGGATTAAACAAAATTCTCTTGCATTAAACTTGGGATTATCAATTCCTTTTCCTACCTTGACCTCTTTCTCAAGTCTTACACATCTATCTTCCAACTACTCGAGTATTAATCCTAATACAATTGGTTTCAGAAAACCAATCCTTGCATTCGGGTTAGATGCCCCGGGGTAAATTGGCATACATGGTATAGCAGTGTGGTTCTTCGCATTTTGTTGAGACCTGGTCATCCATTCTTGTGTCTCTTCATGAGCATGTTCAATTCCGTCCATATCTTCATCCATGATAACGAATTTTCAAACTTTCATTGATTCCCAAATTGCTGCCATCGAACACCTTGATTGCTTTAGATCATGAAAATCAATGTAATGTTATGAAATGATAACGTTATGTTGATAAATATGAAATGCATGAATGCAATAGGTGTTGATTCTAAAAGTGATCATAATAGAACAACTTTCATTGGAATAAAAGGATTCATTACATCGACTATCAGATACTACAAATATTGGTGAGCTCTAACTCCTAATTTCCTAACTTCCCCAAAGAGCCAAGTCAACTTCCCTCCGTGATCTAATGCTGGATCGATACTCTGACTCAGTGCCATTGCTACATTAGCCAAGTCTGCCACCTTTTGAGCCACTCCTCGTGCTTGAGTAGCGACATATTTCATATCATTGTCTCTTTCTTGTATATTTATTCTCGATCTTTGAAATTGGACATGCCGCTTTTCTTCACTATCTTGACAATCTTTCTTAATATCACCAGCAAGATCTTTGTACATTAGCGTGAGATTGAGATATTCATCTATCTTCTTCTTTAGTGCCTCATTTTAGCTTAACTGCCATTCAGCTTGATAGCAGTATCCTCATACATCTACATGTACTTAGTCATCATCTCGTGCTTAGATTGACTAACCCTCAGATCGTCCATGAAAGTATTGCGTTGTAGTTCCATTACTTGCAGATCGCACGAGAGTGTATTGGCTCGATTTTCACTTGCTTGGAAATTCCTCTTCCAATATTTAGATTCATGTTTCAGTTCTTTGATTCATTTCCTTGACTTTTCAAAAGTCACACCCAAACCAACGTTCTTGAGCATCAAACAAAGTTCTTGATAATTGAATTGCAGACTTTTCAGCTCCTCATTCTATCCGTCTTTATTGCCTAAACTTTCTCATTTGAACCTTATATTCGAATTGACACCCCCTTTTTTATGTACTTTTATCTTGCATCTCAAATATCTCCATTGAACCAAGCTGGATTTCTATTTCAAATTTCCTTTTTCCATACTCTAGAAGAACTTGAACTCGACGTTTGAAAGCGATGTAATTCTCAATAAAATATCCTTGAATCCCATCATGAAATTCACAATGAGCATTGGTGTCATACCACTTTGGATACGGGGGTTGCAAAGGTGAGATGAATTGTGGGGTCACCAATCGAGCTTTCAACAATTGAGGGTACATTTCTTTGTATGGAATAGGAATTGAGCCGAAATGATACTTGTGATCTCTTTTCATCTGGAAAACAACGAAATGGGTACCCGAATTTGAACTTTGTCCTGGACAGTTGCTTGACTTTGATGTGTTTAAATTTTCCTATATTTTTGCATCTTCGGGTGTTCTATTAATTGTTAAGCCTTTGGGAAATTTGGGCTTTCCACCTTCAAAACTCAACATGCCTACCCTGATAAGATTTTCAACCTTACTATTCAAATCCTCGCAATTCTTGGTAGTATATGTAGAGACTAAAAAATTCGAAAATGTCTTTTTCTCACTTTTTTATAAAAAAAATAATCTTAGGGGATTTTTTAAAATGCTAGTATTTTGAATAAAATACTAGAGTCGCCACTGATCGTTTTAAAAAGGGTTCGAGAGTCAGTTACGAGTGAGGAAGGATTAGCACTCCCACCGCGCCCAAAAATTAGTACCTAAGGGTTCGTATCGTATTTATTAAGGAAAATTTAAATTCTAATCTAACTTAATTAATAATTCCTAAAATACATGGATGCATGGTCATACAATTCAACAACCTAATTTATGACCTGCGATACCAAATGAGATGACGGCCGAAGACTCGGGACGACACTCCCACTAGAATATCGAAAACTAAACTAGAGTAATACATTAAATATGGCAATTTATTATGCATGGATAAAACATGTACTAACATATATAATAAAAGGGGCATAAAATTGTAATAAAAAGGGCACGAATAAAAATAACATACATTGATATAGCTCATATAAAAAAAATATTACAACAAAATAATAAAATACAAAGATAATGATCAAATTTTACCCCATTAAAATCTCAGATGAAGAACTTCGATTGGTCCTTTCTAAGATCTTCACCTCTCTCACCATGACCTAAAGAATAACTAAATCAGGCCACAAAAAGAATCCCGATCGAACACTAAATCAAACCAACTAGGGCCAGGACTCCTGACCCTTGGCAGCCACTCAGGCTGCCTCCCCTAAAATAAGGGGTATGGCTTGATTTCACCCAAAGTTGGGTGTGATTTTTTTTGCGTGAAATGAAGCCCCTCCCACTCGACTATTTATAGCCAAAGTGGGGGGGTTGGGGTGACGTGGAGCCATGTTCTCCTTTCATTTTTTTCTTTTTGGATTTTTGATTTTTTTAATATATATATATATATATTATTTTTCTTTTTTATACATATATTTTTTTAATAATATACTACTAATATACAATCCAGACAAAAATGAGTGATTACAACTGCCCCTCTTAGCTTGTTCTTGTGAAATGAGAACAAAGCAAAGATCAAAAGCACTCATTTTTGTCCTACTTCCTTGCTCGGAGATTTGAAGCCACGAGTCCCTCATATATGGAACTGTTGCACTCTTCCTCCGTCTGAAGGCTTGGAGCTGTGAGTTCTTCCTGTATAGAACCTTTGGCTTATCCTTGGCGACATCTCTTTAGGCTGCATGTTCTTCCTATATAGAACTTTTTCACCTTCAAGTCTTGGAGCTACATGTTCTTCCTATATAGAACTTTTCACCTTAAAGTCTTGAAGCTAAGAGTTTTTCCTATATAAAACTCATCGCTTCGAAGTCTTTGGCTTCGAGTTCTTCCTATATAGAACCTTCAGCTTTGAAATTTTGGGGTTACAGTTCTTCCGACATATAACTTTTCACTCTAAAACGCTGAAGCTACGAGTTTTTTCTATATAAACCTCATCGCTTCGAAGTCTTAAAGTTTTGGGTTCTTCTTATATAGAACCTTCGACTTTGAAATTATGGGTTATTCTGGAAGTTTATCCTCTTCTTCGATCAATTCTTTTAAGCTTCAAACTCTTTAATTGTAACCCCCGTAGCCCGGTCTAGACGGTTGACCCGAACTACGAAGATTACACGGGGAAAACCAAAGTCAACCCGAAAGTCAACCTTGATTAACGACCCTTTTTTTTCTTTTTAATCTTATCTAGATGCACACTAACCTTAAGTGTGACCATACAGACAACGTATCAAAAGATCACAAACATCAGAGATCAAACAGGGACCCAATTGAACGAATTACAACTTTAGGGACCAAATTGTAAATTCTGATAAATTAAGGGACTTAACCCAAATTTTAGTTACCATCTTGAAATTAGTCAGGTTTCATGCTTCTCTGTGAAATTTCGGCTTAAAAGGACATCCACAGCTCATGCAATTGATCACGCAAGATTTAGGACCAAAACGCAAACAATTCAAAACATGTAACTACCATGTCAGCCCCCTAACGGTCGACCGTTCCGAAACAGGCTAGCCCTGTTCCGAAACACGGGCCGTTCCGAAACGGGTTCCGGAACATGGCCTCGGCAGAGGCTAAACCGTTTCGAAACGGTGCATACCGTTTCGGACGCCTGGGTTCATGCAAGGCACCCGTTCCGAAACGGTACACCCCTGTTCCGAAACGCCTGCACAAAAACCAGCAAGCAAACATACTAAATCATGCAATTGGACACTCAAACGTGCTCCAAACATCACCAAACTTTACCAGCATGCAATTAAATATATTTAAGACATCCAAGCATCATCAAATCAGCAAGATAACATCTCATGCAAAAAGCCCCAAATTCAAGGTCATGCTTCCTACACAAGCTAACATTCATGCCTTAAACCTTCAAAAGCAAGCAATAGAAATTCAATCCAAAAACCAGCAACATCAACCACATACAACATATTTAGGGAGTCATAAACACCTCCCAAAACAAACACATTGGTCCCCCATTGCCAAAAACATACAAAAGCTAAAACACTTATAAAACCTTCATACATTGAGCTTTACTTGTACTTGTTTGCTTGCCTCCTCTTGCTGCCCTCAATGCACTCTAATGCTCTGCATTATTGAATCAAGAAAACGAGAGAGCGTAAGCCAAAGCTTAGTGAGGAGTGCTCTTTAAAAACCATTCAATAATGCATTTTAAACCATTTGTAAATCATGCTTGTAAACAACCTTTACACATGCTCAAAGCATACTTTAAATCAAGCAATAACATGCTTCCACATTTCATTTAAACTAGCATCTCATGCTTCATCATAAACATCAAATCATGCATCTCATGCATCTCATGTACAAAACATGTCATATTGGCTCAAGTGATACATTTCATTTAGAAATCAAGTTCAACAACTTTCCCCAAGGACTTTTAAACACCTTGGACCCCAAGGACTTTTAAACACCTTGGCCATGGACTTTTAAACACCATGAATGGACCACACAAGGACTTTTAACCACCTTTGTGTCCGTAACTTGAAATACCCCAAGGACTTTTAAACACCTTGGCCCCAAGGACTTTTAAACACCTTGGCCCCAAGGACTTTTAAACACCTTGGCCCCATGGACTTTTAACCACCATGGAAAGGAGCACCTAAGGACTTTTAACCACCTTAGTGTCCGCAACAAGATTCATCCAAGGACTTTTAACCACCTTGATGATCTTAGATAACAAGGCTCACTCAAGGACTTTTAACCACCTTAGTGACCTTCACTTTTACAACCCATCACTTGCCAATACACACTTTATACATCATGTAATCCACTGTTTTAAAAGCATTTAAACCAAGCCATTTCATCATGCATTTCAAAGCATTAAATCATCATTTAACAATGCATAAAAACAAGACACTCTTACCTAGAGACACCTTCAACACATGGCTTAAATCATCAGCATAAATCATGCTAAAACATCAGCAATTAACATGCTCAAACATGCTTTCCAAAACAGTAGCAAATCATGCAAAATCATCATTTCACATTTCATCAAAACATGGCCACCACTTTAAGAGAGTAATCCGAAAACTTACACTTGAGCTTAGCAAAGTTGTTTAGACTTAAACTAAGCTCCCAAAACCTTCAACCTTTGGTTTAAAAGCTGAAAATCCATTTTCACTCACCGATTACCAACCAAACCTAGCCAACAAGCTTTCCAAGCTTCCGAAACCTTCCGAAAACACCCCCAAAACTCAAGGATCAACCTCCCCTGTTTTAAGCACATAAAAACAGAACATTAATGCATCCTTATGCATTAAAACACCAGCAACCACAACACAACTCGCTGCTCACCACAAATCTAACAATTTGGCTACCAAACACAACCGAAATCATCTCCAAACACTTCCAAAACTTAACCCAGCCAAGATCCATCACTTCTAACCATTTTTATACATCAAATAACATGCAAAAAGATCACAACCACGTCCTTATACCTCCAGGTATAACAGATCATCAAAAACACTCCAAAAACAACCAAAAACTCAAGCCAAACTTAGGAAATTCAACCTATCCGGGATTGCATTGATTAAACCTCAACTTCTAATCATTTTAACATTCATTTAACATCATTTTAACACCTCAAAACCTTGCTTAAACAGATCACACGAAATTTTTACCAAAATCACCAAATCTTGCATTTTAGCCAAAAATCAAGATCTCAATTGAAAAGCCTTTAATAAAACATGAATCAAGGATTGAGAACTTAGGAATTTCAGTAAAGAACTGATAGTTTAGAGGAGAAGGACGTTCTTACCTCCAAACTTGAATTTCTCCCTTTTAGAGCCAAAATGCTTGATGAATCAACTTGTAAATTGAGAGGTTTTGATGATGAGATGATTAGGAATCAAATGAGAGTTGAAATGAGAGATGTAGATGTCAAAATCAGAGAAAGAAATCTGAGGAAATCTTGTTTGGGTAGAGAGAAAATGAGAGAAAAGAGAATTTGAGAGAAAATAGAAAATTAGTTAAGATTTGGTTAAAATGATTTCCCTCTCTTTTCTTAATCTTTAAAATCAGATTTTAGACTTAAAATATCTTAGAAAAATCTGGAGAAATCCTTTTTGGAATAATAGCTCCTTAAAGATTCAAAGTTTCAATCCTTTATAAAACTGTCCCGCAACTTTCAAAAATTACATTTTGGTCACTAGTCAAAATGTCAACCTTCCGAACCTCATTTTCCAAAATTGATTTCACAGTTCACTTTTATATTTTAAAAGATGATTTTAGAATATTTTTCCATATTTTTAATGCAACCCGAACTAGGTTTTCCTAAATTCCCTCTTATATATTCGATCAGCACTTTGACCGAACCGGTCAACGCCAAAACTTCTGAGCCCAAAACCGGGGCGTTACAACTCTCCCCCCCTTAAGAAATTTCGTCCTCGAAATTTACCTGAAGGAAAGAGATAAGGAAACTGCTTCAGCATATCCTCCTTCCGCTCCCACGTGGCTTCCTCAACACCGCGATGCTTCCACAGCACCTTCACCAACTCAATGGTCTTGCCACGAAGAACCTTGCTATCTGAATCCAGAATCTTCACCGGTTCCTCATCATAGGTCAAATCCGGATTCAATTCCACCTCCTCCACAGGCAACACATGCGAAGGATCAGATCGATACTTCCGGAGCATAGAAACATGGAACACATCATGAATCTTTTCCAGCTCCTGAGGTAACCTCAACCGATACGCAACAGGACCAACACGCTCAACAACCTCATACGGTCCAATGTATCTAGGACTCAGCTTACCCTTCCGCCCAAACCTCATCACCTTCTTCCAAGGCGAAACCTTCAAGAACACGCGATCACCCACCGCAAACTCTATCTCCCTACGCTTCAAATCCGCGTAAGACTTCTGCCGATCAGAAGCAGCCTTCAACCTCTCACATATGAGCTTCACTTTCTCGGTGGTACCTTTCAACAAAGCAGGCATCGAAACCAACTTTTGACCAGTTTCAGCCCAACACAGAGGAGTCCTACACTTCCTCCCATACAGAGCCTCATAAGGTGCCATCTGTATACTTGCCTGAAAACTGTTGTTGTAAGCGAACTCAACCAAAGGCAGATGCTTCTCCCAAGAACCTTGGAACTCTATCACGCAGCATCTCAACATATCCTCCAAAATCTGAATAACTCGCTCAGACTGGCCATCCGACTGGGGATGATAGGATGTACTGAAATGCAACCTTGTACCCAGAGCTTGATGCAAACACTGCCAAAAACGCGATGTGAACCTCGGATCCCTATCCGACACGATCGACTTAGGCACACCATGCAACCTCACAACCTCAGCAACGTACAGCTCTGCCAGCTTATCCAAAGAAAACGTAGTATGCACAGGCAAGAAATGTGCACACTTCGTCAGGCGATCCACAATCACCCAAACAGAATTCTTCTTCGACGGAGACAAAGGCAAACCAGATACAAAATCCATGGTAACCCTCTCCCACTTCCATTCAGGGATTTTCAACGGTTGCAACAAACCAGAAGGAACCTGATGTTCAGCCTTAACTCGCTGACACACCAAACACTTGCTCACGAACTCTGCCACATCCTTCTTCAAGCCCACCCAATAGTACTCATCACGAAGATCGCGGTACATCTTTGTACTACCAGGATGCATAGCAAAAGGACTACTATGACCTTCAGCTAGAATAACATGCCTCAACTCAACATCTGCAGGCACTACTATCCGACTACCAAAACACAACACCCCATCCTCATTAAAACAGAAATCCGAAGGTCTACCCTCCGCGATATCCTGAACATGAGACACCAAGGAATCATCCAACAACTGCTTATCCTTGATTAACTGAACCAACGAAGGTTTCACCTGCAACTCAGCAACAAGACCACCATCCTGCGATATACTCAAGCTAGCAAACATAGCTCTCAGCTCAACAGCTACCTTTCTACTCAAGGCATCCGCAACAACATTGGCCTTTCCAGGATGATACTCTATCGTCAGATCATAATCCTTGAGCAACTCCAACCAACGTCGCTGCCTGAGATTCAACTCCTTCTGAGACATCAGATACCTCAAACTCTTGTGATCCGTGTACACCGTACACTTCTCACCATACAGATAATGCCTCCAGATCTTCAGAGCAAAAACCACTGCAGCCAGCTCAATATCATGCGTAGGATAATTGCGCTCATGCACCTTCAACTGCCGCGACGCATAAGCCACAACCTTACCCTCTTGCATCAGCACACACCCCAAACCAACATAGGATGCATCACTGTAGACTACAAACTCTTTCCCTGATTCAGGCTGAATCAAGATAGGAGCTTGCGTCAAAGCCAACTTCAGCTTCTCAAAAGCTTGCTGTCTCGCTTCTGTCCACTCATACCTAACATCTTTCTGCAGCAACTTCGTCAAAGGAGCAGCAATCTTGGAAAAACCATCCACAAACCTTCGGTAGTATCCTGCCAAACCAAGGAAACTACGAACCTCCTGAACAGACTTAGAACTTTCCAGTTCATCACCGCTTCAATCTTCTGAGGATCAACACGAATCCCCTCAGCTGAGACCACATGCCCAAGAAAAACAACCTCCCTAAGCCAAAACTCACACTTGCTCAACTTAGCATAAAGCTGATTCTCCAACAAAGCTTGCAACACAACCCTCAAATGCTCTTCGTGCTCTTCCTCAGTACGCGAGTACACAAGGATATCATCAATGAACACCACAACAAACTTGTCCAGGTATTCATGAAAAACACGATTCATCATGTCCATGAAAGCAGCAGGAGCATTTGTCAAACCAAACGGCATCACAAGGAACTCATAATGCCCATACCTTGTCCTGAAAGCTGTCTTAGGCACATCCACATCCTTCACCTTCAATTGATAATACCCTGACCTCAAGTCAATCTTAGAGAACACAGCAGCTCCCCGAAATTGATCAAAGAGATCATCAATCCTCGGCAAAGGATACCGATTCTTGATAGTCAACTTGTTCAGCTGACGGTAATCAATGCACATCCTCATCGTGCCATCTTTCTTCTTCACAAACAAGACAGGAGCACCCCAAGGCGAAACACTCGGCCGGATGAAACCACGATCAAGCAACTCTTGCAACTGCGTCTTCAGCTCCTTCAGCTCCTTAGGTGCCATTCTATAGGGAGTAATGGACACAGGAGTGGTATTCTCATACAGCTCAATACCAAACTCCACCTCGCGATTAGGAGGTAAACCAGGCAACTCCTCAGGAAAAACATCAAGAAACTCCTTCACAACCCTGATATCCTGCACCCTCAGCTCCTTCGAACTAGGATTCATCACAAAAGCCAGAAAAGCTTCACAACCTTGCCTCAGCATCCTGCTCGCCTCCAAGGTAGAAACAACATTGGCAAGAAACTTCACATTCTCACCAACCACCACCACTTCATAATCATCCGCAAGCCTAAGCGAAACCCGCTTATTCTCACAATCCACAACAGCACGATGCTCAGCAAGCCAATCCATACCAAGGATCACATCAAAACCATAAAAGGGCAACTCCATAAGATCAACAAGAAAGACATGCTCTTGAACAACCAAAGGACACCTTTTATAAAGCTTACGAGTCACAACAGTTTCACCAAAAGAACTAGTGACTCTAACACCAACATCCAAAAACTCAACAGGCAAACCAAGCAACTCAGCATGCTCACGAAGAATGTATGAATGCGTAGATCCAGAATCAATCAAAGAAAGCAATGACAAGGATTGCAAAGTAAAGGTACCTGCAATCACATCTGCATCATTCCTTCCTTCGCGCTGAGCATACACCCTCGCTTGGCCTCCACCCTCAGGTTGAATAGCCACAACATGAGCTACACCGCGCCCACCTTCCTCTCGTCTCTGATAATTACCACGGCCGCGCCCACGACCTCTCTGCGATGTTGCAACAACAGGAGCACGCTCTTGACCACCAGCCATCCTTGGACAATCACGCCTCAGATGATCAGCTGAACCACAACTCCAGCACTCATAACCAGCTGCTATCACAGGAGCTTGCACCTCCCTCCCAGCACGAGGACAGTCACGCTTCAAGTGACCACGGGAACCACAAATCCAACAAGCACTAGGGTCAGCTCTAGCATTGCCACCCCTAGCAGGTGCACCTCCACCTCTCTTAGACGAGGACTGAAACCTCTGATCACGCCCTCTCTTGTTCCGTCCACCGGAACTATATTCAGCAGCTCTCTTCCCAGAACTAGCTCCAGCACCCTTAGCAGACAAACTCAGATTCATCTCAATGTCCTTCGATCGACTAACCAACACATCGAAATCATTGTACTCAGCAGCTAACATATAGGTCTTAACTTCCGTCACCAAGCCATAACGGAACCTTTCGCACCTTTCGCGCTCATCAGGTACCAACTCAGGTGCATACTGGCTAAGACGTACAAACTGTACCTCATACTCAGCCACACTCATGTTCCCTTGGGTCAGAGACATGAATTCACGCTTCTTTTCATCCAGATATCTAACTCCCAGATATCTCCTCTTGAACGCATGCTGAAAGAACGTCCAAGTAACATCAGCATCAGCCATCCCAGAGATTGTGGTCGTCCACCACGTATAAGCATCACCTTGCAGCAGTGACACCACACATCCCAGCTTCTGCACATCAGTGCAACTCATTTGTCCCAAGACACGCTTAGTACTCTCCAACCACGCTTCAGACCTCTCAGCTGACATACCCCTAAACTCAGTCCCACCAAGACTGCGCAAACGTTCCAAGGGTAGTCTAGCACCAGCATCTCCCTGATGCCCAGCTCCTTGAGCTCCAGCTACTGCTGCTCGAAACGCACCCGCAATAGCTTGTACAAGCACAGACATGTCAGGTATCGCTTGCCCCTGACCAGCTTCAGGTCCTGCAGCTCCAGCACCAGCTGCCTCAGCTCCAGCTCTTTCCCTCTCCGCACCACCACCACCAGGTGGAGGAGGAGGTATCACAGCACTACCAGTGTGCTCATCATTCACATTCCCTTCCGGGGTCGTAGCTCTCGCGCTACTCCTTAACTCTCTACGTGGTGCCATACTTTTACCATGCATAACAATACAAAATAAAACAAGTCAGGACCAGCAAGGTAAGCAAATTCCAAGTATTCAAGCTCAATTTCTTTCAAAAACAACATCATCTCTTTAGCTTTTGTTTGGCAATGGGTACCCTCATCATGCATCATCACAACATGCATCACACACATCATCATATCATATCACTAAACATGCTTTCACCCAACAAGCATACAAACCAAACCATGCTTCAATCATGCATACACACATTCCCAATTACTCGAGAACTCAGCTCTGATACCACCAAATGTAACCCCCGTAGCCCGGTCTAGACGGTTGACCCGAACTACGAAGATTACACGGGGAAAACCAAAGTCAACCCGAAAGTCAACCTTGATTAACGACCCTTTTTTTTTCTTTTTAATCTTATCTAGATGCACACTAACCTTAAGTGTGACCATACAGACAACGTATCAAAAGATCACAAACATCAGAGATCAAACAGGGACCCAATTGAACGAATTACAACTTTAGGGACCAAATTGTAAATTCTGATAAATTAAGGGACTTAACCCAAATTTTAGTTACCATCTTGAAATTAGTCAGGTTTCATGCTTCTCTGTGAAATTTCGGCTTAAAAGGACATCCACAGCTCATGCAATTGATCACGCAAGATTTAGGACCAAAACGCAAACAATTCAAAACATGTAACTACCATGTCAGCCCCCTAACGGTCGACCGTTCCGAAACAGGCTAGCCCTGTTCCGAAACACGGGCCGTTCCGAAACGGGTTCCGGAACATGGCCTCGGCAGAGGCTAAACCGTTTCGAAACGGTGCATACCGTTTCGGACGCCTGGGTTCATGCAAGGCACCCGTTCCGAAACGGTACACCCCTGTTCCGAAACGCCTGCACAAAAACCAGCAAGCAAGCATACTAAATCATGCAATTGGACACTCAAACGTGCTCCAAACATCACCAAACTTTACCAGCATGCAATTAAATATATTTAAGACATCCAAGCATCATCAAATCAGCAAGATAACATCTCATGCAAAAAGCCCCAAATTCAAGGTCATGCTTCCTACACAAGCTAACATTCATGCCTTAAACCTTCAAAAGCAAGCAATAGAAATTCAATCCAAAAACCAGCAACATCAACCACATACAACATATTTAGGGAGTCATAAACACCTCCCAAAACAAATACATTGGTCCCCCATTGCCAAAAACATACAAAAGCTAAAACACTTATAAAACCTTCATACATTGAGCTTTACTTGTACTTGTTTGCTTGCCTCCTCTTGCTGCCCTCAATGCACTCTAATGCTCTGCATTATTGAATCAAGAAAACGAGAGAGCGTAAGCCAAAGCTTAGTGAGGAGTGCTCTTTAAAAACCATTCAATAATGCATTTTAAACCATTTGTAAATCATGCTTGTAAACAACCTTTACACATGCTCAAAGCATACTTTAAATCAAGCAATAACATGCTTCCACATTTCATTTAAACTAGCATCTCATGCTTCATCATAAACATCAAATCATGCATCTCATGCATCTCATGTACAAAACATGTCATATTGGCTCAAGTGATACATTTCATTTAGAAATCAAGTTCAACAACTTTCCCCAAGGACTTTTAAACACCTTGGACCCCAAGGACTTTTAAACACCTTGGCCATGGACTTTTAAACACCATGAATGGACCACACAAGGACTTTTAACCACCTTTGTGTCCGTAACTTGAAATACCCCAAGGACTTTTAAACACCTTGGCCCCAAGGACTTTTAAACACCTTGGCCCCAAGGACTTTTAAACACCTTGGCCCCATGGACTTTTAACCACCATGGAAAGGAGCACCTAAGGACTTTTAACCACCTTAGTGTCCGCAACAAGATTCATCCAAGGACTTTTAACCACCTTGATGATCTTAGATAACAAGGCTCACTCAAGGACTTTTAACCACCTTAGTGACCTTCACTTTTACAACCCATCACTTGCCAATACACACTTTATACATCATGTAATCCACTGTTTTAAAAGCATTTAAACCAAGCCATTTCATCATGCATTTCAAAGCATTAAATCATCATTTAACAATGCATAAAAACAAGGCACTCTTACCTAGAGACACCTTCAACACATGGCTTAAATCATCAGCATAAATCATGCTAAAACATCAGCAATTAACATGCTCAAACATGCTTTCCAAAACAGTAGCAAATCATGCAAAATCATCATTTCACATTTCATCAAAACATGGCCACCACTTTAAGAGAGTAATCCGAAAACTTACACTTGAGCTTAGCAAAGTTGTTTAGACTTAAACTAAGCTCCCAAAACCTTCAACCTTTGGTTTAAAAGCTGAAAATCCATTTTCACTCACCGATTACCAACCAAGCCTAGCCAACAAGCTTTCCAAGCTTCCGAAACCTTCCGAAAACACCCCCAAAACTCAAGGATCAACCTCCCCTGTTTTAAGCACATAAAAACAGAACATTAATGCATCCTTATGCATTAAAACACCAGCAACCACAACACAACTCGCTGCTCACCACAAATCTAACAATTTGGCTACCAAACACAACCGAAATCATCTCCAAACACTTCCAAAACTTAACCCAGCCAAGATCCATCACTTCTAACCATTTTTATACATCAAATAACATGCAAAAAGATCACAACCACGTCCTTATACCTCCAGGTATAACAGATCATCAAAAACACTCCAAAAACAACCAAAAACTCAAGCCAAACTTAGGAAATTCAACCTATCCGGGATTGCATTGATTAAACCTCAACTTCTAATCATTTTAGCATTCATTTAACATCATTTTAACACCTCAAAACCTTGCTTAAACAGATCACACGAAATTTTTACCAAAATCACCAAATCTTGCATTTTAGCCAAAAATCAAGATCTCAATTGAAAAGCCTTTAATAAAACATGAATCAAGGATTGAGAACTTAGGAATTTCAGTAAAGAACTGATAGTTTAGAGGAGAAGGACGTTCTTACCTCCAAACTTGAATTTCTCCCTTTTAGAGCCAAAATGCTTGATGAATCAACTTGTAAATTGAGAGGTTTTGATGATGAGATGATTAGGAATCAAATGAGAGTTGAAATGAGAGATGTAGATGTCAAAATCAGAGAAAGAAATCTGAGGAAATCTTGTTTGGGTAGAGAGAAAATGAGAGAAAAGAGAATTTGAGAGAAAATAGAAAATTAGTTAAGATTTGGTTAAAATGATTTCCCTCTCTTTTCTTAATCTTTAAAATCAGATTTTAGACTTAAAATATCTTAGAAAAATCTGGAGAAATCCTTTTTGGAATAATAGCTCCTTAAAGATTCAAAGTTTCAATCCTTTATAAAACTGTCCCGCAACTTTCAAAAATTACATTTTGGTCACTAGTCAAAATGTCAACCTTCCGAACCTCATTTTCCAAAATTGATTTCACAGTTCACTTTTATATTTTAAAAGATGATTTTAGAATATTTTTCCATATTTTTAATGCAACCCGAACTAGGTTTTCCTAAATTCCCTCTTATATATTCGATCAGCACTTTGACCGAACCGGTCAACGCCAAAACTTCTGAGCTCAAAACCGGGGCGTTACATTAATGCCCCGATTTGTACTCGTCTTTGACATCAAAATGAAAGCTTGACACCATGCCCGAAGGTCTTACAGATGACCCGAAGGATTTATCATCATGCCCGAAGGACTTAAGATAAGGATTCACACCAACAAGCTACTAATCCCTTAAAACGATGCCCCAATTTCTATCGGTCTTGACATCATTTTAAGGTTAGCATCGTGCCCAAAGGACTTACTGACGGCCCGAAGGACTTATCACCATGCTCGAAGGACTTACCAGTGGTCCGAAGGACTTAAGATAAGGATTCATGCCAACAAGCTACCAATCCCTTAAAATGATGCCCCAGTTTCTATCGGTCTTGACATCACTTTAAGGTTAGCATCGTGCCCAAAGGACTTACGGATGTCCCGAAGGACTTATCACCACGTCCAAAAGACTTATCGGTGGCCCGAAGGACTTAACATCATGCCCAAAGGACTTACTGATGGTCCGAAGGACTTAAGATCTGAACTCATGCTCGAAGGCTGCCGGAGCTCCTTTTAAAATTTGAAGGACTTACGTCTAAAGGCTACCGGAAATCTTTTAAAAATTAGAGGACTCACGCTCGAAGGCTGCCGAACATATTTTAAAAATTGGAGGACTCACGCTCGAAGGCTACTGAAAATCTTTTAAAAATTAGAGGACTCACGCTCGAAGGCTGCTGAAAATCTTTTAAAAATTGGAGGACTCACGCTCGAAGGCTGCCAGAAATCCTTTAAAAATTAGAGGACTCATGTTGTAAGGCTGCCAAAACTCTTTTTAAAAAATTGGAGGGCTCACGCTCGAAGGCTGCGAGAAATCCTTTAAAAAGTAGAGGACTCACGCTCGAAGGCTGCTGGAAATCTTTTAAAAATTAGAGGACTCGCGCTCAAATGCTGCCGAAAGTCTTTTAAAATGATCTACTTCTTCAACATGAAGTTGCAGATCAAAATCTTTGGTAATATCTGTTTAAAACAAGTAATAGGGATCTCTATATGATGCATGCAATGTAATATTTTCTTCTCATTTATTTTTCTTCTCTTCTTTTATTTTTCTTCTTCTTTTTAAATCTACTTTTAAAATCCTATTCCCTTAAAGGCCAATCTAGGATTTCTTCTCTATATCTCTGTAATATGATCTTTAGTCTTCATCTCGCATTTGACTCGCGCTTCTTTCTTTTGCGAGTAAATCTTTTCTTCTTCATCTTCATGGTCTCCACTCATTTTTATACATCTCTCACTATACTATTCTTACATTGGGACTTCATCATCTCATTGCCCCCATTCAGTCTTGGGCTCGACTATTTTCGTATTTGACCCAATCACACAGAGTCTTCAAATATCTCAAGATTAGGGCGAGCGAAAAACCTCTACCTTTTTTTGATTCAAACTCAATGATCATCAATATGCTTTCATCAACTTGAAGGTATTTCCCCCACTCTTTAGGGTCAATCTATCTTGATTCTATGCTCACATTCTTCTTCTTCATTCTCGATAGAGGTGTTATCTTCAAGTTCGACCACTTAATCACTTTCCTTCAGAGTTCTATTTGCCTACATCATACATTTTCATGGCATAACCATAGAAAATGTTATAAATGGTAATGACATTGTTGTGGTTTTCCTTCATTGGCCTTTGACCCTCCACAAGCTCTAATGCCCCCATATAGTTCCTTTGTGTACTTGTCATAAACTGCACCAATAGCTGTATTGTTTTGTTCTTTGTTTGGGTAGTTTAGAACATTGCACATGTCTTTCATGTATTTCTTGTAGAGTGCAGCCCATTTTTCTCAGCCCTTTTTCAATGACTCCATTGTCGAAGCAATGGGGCTTTCGAATTTCTACCAGCCAATTTTTAATTGAACCTTCAGGCCAAGGGACCTTGGTTGATTTCATCATTTTTCTTCTTCTATTCTTCTTCTGTTGGGTAAGTAGACTTCATTGTGGGACTACGACTATTCTTGAATCATTTGCCCCAAGTAGAATTAGCTCTCAAACTCTTTCCATCTTTGATCGAACCTTTAGTCCAAGGGACCTTGGTTGATCTCTTCATTCAAAGAGCACATTGACTTCTTCATGTGTCAGTTCTTCAACCTTTGGACCTGTTTATTTTCTATCGTGCATTCTTGCTACCTCATGTGGTATTGTTTCCCTAATCGATCTTGGGTTTAACTATTTTATTAACTTGTCATCCAGAGTCTTTCTGTTATCTCTTCCAAAAGGGTGATCGAATGCTCCAATACTCTGAACCCATCTTTACACTCAATTTCCTTGCGGAACTCAGTTGAAGCCTCTTGGGGGGAAGAAATTATATATCTCTCTGCTTTAGATTCTCTTTTTCTTTAAAGCAATGTGAAAAGGATCAATTTGTTTATTTCAAAAAAGACAATTTTTGGAAGAATGCTGGACATTTTAAAACTATATTCAAGAAAAAGTAATAGTATCTCACAATTTCAAACATTTTTTTAGAAAATTAATATTTGAGGGAAAAGGTAAATATTTCAAAAATTTATAGAGAATGCCACAAACACTTGAAAAACATTGTTTGGCCTTAAAATGTTAAATGTGATAACATGTTTATTTTAAATTGAAAAATATCAATCCAAATGTGCACATGTGTGGTCTCTTTTAATCCATTAGGCTTTTCAGAGAAATGATTCCCATACCTAATTTATAACCCATTTGTGGTGGCTCTCTTAGTCTCACTCACTCACCATGCCCCATCCTTCCCTCGTTTTGGTGTCGACCAGGTATTTAAAGTTTGTTGTTCCTTGAAGAAAGGTTAACCCTTATAGGCGAAATGTAATCTGAAGATAGACTCATCCAACTTGGATATCTATGTATGATCAGAATGGTCTTTATATGCTTGAAATGTAAGCCCTGGTTCATGGTTATGAAAGAAGGGATATATATGCTCAAATAAGTGTTTAAAGGGTTATGGAAAATTGAGGATCATTTTCGAGCAAAATATCACCTATGTAATTCAGGAATGTGCTCTGATGAGACATTTTTTTTATTTTCTTGGATCGCTCTAGACTGTCCATTTTTGGGTTTTCACCCTAGAGTTCATTTCCTTCTTCTAAATTTTGGACCATGTATATCTGACCCATTTTTGTTCTGGCTCCGTATTGTTGCGCTTCAATCTGCCAGAATTTGTATAACTTTCCAATTGTACTCTTATTCTTGCACTGTTTTTATTTAAGTGTGCTCATATAGAGTAATCTTTCTTTCTTCTCTTTTTTTTTTGGATCCCTCCAAAATGCCCTCCTTCGGGTTTTCACCCTAGAGTTCATTTCCTTCTGTTGTAAGCTTGGACTAGCTCGTATCCTAGATGGATATTGATACTTGCTTTCTATTCAAAGATGATCGGCCACCCCTGGTTCATCAAAATTAGTGATCATTTGAATGGATGCTTGTGTACAATTTTTCTATTCCTTGATTGAACCTTTCAATTCGATGTTTATTCTCAATTGCTTTTCTCTTTTGTTGGCAGAATTCTTCATTGATGCTTCTAATGTTTCTCTGACCTCTAAATCTGATGTATATGTTCTCAAATCTTGCCTATTAAAAATCGGGCGACTTTTATTTGTAAACAAAATCTGGATCCTTTTTGCCCCCATTGTGAAGGTGGTCTTTGATTTGGGTTCTACCAAAAGAAATGATCAAGCTAAAAGGGGACAACAATGAGTATATTTTCTTATTTTCTTACTTTTATGAAGGGGGAGTGAAAGAATGCCATTCGTCATCACATCCATAAACATCCGGAGAAAGTCTTCAGTTAGTAGAGGTTTAGAGTCAGCACTCGACTCAAGGATCTTAAACGACAAATGCCTAAGAATGTATTCCTAAATGGGTGTGCCCATGATCTAAACGCTCGTTTCGTTCCTCTGTTGGCCCAAATAGATAGCAAATGCTCACATTCGAATCAAAGTAAAATGATATGTACATATATGTGTGTGTATGGAAAAACAAAAATGTATATGTGCATGGGAGAACAAAAGCTATCCCATTTAAAGAATCAAAGAATCCAAAAATATTTTCTAAATAACAAAATGAAACTTTTTTCATTATGACAAATAATTATACTCAAACATTTGATTTTAAAAGAAAAATCTACAGCTTAGCTTATAGATTTCTTTCGCATTTTTCCCAAATGCACAGGGATCAACGGTTTTGAATTGCCTTTACCGATAGTCGTTTTCTCCGGGCTAGTTGTACCATTCCCCTGGGTACAATCAGTTTATACCAATTATGACATTGGATTTTTCCAAAGGATTTATTTCCATTGACCATTCGTAAAAATGGTTTTCTGATGGACATTTGAATTATCCATTATCTTAAACTTTACCGTGTTTAAGCACGTTGTGCCAAAATTTTTGTCGGACTTGCCAAACATCGCTTCTTCTTTCTTGAGGCGGTGTCATGTCTACAATTCTATTTTCTTGAATTGAGAATTGCATTTTTCCCAAATGCACAAGGATCAACAGTTTTGAGCTGCCTTTACCGGTAACCGTTTGCTCCGGGCTAGTTGTACCATTTCCCTAGGTACAATCAGTTTGTACCAATTATGACATTGGATTTTTCCAAAGGATTTATTTTCCTTTGACCATTCGTGAGAATGATTTGTTATGGACATTTGAATCATCCATTGTCTTAAACTTTACCGTGTTTAAGCACGTTACGCCAACATTTCTATTGGTCTTTGTGATAAGGTTTTTTGAGAAAACCGGGTCTTATCACTTTTTGTAAGGAAAAGAGGTTTATATTAAAAGGGGGGGAAATTCGTGTTTATAAAAAAGATGAAAATTAAGAGTCGCCACCGGCCACTAAGGTAGGCCGGACACCGTAAAAACCAGAGATTCTATTTTAAAACAGGTTTGGGAGTTGGTTACGTGTGAGGAAGGATTAGCACCCCCATCACGCCCGGAAATCGGTACCAAAACTTGTTGCCTTAGGTCGATGAAAATTATTTAAAAACTAAAATGACTTTATTAGATGTTCTCGGATGAAAATGTAACTTAAATATTCGGGCATTATCGAATAGTGGCATTTGGAATTGATTTGACATTTAATTAAAAAGGATGACGATACACCGGACCCTAGACTAAACCGACATCAAATAAGACTGACTGTCGTGTTAGTTTAGGGTTCGGATCCCGTACGTCACCTTTATGCATGATGCGAACAAATAGAGGATGATGCGTGCTATTTCCATTTTTACGTTTTTGTTTACCTAGAGACGGTGAAAATTAACCTAAGTATCCGGTAGACATCCAATAAGCTAGGACTGTCGTTTTCGGATACCGAGGTTAATTAACACCTCTCTTGAGGTCGATTTTAGGTCCGGTTACCACATTTAATTATCGGGTCATATGATGACACATATAGGTATATTTATGCATGTCACAAAAGTGCTCACAAAAAGGACATGAAAGAAAAGGCCCATATTAAAAAACACAACACCCAAACATGCTTAACCCAAATAAACCCCCTAAGGCCCAAAAGCCCAAATTTAAGAGATATATATTCAAAACACAATAAGGCCCAAAATTTACATATCTAAATTACCCACTAGTTAATTAGATTAATTCATTCTAGCATATAAAATTAATGGATTAAGGTCCATAATTCTACCCATATATTCGATTCAATATTATCAAAATCTAACAAACATAAGCATTTTGACCACATACGAGCAAAACATATTCGATGCAAAACAAGTCATGCGGGACCCACCACAAAAAACAACGGATAAGCATATATATTCGATTCATTATGCCATTATTAACACATAACAAAAACATACAATTTCATATATAAAAAAAGCATTAAAACATTAAATTATATTGCATTCGAATGGTGACTGAAATGAAATAAATGTAAAAACAGAGGCTAAAATCAGAAAAAAAAAACCAAAAGACTCCAAACTGTAAGGACCCTATTGAACACGGGAAAAAAGGGGGAGGATCGAACACGTAAATAACCCCTAAAAACTCGATCTAAGACTGGAACACGAACCGACTCAAAACCTCGGGGACTTAAGACGTGATTTACCCTTGCGGAAGCCCTTAAGACGCTATTTGCTAGACGCAGGGGGACTAGACGTGCTATTGACTTAAATTTAAAACCTAAAAAATCTATAAAACCCCCGCCTAAACGTAACAGACACCTTTTTGCAACCTGAAGAAACCCTAGTCGCCTCAAAGAAAAACAAACTCTCTCTCGACCTCGGACGTCGGCCGATGCTAGTCACCGTCCGGCGGACCTTAGACTCACCCCGACTAGATAAATAGACCCCAAACAAAACCTAAATGCTACATTACCCTAACCGAAACCAAAGGCTCTTCCCTTACACACCCGGAAAAACGAAAACCCTAAAAACCCTTCTCACTGTCTTTTTTGGAAAACCGATTCACAAAAGAGAAAAGGGGTTTCAAGCCCCTTCTCCGGCTCACCCTTCGAAGCCGCAGAACGGCCGGGATTATCGCCGTGAGAAGATGGGCACTGATTCGAGAAGACGCGAATCGGAAGAGGTAAAAAGAAAAAACCTTTATGCTTTCGATTTTGTTATTTTTTTTACATATGATGATGGTGAAAATAATGGAATACCTGAAAGTCTGGTGTGTATTTCTTTCCGTGTTTTCTTGAGGGAGAGCACGAATCCCTTTACAGTGGTTTGTCGATTTGGCTTTATAGCCGGAATTTCGACTGATTTTTTACATATTGTTTATATGAGGGAAAATACTCATTGGTTCGTATCACTGATTTGGCCGGGTTCATGTGTGATTTCTGCCATTCCGTTGCCTATTTCGTCCTTGCCTTTTGTCTTTTTGCTTTTGTTTTTACTGCAACTGGCATAGCTAATCCATTTTTTCTCTTGCATGGCTCTTACGACAATCAACGTGGCCACTGGATCGGTCGTTGGATCGGACGGGGATGACGTGGCGAGCCCTCGGGAGCATCCGAAAGGTCGGGCGTGGGCTACACGCGTGCGCGTGGTGACCACAAATGTCGCGCGTGGAGGTGCTGGGAAGCAGAGGGGTCTCGCGTGTGAAGTTACTTCCCATCCGAGCCGTTGGATCGTGCTTGATCCAACGGTTCGGAGTTGAGCGGCGCATCACCCTTTGATGAGGATCTAGGGCTTCCACGAGCGAAAGGATCTGGGCCGTCCGATGTCCCTTTGATCCAATGGCCTAGATTGGTGCAACGCTGAACCATCTGATGGAGTCTCCTAGGGTTTTTCTGTCTTCACATCTGGGTCGTTGATCTGGTGCCTGGATCCAACGGCCAGATCTGGGGGCGGCTGCAATCACACGAGGCAGCTGTTAGGGTTTTTTGATCAGACTAGAGCTTATTTTGTTTTGGGCCGAACGGGCCTTGTATCAATTGTAATGGACTGTAAATGGACTTTAAAATACAATTTGGGCTTATGTTATTTAATATATCGGGCTTATGTGTGTTTATATTGTTTCTTTTTTTGTCTTTTATTCTAATAATAATAATAATACTATAGTATCTAACAGGTAATAACAACAGAAAACAACATTAATAATATATAAGATAATAGTAGAATTAATAACAAAACAAATAAGAATCTGTGATGATAATATGATAAGGATGATAACAAATGTGGTGATAAAGTTAATAAATATGACCGAAAGTGACAAGAAGAATAACAACCATAGTATATAGTATACGAATAACATTAATAATAATGGAAGGAATAATGATAATAGCTGAAAATATTTACACTAATAATTCACTATCCAAGTGTTAATTAACCCAAGCCCAACATGCATGGACAAAGCCAAGTGGATAAAGCCCAATATGAATAAAGCCCAATATGAAAATACAAGACCCAATCTTATTTAAGCAGATTTAAGGGCTAATCAGCCCGGACAAAATTAGTGATTACAGTTGCCCCTCTTTGCTTGTACTTGTGAAACAATAGCAAAGAAAAGACCGTAAGCACTAATTTTGTCCAACTCCCCTGTTTGGGCGGTTTGCTCCTCCGAAGCGGCAGGAACAGTGTGGGTGTCGTTGGTATGTCCTCCCTGAATGGCAAAGGACAAAGTCGATTAATTCTCCCTAAGAGCTAAAGAATGAACTTCAAATAGCGTGCTTTCTCGGAGCGGCAAAAGCAAACTAAGCAGGCCTTCTGGCTCTTCTGCCCGGAAATCCTTGAGCTCTTTTGCTCTTAGATTCTGATGCGGCGAGTCTGAAATTCTTCGCCTGAAGCTACATTTGCTCTTCCGAAGCGGCAGATACAAAGTCGATAGCGTTGGTATGTCCTCCCTGAACGGCAAAGGACATAGTTGATTCATTCTCCCTAAGCGGCAAAGAATAAATCCAAATAACTTGTTTTCCCGTAGCGGCAAAAACAAACTGAGCAGGCCTTCTGGCTCTTCTGCCCGGAAATCCTTGAGCTCTTTTGCTCTTAGATTCTCATGCGGCGAGTCTGAAATTCTTCGCCTGAAGCTACGTTTGCTCTTCCGAAGCGGCAGGAACAAAGTCGGTAGCGTTGGTATGTCCTCCCTGAACGGTAAAGGACATAGTTGATTCATTCTCCCTAAGCGGCAAAGAATAAATCCAAATAACTTGTTTTCCCGTAGCGGCAAAAACAAACTGAGCAGGCCTTCTGGCTTTTCTGCCTGGAAATCCTTGAGCTCTTTTGCTCTTAGATTCTGATGCGGCGAGTCTGAAATTCTTCGCCTGAAACTACATTTGTTCCTCCGAAGCGACAGGAACAATGTGGATCGTTGGCATGTTCTCCCTGAATGGTCAAAGGACAAAGTCGATTCATTCTCCCTACGCGGTACAGAATGAACTTCAAATTGCGTGCTTTCTCGGAGCGGCGAAAGCAAACTGGGCAGACCTTCTGGCTCTTCTGTCCAGGGATCCTTGAACTCTTTTGCTCTCAGATCAGGATGCGGCGAGTATGAAATTTTTCGCCTGAAACTACATTTGTTTCTTCGAAGCGGCAGGAACAATGCGGGTCGTTGGCATGTCCTCCCTGAACGGTCAAAGGACAAAGTCGATTCATTCTTCCTACGCGGTACAGAATGAACTTCAAATTTTTCGCCTGAAACTACATTTGCTTCTTTTTGACGGCAAAATGCCTCGGTGTACCTGTAAAGAAAAAGTGTCATGATGCTATGTGTTAGTATGAACCTAGCACATGTATGCCTATGATGATGCATGAGTGAGTATGCCTCATATGGGTCTGATGCCACAACTTCGGTTGCTGCTCTCTTCTTGATCTTCTGCTTTATCTTCAAAGCCGATGTTTTTCTCACACTCGGGTCTAAACACTGGCTCTTCTGGGAAGCCCTTTCGTGGATTCTAGTTTCGGGTTTTTCCTCCCAAAGCGCCTTTTCAGGTTTTCACTTTGGTATTTATCTTTTTATGAAGCGCCCTTCCGGGTTTTCACTCCATTTCTTTTTCTTTTTCTTTTTTTTGAAGCGCCCTTTCGGGTTTTCACTCCACTTTCTGTTTTGTGAAGCGTCCTTTCTGATTTTTGCTTCATTCCCCAAAGTGCCTTTTGGGTTTTCACCGTGCCTCCTCTTTTCTTTGTCCTCTTTCTTCTTTCCTTAGGCATGTCTTCGTCGCCTTTCGTCGAGTTGATTTTGGATCATATTTACTACCTCATCTCTGCGCGTGCCCTCAACGCGGTGCGCACGGTCCTTCTCGGGACATTCTCCAGCAAGATGTTTAGGTTCTGAGGGTAATTTCTGTTCCCCAATTCCCAACGTCAAAATTTCTACCTTCATGTTCTATTCTAATACTTCTTAACGAAGGTCGACTTCGTAGCTCAACATTTCACCGAAGACGGTTTTGATATTTCAACTGGAGGTATTAGTAATGTTTGAACCTTCGAGGGTGCCCCTCTGGGTACTGATGGCTTTACCTCGAGCCATGGTCAGTCCGCTTGTTCATTCCAATATAGGAGACTTATGAAAATGATAAAAATAAATTCACTATGTATATATACATTTTAAAGGATCACGGCACGTGATATTTAAGAAAATCAAGTTTGGGGTCTTTGAAAAAAAAAGGTCGACCCGAGTGACATTTTCCGAATGTTGCAGGAATGTACATATGAAATCTTTTCTAGGCTATTAGGCTTCCGAGAGGAGCGACTCCCATTCCTAGTTTCTACCGATTTAACAGTGGCTCTCTTTAGCTCACTAACTCACCATGCCCCATCCTTTCCTCTCTTCTGATCTCAATCAGGCATTAGAAGTGTGGCAATCCTTGAAGAAAGGTTAACCCCGATAGGCGGGATGTGATCTGAAGACAAAATTATCCGTCCGTGTGCGGTCCAAATGGTCTTTTATGGCTTGTAATGTAGGCTAAGGCTTATGGCTACGAAAGAAAAGGTAAATAGGCCCAAACAAGTGTTTAAGGGTGGTGAAACCAAGGATCAATTTTTCCAACTGGAAGTCTCATTATGCTCCGATGAAATGCTATTTCTTTTCTTTATTTCTTTGGATCGCTCTAGACTGCCCCTTTTTTGGGGTTTTCACCCTAGAGTTTATTTCCTTTCGTCAAATGTAGTTGTGGATCAATTTGCACATTCGCATTGTAATAGTGCAGGCTTTTTATCAAAGGTGAACAATATTTCGAGGCTCATCTAAGCAGAGATTCATTTGGATAGGGAATCCTCTTGTCCCTTTTCTTTATCCGCTTCTCTCTCTTTTCAAAATTGCACTTTTCACTTTAGTGTCTTTGCTTTTTATTTCTTCAACTTTTATGTCGGTAACTTTTGACTTGATTTGGGTAGCTCTTTGAGAACCGACTTTTCTTTCGATGTTTCCTTTTGATGTTTTTGGCTGCTGAAACTGAAAGTCTACCCAATGAATCTGTTCTCTTTTAATCCCCTTAGTTCACAAGACGTCATTCTCATATCATAATTAGAATCCAATGTCATTTACTTGTCCATAGACTTCTATCTCATTTGCCCCCGGTGTAGGGGTGATCCTTGGTTTAGGTTCGATCAGAGAAAAAAAATAAAGTTCAACAGGCTCAAACGGGGACAACAAAGGGCATATTTTTTATTTTCTTTCTATGTGAAGGGAATTGAAGGAATGCCAAATGTCCTCCCATACACGGATATCAAAATTGGTCTTCAGGTGGTAGAAGTTTTAGGGTTATCACTTCATTCAAGAACCTTAGATAACAATGCCCGAGAGGAAAATTAACTCAATGGGAGTGGCCCATTATTCCTAAACACTCATTGTCACCCCTCTCTTGGCCTGAGTAGAATAGATGGTGCTTCCATTCGTATCATTCCCACAACATTTTTTTTTGCAAAGTATTAAGGTCATTTTTTGTAAAAATATATACATGTATGTTTTTAATAGAAAAACAATAAGGTTGTAACCCTAAAGAATAAATGAAATGTCTAAAAGAAGTTAAGAAATATAAAATGCTTGCAAAAGTCTCCATCATTGAAAATAAAACAAACGAACATCACAAAAGCCCTTACAAAAGATGTTAGCTATCATGGGCCAACATTACAAATTTAAACATGCACATTAAAGAGGAAATATATGCCAACAAAAGGTAGGATGCGACAGAAATTCCCCACCACCACGATACCGAACCTGGCTTTTCGCACTCGGCCTTCCTACTTAAACTTAGGTTTTCCATTCTCGAAGGAGAGCACTCTATTCTCAACAAGCTTGTGGATCATGCACTTTAGAAACACGCACTCTTCTATTGTGTGGCTAAAATCCCCGGAATGATATTCACACGTAATCCTGGCACCAAACACATTGGTATTAAAATAATTGTACCGCTTCGGGGGTGGTGGCCTCAGGAGCTTGTTCTGAATCAGCAGAGGTAACAGCTCAGAATTGATCATCGGGAAACACACCTTCATCTTCTTGTCAACCTCTCCTACAATGTGCTCTTTAGCTTTCCTTTTTCCACTTTCCTTAGATAAGGCTCACTTTCTTCAATTTTATCGGGGTCAATCGCTTTAGTGGGCTTCTTTGGAAATTCTTTTGACCCCGTAAGCAGGCCCGACCATTCCGTATCATGATCAGGACAGCCACTGACGTTCGTAGATTTCGCTGATGCCTGTGACTTTGCCTTATCCACCTCTTTCACCACAGCAACTTGATCTCCTCCTAGCTTCACCCCATTATCCGTAGTTGGAAACCTGATTATCAAACCCGGGCTTTTTGTCTCAAATTCCAACACCCCAAGGTTTAGGAGAACCTGGACTTTGCGCTTAAAGCTCGTGCATTTCTCAATCGAGTGCCCCCAAATTCTGGCGTGGTAATCACAATGCTCTTCCTCACAGAACCAACTGGGATACGGAGGTGACGGGGTTTTAACAAAGCAAGGTGCCACCACTCGAGCATGCAACAGTTTTGAGTACAGCTCTTGGTAAGTGAAAGGGCTGGGGGTGAACTGATCATTCCCTTTCTCAATCCCTTTCATCTTCTTTGAACCTTGAGGACTCCTGACCATAGTTCGAGGTTGCAAAGTCGTAACGCTCTTCGGGGCTTCTTGGCAGTCTTGTCGCTCTTGAGTTGATTCTTCCTTCGTTGGAGAAGACAAGCTTCTCCTAATAGAATCTTCGATCTTATCTAACGCCAATTCAACGGGGAATTCTGAAGCAGTGTGGTTCACCTCATACTGGCCGATGATGGCCCGGTCCTCATCAAACAAAGCTTCTTTCGTCCCAAAGTCATTGCCCACCTTCTCGCTATTCTCGGTCCGGGGGTTTCCCCTCACGCCACTTCTTTCGGTCACCACGGCTACCATAGCCCTCAATTCACTGATTTGCCCCATTGTTTCATCTTGGAACGTCTTCACATATGCGATCGTCTCTTTCTGATTTCTAACCAACTGCTCGTGAAGCTGTTCAAGCATGTCCACCCTTGCTACTAGGTCATTCATACTTCTAACGCTGTACTGGCTGAAAACAGTCCTTTGTCTATTTTCTCTCTCTTTTTTCTCTGAACGAGTGTTTTCCCCCAATTAGTAATGATGCGATGAAATGCCTTAAACAAATTTTAATGTCCAATGATGGATGTATCATGGTCTCAAATTAACAAATGCATGGTCACGAGATGAATGCATGACTGACGATGCTGCTTTAAAATGATATGTGCTACAAATGTTACAAATGTATGCAAGTCAAAAGTGGTCTAATGTATGTATGTATGAATATGAAGAGCAACACTGGGTTTGGCAAATATCCTCCTCAAACAGCTCATATTTAGTGGAATATTGTTTGGTTACAATTTTCTGGGAAGTCAATTACATCAAAAGTCCTAAGTTAAAACTACTAAAAGTCTAATCATCCCGACACTTCTCCTTCCTTCTTCTAATCCCTCTCCTCCACGAACTGATCTAGCTTGGCACCCAAGTCCACAATTTCTCTGAGGATCCACATGACCGTCTCTCCCGCTTTGTTTGAGTCATCCACCTTGTCATGGAGCTTGACAACATCTTCAGCTAGAAACTGTACCTTCCCGGCGATATAGCGCACTCGAGCATCCCATCGGGCCAACTCTTGTTCCTGCCTCCAAATAGTGTAGGCGGCAAAGTGTAATTGTTCTAGAGTAGGTACCGCGCGCACTTGGATTGACCCTCTCATGCTCTCGATGCGGTCCTTTAACTCTTGTACCTTGGTCTCCAACTCGTCGATGCGATCTCTCAGGGTTTGGTTTTCCGATCCACTTCCTCTGAGCTTGCTAGTAGATCCCTTGTGTTTTAAGAGGGATCTTTCAAGATTCTTTACCTTGCCCTTCAAGGTTCCATTCTCATTTACCTCCCTCTCGAGCTGTGTGGAGTATTCGGTGTGAAGACCTTTCATTTCCTGGGTTAATGCGAGCACCCGATCCTTAAACTCATGATACCCTCTCTTGTAATTTTCTGCCCTTGCTCTTTCTTCCTTGAGTCTGAGTTCGGCCCCTTGACTTGCTTCTCCCTCACTAGCTCTTTTACCTTTACTCATCCTTTGTAACTTTTGTATCTCTTCCTTCTTCATTCCTAGTTCGAGTTGCAATTCATCATTCTTCTTTTGTAGTGTCTTAAGGCTCCCTTCATATTATACCTTCTCAAGTTCAAAATCGAACTTCTCTCTACTCACCCTTTCTTCGAGCCGTGCATACTTCTTCCGCTCCTCATCTAGCTGTTCCCTCATCAAATCGGCTTCAGTGGGAAGTGATGCTAACCTTTCCCTCATAACTCTCCTCTTATCCGGGTTCAACTAAGGGACATTATCGTCGATGTGATTAAACCTCCATACTTCGTATTCCAGAGTGACCATATAAGGGGCATTCAAGATCCTTACTCGTCTGGCATTATTCCATGCTGAAGACGCGGCATACACCTTTCCCTTATAGCGTTTATCTTTCTGATAATTCACGTGGAAGTCATTCAAACCATCGGTGCCTGGCACAAATTGCTTCGACCCGTACTGTCTTAGGACCATCAGTGGTGCATAGGCCGTGTGTCCCCACAGTCCTAACAAAGGCACCCATGAGTACATTCCGCATCTATATCGAATGTTTCTAGCCGACAACCACGGGGCTCTCCAAACTATATCCTCGACGTTCAAATTCTGAAGCATATCGAACCAAAATTCCGCGGTCCGCTTAGCAGGGCAATTCCCTTTCTTCAAAAACTCTTCCAAAGCTGAGAACTTACTATCGTAGACCGGTCTTGAGAAACTGACATCTGTCCAGAAATGACTGTAGAACCATACCGTCAGGAGTTGAGGACATCCCAAGAAGCGACCACCCCCGTGCTTCCTACAGAATCTCAAAGATTGGAAAGTTTATGATAGAATGACTGGAGCTGGATTACCTCCCTCGGCCAACTTGTCGAACAAATCTAACACCGCCGGATGTATGAAGCCTAAGGCTTTAGGAAAGATGACCAACCCATAAATTACCAATGCGAATAAGTTCTGTTGAACCGTTCCGGCTGGGAGTACTGATGCTAAGGCCAAGATTCCTTCAACCTTCAAGTATTCCTTGTTGTTCCACGTCCCAACCTGTTGGTCTACCCATGATGTCAAAGTACCAGAGAGCTTTCCAAGCTTTGCTCGGAATGATTTGTACTTACTATTCTTCGAATAAACCCAGTCATCTTTTACCTTCTTGCAATTAATAAGGTCTTGGTACTCCTCAATAGTAGGTGTTAAGTCTAAATCTCCGATCGTGAAACAACTGTATGCGGGGTTCCAGAATCCAACTAAAGCTTGAAGCAATGCTTGATCAACTGGGACGTATAATAGATATGCTATGTCCCCAAACTCATTTCTGAAAGCAGTCCTGGCTTTAAAATCCCAACTGTTCCATACTCGCTTCAATCCGGATACGTCGTTGATTTCTGTGTTCATGAAAGTTTGGTTCGCCATCTCTGACCTGAACCCGATGGTAATACTATCGCCCGCATGTTGTTGCTCTCCTTCTGACCAAACTTGAACTTCCGAATTCTTCTCATCCATGCTCCTTACAATCTCCGCCATAACTCCCGCCTTCAATTTAGACTATCCCCAAACCAATGTGCTCTCTAAAACATGATGATATGCAAAATAAGAGAAAAAAAAAGGGGGGAAGAAAAACTGTAACGCCCCGGTTTTGGGCTTGGAAGTTTTGGGCGTTGACCGGTTCGGTCAAAGTGCTGATCGAATATATAAGAGTGAATTTAGGAAAGCCTAGTTCGGGTTGCATTAAAAATATGGAAAAATGATCTAAAATCATCTTTTAATATATATAAGTGAACTGTGAAATCAATTTTGGAAAATGAGGTTCGGAAGGTTGACATTTATGCTAGTGACCAAAATGTAATTTTTGAAAGTTTGGTGACTGTTTTATAAAGGATTGAAACTTTGAATCTTTAAGGAGCTATTATTCCAAAAAGAGTTTCTCCAGATTTTTCTAAGATATTTTAAGGCTTTATTCTGATTTTAAAGATTTTGAAAGTGGAGGGAAATCATTTTTACCATTTCTTAACTAACTTTCCATTTTCTCTCAATTTTCCTTTTCTCTCATTTTCTCTCAACCCAAACACAATTCTCCAGATTTCTTTCTCTGATTTTGGCATCTAAATCTCTCATTTCAACTCTCATTTGATTCCTAATCATCTCATCAACAAAACCTCTCAATTTGCAAGTTGTTTCATCAAGCTTTTTGGCTCTAAAAAGGAGAAATTCAAGTTTGGAGGTAAGAATGTCCTTCTCCTCTAAACTATCAGTTCTTTACTGAAATTCCTAAGTTCTCAATCCTTGATTTATGTTTTGTTAATGGCTTTTCAATTGAAATCTTGATTTTTGGCTAAAATGCAAGATTTGGTGATTTTTGGTGAAATTTTCGTGTGATCTGTTTGGGCAGTGTTTTGAAGTGTCAAAATGATGTTAAATGAATGCTAAATTGATTAGAAGTTGAGGTTTAACTAATGCAATCCCGGATAGGTTGAATTTCCTAAGTTTGGCTTGAGTTTTTGGTTGTTTTTGGAGTGTTTTTGGTGATCTGTTATACCTGGAGGTATAAGGATGTGTTTGTAATCATTTTGGATGTTAAATGATGTTTAAAAATGGTTAGAAGTGATGGATCTTGGCTGGGTTAAGTTTTGGAAGTGTTTGGAGGTGATTTCGGTTGTGTTTGGTAGCCGAATTGTTGGATTTGTGATGAGCAGCGAGTTGAGTCTTATTGCTGGTGTTCTTAATGCATAAAGATGCATTAATGTTCTGTTTTTGTGTGCTTGAAATAGGGGAGTTTGATCCGTGAACTTTGGTGGTGTTGCGGAAGATTTTCGGATGCTTGGAAGGCTTGTTGATTAGCCTTGTTTTGGTTATCGGTGAGTGAAGTTGGGATTTTAGCTTTTAAACCAAGGTTTGAAGGTTTTTGGGAGCTTAGTGTAAGTCTGAACAACTTTGCTAAGCTCAAGAGTAAGTGAATGGATTTTTGCTCTTGAATTGTGTTGTGATTTGGTTTTAAAAGCAAATGTGGTTGATGATTGAAATGCATGTGTTTTGCATGGTTTAATTCTGTTTTGTAAGCATATTTTAGCATGGTTTAATGCTGGTTTTGAAAGCCGTATGTGAAGGATGCTCAAGGTAAGAGATCCTTGGTTTTTTTTATACATTGAAAATGTGGTTTTGATGCATGGTGTTGCATGATGTTTCATGGCTTTGTGTAATGCTTTAAAACAGTGAATTGACGATGATAAATGATGGTTTTGCATTTGGTTATGCATGTGAAACATTGGACTAATGTGGTAAGATGGTTATATTGGCAAGTGATGTAAGTGGTTCTTGGTTCGTTGATCGGATATAGTTAGCCGACTATAGGATTGGGTGCACCGTGAATTAAGTCGCCTTGGAGGTGGAGTGGTCAAGAGTGGACCAGGAAACTCCCTTCAAGTATCCTAACGAGATGATTGAGGTCATAATGGAGGTGTTGCCCATTCGAGGACCTTGGTTGAGCAAAGGTTATATGGTGGTTAAAAGTCCATATGTGAGAACCTTGTGCTTGTTGAGATCACAATGGCAGTGTTAAGTCCATGTGTGGATCTTGTGTAGGGTGTCCCGGATCTCGTTAGTGATGTTCTACAACTACCAATCGGTGAATGCAAAGGTTGTATGGTGTTTGAAAGTCCATACATGGGAATCTTGTGCATGTCAAGGTTGTATGGTGGTTAAAAGTCCATACATGGGAAACTTGGGGAAAAGCTAAGGTTGTATGGTGTTTAAAAGTCCATACATGGGAACCTTAGGATGTTGAGGTCAAATGGTGGCTAAAAGTCCATTTGGGAGACCTTGGATTGGTAGGGTGTAGGGAACGTAGGGACAACGCTCGGAATCAGCGTATCCGATTGGATGTTGAGTTGAAAAGTGGATGTGGTTGATCACTTGAAGGCCAATATGATATTCTTGATTGTAAAGAAGCATGGGATGCTTGAAATGATGCATAATTGCATGTGAGGCATGAGATGCTTGGAAAAGATGCATGGTTGCATGTAAAGTGTATAATGCTTGTGAATGCATGTTTACTTGTTAAGTTGAACAAGTGTTGATTATCATTTGGTAAATGATGCATGTGAGCATGAAATATCTTTATTGCATTGGAGTCTTGTAAGACTTGTTTTTAAAGGCACGTGAAGATGATGTTATGGTTCTTATGTTGCCTTGGTTAAATGCATGTGATGGATTATTTGAGTTATGGTTTTAAAAAGGTTTCTTGCTTGAAACGGCTTTCAAGTTTAAGAAAGGTATGTTGTGAAATGGGAGTGTTTTCCATGGTTTTGTTTTAAGCTTTGCATAAGGTGTTTATGCATGGATTGGTTAAATGGTTGATTTTTGTGAGTTGTTCTTTGAAAAGGTTTTCTTAGCTTGCTAAGCTAAGGGTTGGTTTTCATGTATGTGCAATGCATGGTTTTGAGCTTGATGTTGAAAAGGGTTTCCAAACATGGCTTTGGTAAACAAATCGGGTTTGTTTTAAAAGTGTTTAATGACCCGCTGCATTGATGGTGTTTTGGTTTTGAGCATTCCTCACTAAGCATTATGTGCTTACGCTCCTTTTTTTCCATCAATGCAGATTCTTGAAGTTTGGACAGCAAGGAGCAAGGGATTCAAGGTGGACTCCAATGGAGATGTATGTCTCGGTGAATAGCTATAGTTAATAAAGGCAATGGGGTAGAATCTCTCGGGTTTATGTGTATGTGATCGTATATGTTTGATCAAGAATGTTTTAATGTTGTTGCTAATGTTGTTGGAACATGAATTGGCTTAAATGAGATTGATTTGGAAGGTTTATGCTTAAATGGTTGCTTGTGTAGGAAGCATGCCTATAGAATTGGGGCTTTTCATATGTGTGGATATTTTGTTGATTTGTTGATGCAAGAATGTCTCATATATGTTGAATTGCATGTTGGTAAAGTTTGGTGGCTTTTGGAGCATGTTTGGTGGATCGATTGCATGTTTAAGTATGCAAAATGCTGCATTTTGTGCAGGGTGTTTCGGAACAGTTGACACCGTTTCGGAACGGGTGCCCTGAACCAACCCAGGCGTCCGAAACGGGTGACACCGTTCCGAAACGGAATGGCTTCTGCCAGACCCCCGTTGTGGAACGTGTTGCGGAACGGCCCCGTGTTTCGAAACGGGCTTTGCCTGTTTCGGAACGGGTGACCGTTGGGGGCTGACATGGGCGGTTAAATGTTTCAAAATGTTTGCATTTTGGTCCTGAATCTTGTTTGTGCAATTGTATGAGTTCGGGATGTCCGTTTGAGCTGAAATTTGGCAGGGAAGCATGAAACCTGATTAATTTTAAGTTGGTAACTTAAAATCTGGTTAAGTCCTTAAAGTTTTCAGAAATTACAATTTGGTCCCTAAAGTTGTAATTTGTTCAATTGGGTCCCTGTTTGATCTCTGATGTTTGTGATTTTTGAGTATGATGTTTGTGTGATCACAATTAGGGCTAATGTGCATCTAGACGAGATTAAAAAAGAAAAAAAAAGGGTCGTTAATCAAGGTTGACTTTCGGGTTGACTTTGGTTTTCCCCGTGTGACTTTCTTAATTCGGGTCAACCGTCCAGACCGGGTTAAGGGGGTTACAAAAACAAATGTGTTAGTCACATGATAAACATAAATTATAATGCAAGCAATGAAATTCAAGCATTAAGGAAGCGTAGAAACAAGCAATTAGCAAGAAAAACCTAGACACTCTAAACTCTAGGGTTATCCGCATGGCTCTAATGGGGTGGGCTTCTTATGTTCTCACATATGAGTTCGGTTCTAAAAAGGGTACCCGAACCTATCTTACCACCTACTAAGGCAATAAGAACCCCAATTCTGGCCCACTACAGGCTTGCGAACTGGCTTCGGCTCGAGGGAAAGCACGACCTAATGACGTGGAGGGCGACTCACGTGTCAAAAGGCGTGGATTCCGAAAGTGAATTATCAACCCATGGAGGGATGCTCACGTAGGTATGGGCGTTTCACTTTCACTTAGAAAAGGGTAGCTCGGGTATAGAGCTTGATGAAAATGGTGCAACACATGTCGGTGATTTCCTTAATAATTAAATGGAATATTAATTCGAAATGCCACAAATCTTCAAAGCTCGTTTAATTTAAATCATATTTTCAAGGAAGAATAAACTTATTAAATTCACTTTAGATTTTAAATAGTTTCCATCGACTAAAAGCGACAAGTGTTTTATTGGCTTAACTCTCTTTTTGTTTTGTAAAAACAAAAAAATTTTCCCAGCAGAGTCGCCAAACTGTGATAAGGTTATTTTGAGAAAACCAGGTCTTATCACTTTTTCTAAGGAAAAGAGGTTTATATTAAAAAGGGGGGAAATTCATGTTTATAAAAAAGATGAAAATTCAGAGTCGCCATCGGCCACTAAGGTAGGCCGGACACCGTAAAAACCAGAGATTCGATTTTAAAACAGGTTCGGGAGTTGGTTACGTGTGAGGAAGGATTAGCACCCCCATCACGCCCGGAAATCGGTACCAAAACTTGTTGCCTTTGGTCGATGAAAATTATTTAAAAACTAAAATGACTTTAATAAGATGTTCTCGGATGAAAATGTAACTTAAATATTCGGGCATTATCGAATAGTGGCATTTGGAATTGATTTGACATTTAATTAAAAAGGATGACGATACACCGGACCCTAGACTAAACCGACATCAAATAAGACTGACTGTCGTGTTAGTTTAGGGTTCGGATCCCGTACGTCACCTTTATGCATGATGCGAGCAAATAGAGGATGATGCGTGCTATTTCCATTTTTACGTTTTGTTTACCTAGAGACGGTGAAAATTAACCTAAGTATCCGGTAGACATCCAATAAGCTAGGACTGTCGTTTTCGGATACCGAGGTTAATTAACACCTCTCTTGAGGTCGATTTTAGGTCCGGTTACCACATTTATTTATCGGGTCATATGATGACACATATAGGTATATTTATGCATGTCACAAAAGTGCTCACAAAAAGGACATGAAAGAAAAGGCCCATATTAAAAAACACAACACCCAAACATGCTTAACCCAAATAAACCCCCTAAGGCCCAAAAGCCCAAATTTAAGAGATATATATTCAAAACACAATAAGGCCCAAAATTTACATATCAAAATTACCCACTAGTTAATTAGATTAATTCATTCTAGCATATAAAATTAATGGATTAAGGTCCATAATCCTACCCATATATTCGATTCAATATTATCAAAATCTAACAAACATAAGCATTTTGATCACATACGAGCAAAACATATTCGATGCAAAACAAGTCATGCGGGACCCACCACAAAAAACAACGGATAAGCATATATATTCGATTCATTATTCCATTATTAACACATAACAAAAACATACAATTTCATATATATAAAAAAGCATTAAAACATTAAATTATATTGCATTCGAATGGTGGCTGAAATGAAATAAATGTAAAAACAGAGGCTAAAATCAGAAGAAAAAAAACCAAAAGACTCCAAACTGTAAGGACCCTATTGAACACGGGAAAAAAGGGGGAGGACCGAACACGTAAATAACCCCTAAAAACTCGATCTAAGACTGGAACACGAACCGATTCAAAACCTCGGGGACTTAAGACGTGATTTACCCTTGCGGAAGCCCTTAAGACGCTATTTGCTAGACGCGGGGGGACTAGACGTGCTATTGACCCAAATTTAAAACCTAAAAAATCTATAAAACCCCCGCCTAAACGTAACAGACACCCTTTTGCTACCTGAAGAAACCCTAGTCGCCTCAAAGAAAAACAAACTCTCTCTCGACCTCGGACGCCGGCCGGTGCTAGTCACCGTCCGACAGACCCTAGACTCACCCAGACTAGACAAATAGACCCCAAACAAAACCTAAACGCTACACTACCCTAACTGAAACCAAAGACTCTTCCCTTACACATCTGGAAAAACGAAAACCCTAAAAACCCTTCTCACTATTTTTTTTGAAAATTGATTCACAAAAGAGAAAAAGGGTTTCAAGCCCCTTCTTCGGCTCACCCTTCGAAGCCGCAGAACGTCCGGGATTATCGCCGTGAGAAGATGGGCACCGATTCGAGAAGACGCGAATTGGAAGAGGTAAAAAGAAAAAACCTTTATGCTTTCGATTCTGTTATTTTTTTTACATGCGATGACGGTGAAAATAATGGAATACCTGAAAGTCTGGTGTGTATTTCTTTCTGTGTTTTCTTGAGGGAGAGCACGAATCCCTTTACAATGGTTTGTCGATTCGGCTTTATAGCCGGAATTTCGACTGATTTTTTACATATTGTTTATATGAGTAAAAATACTCATTGGTTCGTATCACTGATTTGGCCGGATTCATGTGTGATTTCTGCCAATCTCTGCCATTCCGTTTCCTATTTCGTCCTTGCCTTTTTTCTTTTTGCTTTTATTTTTACTGCATCTGGCATAGCTAATCCATTTTTTCTCTTGCATGGCTCTTACGGCGGTCGACGTGGCCACTGGATCGAACGTTGGATCAGACGGGGATGACGTGGCGAGCCCTCGGGAGCATCCGAAAGGTCGGGAGTGGGCTACACGCGTGCGCGTGGTGACCCCAAACGTCGCGCGTGCAGGTGCTGGGAAGCAGAGGGGTCTCGCGTGTGAAGTTACTTCCCATCCAAGCCGTTGGATCGTGCTTGATCCAACGGTTCGGAGTTGAGCGGGGCATCACCCTCTTATGAGGATCTAGGGCTTCCACGAGCGAAAGGATCTGGGCCGTCTGATGTCTCTTTGATCCAATGGCCCATATTGGTACGACGCTGAACCATCTGATGGAGTCTCCTAGGGTTTTTCTGTCTTCACATCTGGGCCGTTGATCTGGTGCCTGGATCCAACGGCCAGATCTGGGGGCGGCTGCAATCACACGAGGCAGCTGTTAGGGTTTTTTTATCAGACTAGGGCTTATTTTGTTTTGGGCCGAACGGGCCTTGTATCAATTGTAATGGACTGTAAATGGACTTTAAAATACAATTTGGGCTTATGTTATTTAATATATCGGGCTTATGTGTGTTTATATTGTTTCTTTTCTTGTCTTTTATTCTAATAATAATAATAATACTATAGTATCTAACTGGTAATAACAACAGAAAACAACATTAATAATATATAAGATAATTGTAGAAATAATAACAAAACAAATAAGAATCTGTGATGATAATATGATAAGGATGATAACAAATGTGGTGATAAAGTTAATAAATATGACCGAAAGTGACAAGAAGCATAACAACCATAGTATATAGTATACGAATAACATTAATAATAATGGAAGGACTAATGATAATAGCTGAAAATATTTACACTAATAATTCAATATCCAAGTGTTAATTAACCCAAGCCCAACATGCATGGACAAAGCCCAAGTAGATAAAGCCCAATATGAAAATACAAGACCCAATCTTATTTAAGCAGATTTAAGGGCTAATCAGCCCGGACAAAATTAGTGATTACAGTCTTCTTTGTAAAAAAAGAAAATATGAGAAACCCAAGCATATGAAATTTCGAGTTATTCAGGTATTATCAGTTTAGTGTAAGCTTGCCCCATTTTTTTACCCACCATTGTTGGATTAACTTTTGTCAGGACTCTATTGCCAACCAACCTCCTAATTTCTTCCAATAACATATACCTTTTTGGTGGCATGCTTATGTGCCCTTATGTGGAAATCGCGAATATCACTCGGGTCACAATCTTGACCAAATGGTTTACATCATCTTCATCACCGTAAGCAGAATGACCGAGTGAGGGACTAAGCAGAGTTTTATCATTTTCATTCTTATGTTTGAGCATGCAATAAGTTAACTGATTCTTGAATTTTCATAGAATCATGCAATCAACTTAATTGTTCTATGTATGCAACATTTTATATACATAAAAGAATAATTACAAAGAATCTTCTTTTTTACATCTTTAAAAGAATGAAAGAATTAAAAAAGCTTAAAAATATGAAATCATAAGATTCTTTAAAATCCTTTCAAAAATGATAAAATTAAGAGAAAAAAAATTAACATAGGGGGTCCTTGTGAAAGAATTGAGGAAAAAATTCTTGTTTTGGTTTAATTTTTTTAACTTTAAAAAAATTCTTTATGAAAAGATTGAATTGAAGAAAATTCATGTTTATTGAAAGATATGTCCTCATGGAAGTATGAATTTTATAAAATATCTCTCAGTAATAGTGCAAAACTACTTTCTATTAAGTATATTTATGCAAATGCGATGTATGCGTATGATTCTATAGTGTGATGCAAAGATGCAATTGTTATGAGTGATTTATAAAAACGGGATGTCCTGAACATGTCAGATGAAGCAATGTACAAAAAAGTATAAAGCATAACAATAGTTAAAAATGCAAGAATGAATGCAAATGCGGTGTTGATTCTCAAGTAATTTTTAAGGAGATTTTATCAAGAGAAAATGTCTATTTACAAGAGTTTGATAATATTCTACAGACATCTATCAACCATTTTTCTTAATATGTTGACTTTTTAGAGTGAAGTGTGTACTATATACCCCAATTTTATCTCCTCTATATTTGCTTTTGCTCGGATTATCCTAGGCTGTAGCATTATCGAACTCTACGTATTACAGAACGTCACTCCTATTATAAAGATCCCCTAATAATTTTCGAATCAACACCTATGTAAATAAGATGCAATGAGATATCAATCGCAAAGTGTTCATCATAGAAATACTTTCATTAGACAAAAAGGCTCGTCACACCAGACATCATTCTTATGTGCTTTTACAAATACAGATGAGCCCTAACCCCTAACTTTTTGACTTTGTCCAACAAGAGAGATAATTTTCCTCCACGGTCTAATGCTGGATCCATATTTTGAATCAACAATATTGTTGCGTCTGCTACATCGGCTTCTTCAATTCTTGTACTTCAATTCGCTCGTTCCCAACACGAGTATCGACTATCTCGCCTGGTTCGTAATTCTTCGAATGATTCACCTGCTCCATATTTTCCCACTCTATCTAATTACGAGACCTCTTATCCATTATGATCGTCTTCTATAGTGATGGTCACTTGCGAAAATTAATACCTCGTTTTATGCCATGAGAATGTAATGTAAAACAAATATGAAAAAATTGATAACAAACACAAGAAAATTGTGTCATTATGATGAATGCCATAATTGCGTTGATGAATGCGGATGAAGATGTTGATTCTCAAATAGTCCTCAGAAAGACATTCATTTAAAGGAGAAGTTGTATGATTACAAGAAGTTGTAATGAATTATAGATAACGATTAACTTTTCGCCTTGTCGTCTCCACTTTGCGAAGCAAGGCTCGTACTCCATATCTTAACGTTGCTTCCGAACTAAGGGGCCATCTTACCGTTCTCTTCTTTTTCTGCTCAAAAGGCTCACGACAATGTATTCTACGTATTGGGAGCTTTTGGGAAGATCATTAACCCGTGCAAGCAAAATGCGGACAAGAGTCTCTTCTTTAGGGTCATATCTTGAAAATCCAATTTAGAGGGGCCTATTTAACTTTTGAAAATTTAGGGGGCTCAATATAATGATTTGAATGGTTTAATTTAAAATTTTCAAATAATGCAAGAGTTTAACTAAAAAATTTAAAAAAAATGGGAAAATGAAACTTATCAATGCCCCTCTTTTTTATAAAAAAGTACTTTAAGTGAAATCTTTAAACTTTATATCCCCTATTAGCCTTGACGAGGATCCGCATCTGCATTCACACTACGCCGTCTCCACCTCTGACACATGTCTCATTGTCAATTTGTCTCTTTTTTCGGCTGATCTTAATTCGACCCGACCCGATAATATATTGTTACCGCTCTTGGCATTACAGACTTCTCTACTCTCTCGAACGCCTCCTAAATTGGACTGCTTCTGAATCAACACTATATTATGATGTGATATGCACAAGTGATAAATGCAAAAAGAAAGAAAAAGAACACACAAAAAATTAAGTTAGTACAAGTGAAATAATCGATTAAATAAATCAAATGAAAAAAAAAACTACACGATAAATTAAGGAAATTTAAAGCACATACATTGCATATAAAGCAAACAAAGGCACAAATAAACCATATACAGCCTAACATGGTTATCGCTAAAGGACATTACCAGCGTGGCTCTAAAAGGCGAGCTCTACGGTTCACTATATGCAGTTTGGATCTAAAGTAAAGGGTACTCGAACTGTCGCTAGGACATCAATTCGGGGGGATACGACCCATATACCATACGGAAGCAGAGCTCCACGAAGTATAAGGATCGAATCCCGGAAACGAATTACAATACAATACAGAAGTGGACACTCCACGGGGCGAAGTAATCGTTCCCACTTAATCGGTACTTGAACTAATATATGATGACAATTTATATCAAAATCAAACAAGATTTAGAAATTAAAAATTAAATTAAATCAAATTTAAATTTTACTCAATAATTACGATACGAACCCAACTAAGGCTTGACTTTTTTTTAAAACAAAAAATTCATCCCCAGCGGAGTCATAATCCTGTAGCGACTAAAAAATTTGAAAATGTGTTTTTCCCACTTTTTATAATAAAAAAATTAATCTTAGGGGATTTTTTTTAAAATGATAGTATTTTGAATAAACTACTAGAGTCGCCACCGATCGTTTTAAAAAAGGTAGACTGGACACCGAAAAAAAACCAGAGATTTAAAAAGGGTTTGAGAGTCGGTTACGAGTGGGGAAGGATTAGCACCCCCACCGCGCCCAAAAATTGGTACCTAAGGGTTAGTATCGTATTTATTAAGGCAAATTTAAATTCAAATCTAACTTAATTAATAATTCCTAAATTACATGGATGCATAGTCATACAAATCGACAACCTAATTTATAACATGCGTACCAAAGGAGATGACACCCGAAGACTCGGGACGACACTCCCACTAGAATATCAAGAACTAAACTAGACTAATACAAAAAATATGGAAGTTAATTATGCATGAATAAAACATATACTAACATATATAATAAAAGGGGCATAAAATTGTAATAAAAAGGGCACGAATAAAAACAACATACATTGATATAGCTCATATAAAAAAATTATTACAAAAAAATAATAAAATACAAAGATAATGATCGAATTTTACCCCTTTGAAATCTGAGATGGAGAACTTCGATTGATCCTTTCTAGGATCTCCACGCCCTCTAACCATGACCTAAAGAATAACTAAATTGTGCCACAAAAGAAACCCCGATCGAACACTAAATCACACCAACTAGGGCCGGGACTCCCGACCCTTGGAAGCCAATCGGGTCGCCTCCCTTAAAATAAGGGGCATGGCTTGATTTCACCCAAAGTTGGGTGTGAATTTTTTTTTGCGTGAAATGAAGCCCCTCCCACTCGGCTATTTATAGCCAAAGTGGGGGGTTGGGGGTGACGTGGAGCCATGGATTCCTTTCTTTTTTTTTGCTTTTTGGATTTTTGATTTTTTAATATATATATATTTTTTTTCTTTTTTTTTCTTTTTTATACATATTTTTTGTTTAATAATATACTACTAGTATATAATCCGAACAAAAATGAGTGATTACATTATGGTCTGTACTTCCTTGATGATAATCACATGTTGCCTTGACCTCATATCTTTCAAGATAAAAAGACTCTTTGGGCTTAGACGGAACTCAGACCACAAGATTTTTCTCTACAAGTACTTGAAGCAATTTGGTATATGCCATTGGAATTGAATTAAAAGATCCTCCATTATTTTCTACACGGGCTTCTTCTTGGCCAACCATCACCCTCTTGGAATTTGACCCACTTACACCTCCAGTTGGTTTATTTATGTGAATTGTTACGATACACAGATTCGGTTGTTTGTTCATTTTTCTAGTTTTTGTTCAGTTCCACTTTCAGTTCAGTGTGCCCCTTTTCTTTGGCATGGTCGTCATCATAGTTATCATCTCAGCCATTTGTCTTTTCAATTCTTGCATCTCATTCTTGTCAGCATCATTACTAACAAAATTTGATATGTGACCCTTGGATGAATTGTCCTTCAGTTCTTCTGTTGTTTGTCTCAGATATTGCCTCATGTTTGCACTCTTGTCTACTGGACCACGAATCCCCTTATCCATTATGATTGCTCTTTAATGATAACCACTTTTTGAATCAATACCTCTATACAATAAAGATGTGGTGCAAAAATTCGAAACAAAAACAAAAGAAATGAAACAGTATGGTAAATTAATTATGTAAGCAATAATTAAATTGACATGATAAAGCAGTTTATATCGAGCAGAGAAAATAACCAGAGAAGTGTATTTAAACCAGCAACATCATGTCCTATTACCTGTTTGGCTCTTGTGGGGTAGGCTTCTAGATTATAGCATGCAGGTTTTTGTTCTAGACTCTGGGTACTCGAACTGTTGTTACTATCTACTTCGACAGCAAGACATAGTTTCAGGAGTATATGACTCCTTATAGCGGAGGCGTAACCTCACGGTGTATATGGTTGGTATATCAGAAGAAGACAAAAGACATCGATTCGGGAGTATACGGCTCCTTATAGAAGAGGCGTAACCTCACGGTGTATAAGGTTGGTATATCGGAAGAAAGAAAAAACTACCTCCATTCTTTCTAAAAATCCATCCAATAATTATTAGAAAAATTAAATTTAAATTATCGTTCTTAAATGCGAAAATGCCATGTAAAATTAATTAGGCCTGACTCTCGAGTTACCTCCCCAGCGGAGTCACCAAGCTATCGAAACCATTTTTGAATCGGCGTGAAAATAGCTCGACGATTAGTTTTGAAAATTGGGTTTTGCCTTATTTTTCATTTAACTTGAAGAATTGAGTTTTTCATATGAAATTAGATTTTAGAATTAAATCATGATCATTAGGTTTTTCTTTTTTTATTTAATCTTTAGATTAATATGGAAAAAAATCATTTTTGTGTTTTAATCTTGAAAAATAAAATTTATTTTTAATCAAATTAATTCATTTTAAAATCGAATGTACCCTTTTATTTACCATTAATAAAATAATTAGAGTCTCCACTAGTCACTTCGGTTGACCGAACACCGTAAAACAACCAAAGATTCTTTATTTTAAAATTCGGGTTCGGGAGTCGGTTACGTGTGGGGTAGGGTTAGCATCCCCACAAACGCCCGTTATCGGTACCTTTTAATGTAATTTGAATTATGAATAATATTTTGAATTTAATTTAACCCTTAATTATTGAATGGATTTAAATTCCAAATGGAGATATTCCTTTTATAAGGAAATATATTTTTATCCGAATATAAGATTAAAAGCACCTTTTATATTCGAGGCACCCCATTCATATTCAAAAATATATTTCCAACATAAAAGGTTTGAATGCATGATTTTATTATGGGCTTGTTGATTTTAAGTTCTAACTTAATTAGGCTCTATTTAGTTAAATTGGATAAACTATGAATATTATTAAATCTAAAGGTTTTTATGAGTTTGGGGCAAAGTCTTTTCTGGGTAGGAAGTTAAGTTGGAGGTGGACATGTCTTCATTAAAGAGGTGAATCTTTTTAATTTATTGCATGTATTCACTTTTGGCTGAATTCCATCTTTAACCTTCCTTCCATGCTTTCATCATCTTCACGCTTTCATCATCTTCACTTGCTCCGATCGCCATTTAAAGTACATAGAAAAAATCAGCTCTTAATACTCTTCAAATTGACTATCACTTTGCATATTTTCTCCTCCGACAACTCTGTCTGTGCACTACCTCGGCAGAAGTCTATTAGCTGGTTCTGCTCCATCCTCTCTTTCCTTCTCTGTCGCGGCAGTGGTTGCCAGGGCAGAGAGTAACAAAATCTGCATTTACACGAAACATAAATAAGTAACATTTTTTTCACCAAATAATCTAAATATAAGGATCAAGCGTAATAAAGATAAGATCAATGTGATTGATGCATGGAGGGCTACAATGTGATTCGAATGGGTGTAGATTTAGCAATAATTGTCATAGAAAAAGGGTGAAATGATAGTACTTTTACACACTTAACACGCCCCTAAACTCGAACTATTGCTTGTCCTCAAGCAATGCAACTAGTATAGAAAAAATAATTAGTCGCCCAAACCCTTAATCTTCATAGAGATTGCTTCAACTCGCCTTCTTCCTCATGACCTAGCACTTGAAAACACACGATTAAATTTTTCGGATGACTAAAGGAGTTACTCATAATAAAACTATGATGCTAGTGAGTGTGTGCATGTTTTGTTAACAAGATAATTATCCAGGTTCTAAGTAAACACTTAAGCATTAACCTACTTAACTTGGGTAATTTTTTAAAAAACATTTTAAGCAATCTAACCGACTAGAGCCAATTTCGGACATCTTTAGTGATTAGCCTAGAGCCAGTTTCGGGCACCTCTAGGGCTTCTTTAAGCTAGAGCCGGTGTTAGGCACCTCTAACTTCTTACCCAAAATTTTCTTTCTAAGCAAGTCTATGCCCTATTTGTCCTAGAACTCCTTAAATCATACAAGTCACAAAAGTGTAGATTAATTTTCAGCCCCCATAGTATGATTCTAAGTGTTTCCTAATAGTCATCCTAACTTTTAAAGTGCATTTTGAAGTGCTAAGGTAATTTTCATCACTGGAAGAGTTTTGCAAGCCTCGACAATTCTAAGTCAAATTAAGAACTAGGAAAGTATTACTCATTTAAAGAAAAACTACATTGCTTTTAGATAATAGACTACCGCGACAGTAGTTGCCTCGATAGTGACCTACAACCCCCAAACTCAAGACAAGCATTGCCCTCAATGCATCAATACATATCACAAAAGATAAGAGCAAAATAAAAGGCAAGAGAAGAAAGAAAAAAAATATATTGTCGGGGACACAAAGAAGTCATCATCATCATCAGGAATTATGAACTTTCTCTTGGTCGTCGTCTTGATCCGATTGGTGGGTATCGGTGGTTGGGTGCGCTTCGGAGGAGTTGGCTTCGCTTGGTGGTCACTTCTTATTCATCCTCCGGGTCAAGGCAAATCTCCTCGGTTGTTGTTGCCTTGCGCTTGAGTGATTGAGAGGCAGCTTTGTCAAATTTCTTGAGGAGGGAGTGCATGGTGTCGGACCATTCTGACAAAGACTCGGTGCAGATCGGCTCATCCATCTGAGGGTCGGCAAGTGGTTATGCAGAGAAGATGTGTGTTGCCGAGGAAGAAAAGATGGGCATTACCGCGGTAGGGGTATCTGGGGCTGCCTCGGCAATGAGGTTAATAGGGAACGATAGGAACGACATAATACTTTATAGGAACTTCTCTTTAGGAACTTGGGTGATTAAATGGGTGAAGTACCTCGTGAATTGCATGAACCGTCTCTACCTTCGGTCCATCTCTTCCAATTTCCGGGCTATATGTTGCAGGGCCAGCAGAGGATGCAGGTATTTCTGGGATGTCGCCCGAGGATGCCGCCGCGGCAGTGCCTTGTACTAGTGTAGAGATCGGCTAGGCTTTGGTTATCTGCATCATTTTTAGTAGGCCTCCTTGTCCCACCCCTTCCTCTTTGGCGTATACTCATCGGCCGGATCGGTTGGGACCTTTTTTTGTTTGCAGAGGCCGGTGATGAGCATGGGGAAGTAGAGGACACCTCTCTCTTTTAGGCTGCACTGGTACATCTCATCAAAAAATATGTTACCCGTATTAATAATTCTATTGTGCAAAATAGAGTGTATAAGTGCTAGCCTAGGTTTGTCTACGATACTGTTAAGAGAGGTAGGCATAAGGCAACGTTTTACAAAAGTATTCCAGAGTTTTGCCTCGGGCCGAAGCCTTCGGCAGTTTACCTTCCCATTTTGTGCCTCGGCATTCCATGTTGTGCCGGTAATGCATAGCTCCTTTTTTATTGCATCGTAATCTACGTCTGTGAGCTATTCTTTGAATGCCTTGTGTTCATCCTTTTCCACGCGGATGCTGTAATAGAGATTTATCGATTTGGGATCTACGGTAATGGTTGTGCCTCTAACATGTACAAAAAGATTGTTGGGGTTTAGAGAGTGTGCGTAGAACTATCTCACCCATGTGATGTTCGCCGGCTCCGGTTGGTGGCAAAAGATTCGCCACTTTTGATAAGCAATTTTGTTGAAGATGAAGTGATCGAGGCCAAAGTCAGAGGTGGAGTCAGAATAATAGAAGCCTTGTTCCTCCCACACTTGTCGTCAAACGAAATATTTGTTGAATTGGCGTTCCACCTCCAGGGGTGCAATTCTCTTGTAAGTCGGTTCCTCGGTGTGTCTCGAGCTTTCTCCTTTGTGGAGTTTTGGTGCCATCTGAAAGTAATTGTGAGAAACGTAAACGAAAGCAAAGAAAAGAAATTGCGAGAATACTTAAGAAATTAAGATTGGAGAAAAGAAGGGTTTGGTGGCGGAAAGTTGAGAGGGTGAGGGGTTTATATAGATCTCGGAAGAATATAGCCATTGCGGCATTAAATGCTTGCACGGCAAGAATCTCGTTACATATCCATTGCGGTTGATAACCGTTAAAGTAGTCGTTGCGACTTTTATGCCCATTGAAGTAGCCGTTGCGGCTTGTATGCCGTTGGGGAGAACATGTCGTGCCGGCAAGAGACTCCTCACACTAGCCGTTGGCGTCTATTTGCAGTGTGGGCAGGGGAATGTGAGCCCAACTCTTCCTTTATTTTTTGATTTCCTTCCTAAAAATTAAAATAACATCAAATTAAAATAACATCTTATGCCTAAACAAAAATTAAAGATGTGGAAAATAAAAGAAAGAGAAAAGGTTAAGACACTAAAGGAGTGCATGGGGATGCATCTCCTAAAGTGATCACTTCCTTGTCCCTCATGACATGCTGGCTAGTATAGTGCTTCTGCCTTTTTCCATTCACTTTGAATTCGTGCCCATCTTTGGTGGATTTGATTGTCATAGCTCCATGGGGAAATACCTTAACCACTTCGAACGGTCCAGACCATCTTAACCGTAGTTTTCTTGGGAACAACTTTAGTCTAGAATTAAAGAGTAGTACTAACTGCCCAAGCAGAAACTGTCACGGCATTAGCTTGCTATCATGCTAGCGTTTTGTTTTCTCATTGTAGATTCGTATGTTGTCGTATGGCAGGGCTCGGAACTCCTCTATTTTATTGAGGTCTAGGAGTCGTTTCTGTCCAGCATTTTTCCAGTCCATATTCACCGTCTTTATCGCCCAATATGCCTTGTGCTCTATCTCAACTAGTAGGTGGCAAGTTTTTCCAAACACAAGTCGATACGGTGACATTCCCAATGGGGTTTTGAACGTTGTTCGATAGGCCCATAATGTATCATCAAGTCGAAGGGACCAATCTTTTCGAGATGAATTAGCCACCTTTTCATGAATTGTCTTCAGCTCTTTATTTGATATCTCGACATGCCCATTGGTCTGTGGGTGATATGTCGTGGCAAGCTTATGTGTGACCCCAAATTTCTTCAATGTCGCGACAATAAGCTTGTTATCAAAGTGTTTTCCCTCGTCACTGATGATAGCTCTTGGTACTCCAAACAATGTGAATATGTGTTTTTGCAAGAATTTCTGAACGATTTTGAAGTCATTGTTCAGGGTGGCAACGACTTCGACCCACTTTGACACATAGTCAACGACTAGAAGAATATAGAGATTTCCACATTAAGACGAGAAAGGCTCTATGAAATTAATTCCCCAAACATCAAACAGCTCGAGTTCAAGGATGTATAGCAAGGGCATCTTGTTTCGTCTCGAAATATTGTCGATCCACTGACATCGGTCACATTGCTTATAGAAAGCCTGGGCATCTTTGTACAGTGTCGGCCAATAGATTCATGGCTTTAGTACCTTGGCCGCGGTTCTAGTTCCTCCGAAGTGTCCTCCATATGGTGAAGAATGGCAGTGCTGAAGCACCTCTCTTTGTTCTTCTTCAGGGACGCATCTCCTTATAACCTGATCTACACATTGTTTAAACAAAAGAGGCTCGTCCCAAAAGTAATGCTTAGCATCATGCTGGAACCTCTTCTTTCCTTGATGATTAAGGTTATAAGGTTATATATCACTAACTAAAAAATTGACAAGATCATCATACCAGGGTGTTTTGGAGGCGGACACCACTGTCAAGGGTATTTTCGAGGCAATGCACTCAGAAATTGCCGAGGCAATGCTGTCAGTTGCCGCCAGTGAACTAAGTCTAGTCTCTGTCGAGGCAGTAGTATCGCCAATGAAGAGCTGCTCATCTGGGAATGCATCTTGTATTTCTGTGCCTGTAGTGTCTTCTCTTCCTTGTTCCAGTCGTGACAGGTGGTCGACAACTTGATTTTTTGTTTCTTTTATGTCCTTGATGTCGACATCGAATTCTTGTAATAGAAGAATCCATCGAATCAATCTGGGCTTTGCATCTTTCTTGGAAAATAGGTATTTGATCGTCGAATGGTCCGTGTGAACTGCCACCTTGGTTCCGATTAAGTATAATCGAAACTTGTCAAAGGCAAAGACTGCGACTAGTAACTCCTTTTCAGTGGCAGTGTAGTTTACTTGGGCCTCGTTGAGTATTTTACTAGCATAGTAGATCACATGAAATATTTTGTCTTTCCTTTGACCAAGAACTGCCCCGACGAAATAATCACTTACGTCGCACATGAGCTCAAAAGGCAATGTCCAATCTGGTGGTACTATGATGGGTGCGGTCACAAGTTTTTGCTTCAGTATTTTGAATGCTTGAGTGCATTCTTCATTGAAGTCAATGGTCCTATCATGTTCAAGCAAATTACACAAAGGTTTAGTTATTTTAGAAAAATTTGCAATAAATCTTCTATAAAAACATGCGTGTCCTACGAAGCTTCGAATTCCTTTGACTGTAGTTGGTGGAGGTAGTTTCTTGATCACATCTATTTTTGCCTTGTCCACTTCAATGCCCTTTGATGAGATCTTGTTGTCGAGTACTATGCCCTCATCCACCATAAAATGACACTTATCCTAATTTAAAACCAAGTTGGATTCCTCGCATCGTGTGAGTACCCTTTCTAAATTACCGAGGCAATTGTCAAAGTCATCGCCAAATACTGAGAAATCATCCATGAAGATCTCTAGGAAATCTTCTACCATGTCGGAGAAAATTGCCATAATGCTTCTTTGGAAGGTTGTCAGGGCATTGCAAAGCCTGAATGGCATCCTTCTAAATGCATATATGTCGTATGGGCATGTGAAGGTGGTCTTTGCCGGGTCGTTTGGTGCTATGGCAATCTGATTGTAACCTGAATAACAATCAAGAAAATAGTAAAATGGTTTACCTGCAAGTCAGCCAAGCTTTTGGTCAATAAATTGTAAAGGAAAATGATCTTTTCTAGTAGCTTTATTCAACTTGCGATAATCCATACAAACCATTCAACCGGTCACAGTCCTGGTTGGGATTAACTTGCCGTTCTCATTGGTTATCACCGTTATTCCACCTTCTTTTGGTACACATTGTACCGGTCTTACCCACGCGCTGTCGGAGATAGGGTAGATGATTCTTACATCAAGCCATTTAATGATTTCTTTTCTCACTACCTCTTTCATAGCATGGTTAAGCCTCCGTTGAGCCTCAATGGTAGGTTTTTTATCATCCTCCAAAAGGATTTTGTGCATGTATACCGCTGGGCTTATTCCTTTCAAATTGGTAATTGTCCACCCCATTGCCCTCTTGTGCTGCCGCAACATGTTGATCAGTTTTTGTTCCTATTTGGGCTGCAACTTAGAAGATATGGTTACGGACAATGTGTCGTTGGCTCCCAAATAAACATATTTTAATTTTTCAAGCAATTGTTTTAATTTAAGAACCGATGGTTGCTCGATAGAAGGCTTTTCAACCTTTCTTTCATGTCTAGAGTAATTGAGGGGTTCGAAATACTTACCTAGACGAGAGGATGTCCAGTAGGCCTCCTCTTGTGCCTCAATCTTCGTCTCTTCAGCTTCTTCGGATTTAAGCAAGTCAATGTCGAGGCAAGTGTCAAGAAGGTTGTCGAGATAATTGTCGAGGCAGTCGTCACAATGATTGCCGAGGCATGGTGCATCTCTATCAAAGTTGAATTCGACGGTTTCTTGTCTACGAGTATGCCATTTGCCGAGGCATCAAGCAGCTTGTTGCCGTGTTGACAGCATTGTAGAACATTGTCACATGTGTCCACAATGGGAAACTGTAACACCCCAAAATTTCTTTAATTCGAAAAACCTAAAATTTGAAATCCCTAATTTAGAAACCATAATATTTGGGAAATTAAAATTTGAAACCTAATTTAGAAATTTGGGAATTTGTTAACCTTATCATGTTTTTAATGACCAAATTGTTTAAGAGCCTAAATTTGGTGATCATTATGTAATGCATGACAAATAGGGACCTATCCCTTGTGATTTACCCAAAGGATTAGGGTATTTAAGCTTCTTTATCAGCCCTAAAAATGAAGAGAGCAGCCATCTTGTTTTATGCAGCCGCAACCCATCTCCTTGTCTCTGAATATATCCTCTTACCCTTTGTTCTTCGTTCAAGCTCTGACGAGGGCATCAACTCCGTCTGTTCAGTGTGCCACCGCCACCATTCAAATCCCCCTCGTCGTCTGACCAAAACCGATCCCTTATTTACCCCTCATCGGTCATCATTTTATATATTCCAAAGGGGAAACTGTTCGAATTTGTCTCCTAGTGCTGCCATCCTCTCGTCCGTAGTTGTTGTGCCATCATCCGTGTCGCGCTCTGCCATCGTCCAATCCTTTTTCATCGTCCATTGAACCCGACTGCCAGCTCACCATCATCGGTTCTCCTCCGTTCAGAATCGGAGATAGGACCATTCGGCTTCTTTGTTGTGGTCATTGTATTTGAGCGTTGTTGTCTCTCCTCCGTTCGTGATTGTTGTGGCATCGTCGTGCATGTTGGATCCGTCATCGTCAGAATCTGCTTCGTTGTTGCCGCCGTTTGGTGTTGCCGCCATCAAACAAGAGTCTATAACCCTAACTTTATGTTACATCAATGTGTTTAAGAGTGGGCTGTGAGGTTTTGTTAAACCCAAAGTTTTGAAAGCTCAACCCGTTGGTTGAACCCAAATGCAAAATTTGTGTGTTTTTCCTTGTGGGCCCAGTCGGTAGCCAAACCATTGAACATTTGAGCTAAGTGACCCAAACTGTGGGAATTAGCCAAATGAACCGAATCAGTTCTAGCTTTCAAACTCAAATCAGATCAGTGAATCAGCTTGACCAGATTGAGAATTGAACCGGTTTTGACCTCAAATAGTATACCAACTCGGACCGTTGATTGAACCGGTTTTGTTGACCGTTGACCGAAAGTTGACCATGATATCATTGTTGGCCGAGTTGACCCTTGATCAGTTTGACTTTGACTAGTTGACTTTGACCTTTCACTTTGACTTTGACCAGAGTTAACCTTTTCGGACATCCTTCCTCTTAACCTTTTTCGACCTCGTGAGTCTGAATTCGCTGGCCGTTTTGTCTAATTCGAACTAGAAAACACATTTTGCAAATTTCAATTAATTATTACATAGAATTTGGTAAGTTGTGGATTTCAGAATTTGATTCAGAATATTCTTGTGTTCAAGTATCGATAGTGAGGCTGACAAGTTACCTCATTTTGTTTAGACCGACCGTGGACGTTCTTCGAGATCTTCACGTGATTATATCTTCAGTTCAGTTCTTAGTGTTTTAGTCAGTGGCTTAGTGGTAGTAATAAATGCTAATGTAGAGTTATCCTTCGTAGGTTCTGATTTAGTGAGATCTGAGCGTGAGGCTCGCCTTTCTCGAGATTAGAGTTATTGTCTGCTAAAGGTGTGTTTCTTGGGGTGTTTTAAATAAATACATTTTATATGTGCTTCTTTCTGTGCTATAAATAAATGTTGTTTTACATATTTGCTTGATTTATTATCTTATTGTGGTTTGATAATATTTTGAAACATCATGCATAGCATAATGAAATGTGTTTTTAAATCAAGCATCTGATTTTTGAAAAATATGACACTTTCGGATTTATGATTTTCAAATCATATCATGAGTCATGGGATCAGAATAATGTTCAAAAAAAGAGAGGGAAACCTTCAGTCTAGCGAGGGAAACCTCCACTCTGGCGAGGGAAACCTCCACTATGTATGATATCGGATTGTCGGGTATTCAGTCATGCATCGGACATCACATCATTATGATCTTGATTTATCGGATTTAATGTGTTTTTGAGAAACTTTATCGGAAAACAAAATACGGTTTTGTTTTGTGTTTGTTTGCACTTTAGAGACACACTAAGCTCTTTAGCTTACACCCCTTTGGTTTCTCTTTCAGATACTCAGACTTTTTAGGCGACTCGGTACTTGGAGCATCTCTTATTTATTCAGATAACTTATCATTCAGTATGAACTTTTCTGTTACTTCATATTACTATTTTAACATTATTTGGGATATTTATGTAATATGGACTTTGGGACTGTTTATAATTTGGGTTTTATCAAATGCATGCATTTATTAAGTTATTTTGTGGATATTTAATCAAATTGTCTAAACAATGTTATACGACTACGTTTTATAATAAATGAAATGTTATTGAGCTTATTTATTTTTGATAATAATTTTGTATTTTAAAGTATTTAAATTTAAGACTTATAACTTGAGCGACAAGTTTTCAAATGAGACTTTCTAGATTCAGCCCATTTCTTCTAGGCCAGGTTTAGGGGGTTACAGAATCTGTATAAGGGGCATTTATGCAACAACTCTCTGTATCGTTCCCAAGTCTCGTACATAGATTCGTCATCAGCCTGTCGAAAAGAAGTGATTTCTTTATGCAATTTATTAGTTAAATTCGTAGGATTAAAACGAGCAAGAAAATCACGTCATAAGCCACTCCAATATCCTATTGATCCTGCTAGAATGCTATTTAACCAGGTTTTTGCCCTATCCCTTAGTGAATAGGGAAACAATTTCAACCTCAAAATATCCTCGCGTACTCCCTGTATTTTGAATGAATTGCAAATCTGCATGAAGGATTTGAGGTGTTGTCTAGCATCTTCAGTTGATGAGCCGCCAAATTGCCCCATAGTATTGATCATGTTGAACATTACGAGCTTTAGTTCAAAGTGGGCAGCTTTTATCTCAGGCGTGACAACTCCTGGATTCAGTCTGTTCAGATCTTCTTCTAGGTAATCTCGGATGGTTGGGTTTCGTACTGGAGCAAATCGCAGTGGTGGATTTTCTCCATCTCCTACCGTGGCATTTTGATCATCGTCAGCAATCCAATTATCATCAGCATCGCCAAGTCTACGTGGCATCTCTTCTTTTATCCTTTTTTGAGTCTTTGGCAACTACGATCGTTTTCAGGATCAAGGTCGTAGAATGGATGCTTTGTTTTCGCCCTGGTCATACACCAATGTAAAACCAAAGTTGCTTAATGCTTGAAAACTAAAAAATAAAAAGTGCAAGAAAATAAAGTTGAAAGTTTCTATTGTCGATCCCCAGCAACGACGCCAAAAACTTGTTGTGTAAGTAAAGTGCCCCGCAATTGTGCAAGTATACATGTCTCAAGTAATAAAGTGATAAGTATTGAGTATCTTCTCCACAGGGATTGGTGAAACCTTCAATGTTATCGTCTCGCACTGAAAAGGAAACAAAAGTAAAGAACACAAGTGAATAGTTGGGTTTTTGGAGTAATCTAAATAAACAAAAAATAAAATAAGCTAGTAATTAAAAAGTTGAGTAATCAAGATGATAGAATGGGCCAGATTATATTATGTCGTACTGTGGAAACCAATTGGACTGTCTCAGTCTTTGAATGCAACGAACACTGGATTGCCTCGGCAGAGACTGGAGCCACTGCCGCGACAACAAGTTAAGCAACTGCCTCGGCAATCCCTTACTGGGGCGGCAGCAAACAACGTCAAGGTTCGGCAAAGCGTCCTTCAGTGGCTCCTCCTTATCCCTAAGTTCAAATCGTGCTGATGTGCAAAACCACAAACATAAGTCTTATCTATAGAGATTGCCGCTTGTTCATTCGAAATTTACCCTCCCTAGTCAACTTGTATATACTTCCAACATGTGAATTTGATCTAGTACTGGGTTTAGATTGGTTGAGTAAGCATGAGGCTCAGATAGATTGCCAAAATATGAGACTCTATCTTCGAGGTTTAGGAAAGGAATCCATTCTCTTGATAGAACAAAAAACAACTACAATCTTTGCTTCTATGATATTTGTAGAGCATTTGGGTGATCTCTATTTATGAGCGCAAGTGCACACTCCTGTCAAGTTATAGTATATAAGATATCGTCTCCCAGAGGGATTGAACAGCTTAATTCGAATTGTTGTTCCTGCACAAGAAAAGTAAATGCACAAGTATGGTGGATGTTGAGAATAAAAGTAAAATAAAACCACAAGTAATTAAAAAGGAAGTGGTCAGGTTGATAGAAAAGGCATGGTTATGCTGCTGATCAGTGTGAAACTGCGTTGAATAGGTCAAGTTGTTTTGCACTGCCAAACTCTGCTGCCTCGGCGGTGGATGGCAGGTAGACTGCTGAGACCCTCTCGCTGCCTCGGTAGGCGAATGGAACTGTGTCTCGGCGGCAAACTCGGCGGAACTACAAGGCTCGCCAGAACGCTTTGAAAGTGACTCCGCTTATGCCTAAGTCAGAGTTCTGTTGATGCCCACTGCAGATAATACCAGTCGCGGCGTGAATTATGCAAAGACAACAATGTTAATTCGTCCTCTTTTAGCTGCCTTAAACCCTTAACCTATGTCTAGGCGAGATTGATCACACTATCTATAGATGAAATCGTATTTACTCCTTTCGTGAGTTTGACTCTCTCGATACCGAACAAATGGATAGAATTCAACTAACCTTTCGCCTTAATTGAAAACTATGAAGAACATGGAATAAGTAAACCTTGTAATTTTATTTGCAAAAACAAACTTGAAATCCTAAACAATCGTTCTCAAAACTAATTACAACATAACCCTAACCCAATGAAAGAATTAGAACATGTCGACAGCAAGAAAACCTAAACTATGCCTAAGGAAAACCAAAGTTATTATGAATTAGAATTACAATGGGTATTTATAGGCATTAGTTATGTCTAGTCCTTCTTGAAGTAGAAGTCTTCAAAGTAGCTTTCCACATTAAATGCGACTTTAAATCTGACTTCCTTGAGTTGAATGTGGACTTTATCACATTGCCTTATTCCGTAAGCAATCTCAATATTCACCTTCGGCGGCTCTGTCCATTGCTATAGACGTCGGAAAATTGAGTGGACAACATCGATAGAATCAGGATTTCCTGCTCTACAAACCGCTCTTTGGTTCTCCAACTCCATAGTATGCTGTCTTGGGCGACACGGTGGGCGGCGGCAGCTACTCAACAATTGTTGTCTCTGTCTCGAACTGCATCAGTACAACTCCTTGGTTCGCTGCCTCAGCATTACATCCTCTGCTCCTCTTTCCCTCTGTCAGCCTCAAGTACCTAAAACCAAAAGTACACTAAAACAATACAATTTCTTTACCAAACAAAGAATAATCTAGAAAAACATGGCAAAGTAAAGAAATACTAGAAAATGCAATGCATGATCCTAATTATGCCTAAAATGTAGTCAAAACAGCAATAATATGAGATGGAATGTGCACGAAATATAGAACTTGTGGACACTTTACACATCCCCAAACTCGAACTATTGCTGCCGAGACAACACAATTAAGCACAATATTTAATCATGGCAATGAGGGCTTCAGCTTATCACAACTACTCTTCTAGGTCTGAAATTAAGATAGGAGCAAACTACAAAACCCTGAACCCATGGAGTAGAGTCATCCCATGAAAACTTTCATTCATTCATGCTAATTTGTCTGTTACTTCAAAACCTTCATATTCATGGACTTTGATAGCAGCGGAGTGTCCTCGCTCATGATTCTTTCTAGAGCCTGTTGCGGGCACCTCTAGGGTAAAACATCAATGTTTCTTTGTTTTTACTTCGGCTACTGTGGCAGTGCTGTATTTTTTTGTTTATGTTTTCTGCCTCGGCGGCTACCTGCAACCATTGTTAGAACTTTGAAAAGAATTATAAAAACAAAGCAGACAATGCTCATTAGATATTCTAACAAATTCAACAAGTAACAGTAGTGTTTGACAGTTTTGGTAATAAAAAAATCTTAGTCATTTTGCATGCTTTTCCCATATTAAGTTCAATTTATTATTTGTGCGAAAATAAGTAATCGACTAATTGTCATAGGCACAAGTTATATAACAAATTTTTCTGTTCTGGTTAACACTAAGGCAAGTACAATGAAATCTATATGCTACTAAGTATACCTAGACAAAAGATGCGAGAGCTATCGCCCTAAACTGGAGAGAGGCATTGCCCTCAATGCACAAAATAAAACAAAAACAAGAATAATAGAAAAAATAAATAGAAGAAATAAAGAAGAAAACTTAGGCTTAATCAGATGGTGTAGAGGATTTTGAGGAGTTTTCTGCCGTCATCTACATGTTACGGCAGCGGGCTTAGGACTGTTGCCCTTTTCTGTGCTTAGCAGTCTTGATTTTTCAGGGTTTGGACCTCCATACTTAATTGTTAGACGAGAATAAATAATAAAGAAAATGAAAAGGATGAAATCTAGTCCTAAAAAAATTCTAATCCTACTAAAGTGGTAAAGATTACAAAAGATAAAATTATGTCACATTGGGGGTGGGCGTTCCCCAATGTGAATACTTCATGTTCTTTCGGGACATAATCTTTTGTATAGTGCTTTAATCGATTCCCGTTAACTTTAAATTCTGTCCCCCCATTTATTGGTTTTACTATCACGGTACCATGTTGTAACACCCCAATTTTGGACTTAGAAGTTTAGGGTCTGAACCGGACCGGTCTGAGAAACGGTTCGAATATAAAAGGGAGTTTTAGGGAACACCTAGTTCGGAATGCTTTAAAAATATAGAAAAATATCTAAAAATCCTCATTTAATATATATAAGTGAATGGTGAAATTAATTTTACAAAATAAGGTTTGGAAATACTACATTTCGATGTAGTGACCAAATCACAGTTTTTGCAAAGTTTAGTAGTGATTGTTTTGTAAAGGATTGAAACTTTGAATCTTTAAAGAGCTAATTTACCAAAAATGTTTTCATCGTATTTTTCATTAATTTGGGAGATTTAATTAATGATTTAATTAAATAAAATAAAGGTGGTAAACTACCTTTGACTTTCATAACTACTTTTCTCTAATTTTCTCTCATTTCATTTTCTCTCAAAATCCTATCAACCAAACACTTTTTCTCCAGAAAAATTTACTTTGATTTCCACTTCTTTTGATGAGATTTCCATCACTCATTGATTCCTAATCAATCCTTCAACAAATCCATTTGATTTCCACATTGTATTTTCATGGAAACTTGCCCAAATCAAGGAGAAATCATCTATTAGAGGTAAGATTGTTCTTCTCCTCTAAATACTCAGTTCAATACTGAAATTCCCAAGTTGTCAATCCTTTATTTAAGATTTATGAATGGTTTTGATGTTGGAAACAAGAATTTGGCTTAAAACTCAAGATTTTGGAATAGATCTTGAAGATTTTCATGGTAATTGATTGGGCTCTGTTTTGATAAGATTTTCTAATGTATTTTGGGTGTTAAATGATGTTAGAAATGAGGTTTTATCAACCCAATCCCGAATAGGTTGTTTTTCCTAAGTTTTTACTTGTGAAAATGGTGGCTTTTGAGGTGTCTTTGGTGTTCTGTTATAGCTGGAGGTATAAGGACGAGTTTAGGGTTGTTTTTGATGTTAATTGATGTTTAGAAATGATTAGAAGTGATGGATCTTGGTTGGGTTAAGTTTTGAAAGAGTTTTGAGGTGATTTCGGTTGTGTTTGGTAGCCGAAATGTTGTGGTGAGGTAGAGCAGTGAGTTTAGGAATGTTGGCTGAAGATTTCAATGCATGATGATGCATTAATCCTCAGCTTTTATCTGTCTAAAACAGGGGAGACATCTTCGGACACTTTTGGAGTTGATCCGGAAGCTTAATTGGCGTTTCGGCGAGCAAGCGAAGCGTGAATTGGTGAGTGCGTTTGGGTTAGAAGTCAATGAGGACAAAAATACAAGGTTTGGGGATTTAGGAGAGGTTTGAAACACCTTCCTAAATCCGGAAGTAAGTATGGTTTGAATTGCTCTCTTTAAAGTGGTGTTTGCCCCTAAAATGCTTTTACATGCTCATGGTTTGAGATTGATAAATTCCTATTGTTTTTGTGCATGATTCATGGCATGAGATTATGCTTGTAGAGATGTCATGAGATGGCATGTTGCATTGAAGAGATTTGAGTTTTTTGTTTGAAGCAAAGTATGATTTATGTTTTGAAATGTGATGAGAAAACCTTTGAATAATATTGCATGAGAAACAGTAGGTGTGATGATGTTTTAACACATTATATTGGCATAGATGTTGAGAAACTTACCGGATATAATTGATCGATCAAGAGGATGAGAGTGCACTATAAACTAAATATCCGTATGTGCTCTTTGGTTAAGCCAAAGGGAGATATTCTGATGATGGGCATCCCATCGAGTAGGACTTGGTGAAATGCCCAAGCTTTGTGGCGATGAGAGATTCCGCCGTGTGAGTACGGTGATGAGAGATTCCACCGGAAGCCATGTTGCTAGACAAGTGAGTACGGTGATGCGAGATTCCATCGGAATAGTCTAGTGTAGAAATGTTTCCGCATATCCGAGTATTAATGAGATGTTAAATGCCAATATAAATGATGAAATGGTTTTTGTTACACATGTACCTTTGATGAAATGATTTATGCTATGAGTTATGCATATGAGATTTGTTTTAGAAATGCTTTGATGATACAAGCATGTGTATGGTCTTGCCATGAGTTTTGCATTGGTAAATGCATGAGATAGAATTGAGGTACATGTGGTTTCAATGAGAAGTTGCTTTGAAAGGTTTTCAAGCATGTGTTAAAATGAGCATGTGGTTCAAAAGCTTTTGTGTAAAGATTTTCAAAGTGTGCATTATTGTGTTGGTTTCCTTTAGAGCGTGCCACACTAAGCATTTGTGCTTACGCTCTCTTTTTACCAATAATGCAGATAATTGAGGTGTTTTCGGGCATCAAGGAAGCTAAGTTCATCCAAGGAAGTCCAAGCTCATGTAAGGTGAAGTTTTCATACACTTTAGTTTTGTAAGATTGGCAATGGGAAACCAAGAATTGTATTTGGGAGATGTGTTAAACTCCCTTGGGTTGTGGCATGTTTGCTTTGGCTGGTTTGAATTGTAAATGGCCCTAATTGCTTGTTTTGAGGTTGAATTGCCTATTTGTGATTTGATATTAGGAAGCATGCCTCTAAACTAGTGAGATTTCATGTTTGATGCTATGATTGTGTTTAAGAGTTCTAAATATGTACCTTATATGTATGTTGACTTGTTGGTATGATTAGAGAGTCTTTGGGATGAGTTTGAATGAGTTTATGAAGGAAAAATCAGCAATTGCTGCAGTTTCTGGGCAAACCGTATCGAAACACCCTCTGGTGTTTCGGAACAGGGGCCTGTAAAGGCCTTCGTGTTTCGAAACGGTGGAGGCTGTTTCGGAACGATTTGGCCACTTGGATGCCGTGTTTCGGAACTGGTCTCGGAACACACCCGCGTACTGAAACGGTCAGCACCGTTTCGATCCAGCGTTTCGATACGGCAGGTGGGTGTTCCGAAACAGGTGACCATTGGACACAGATTTGAATTGTGCTGAAGTTTGCAAGCTTTACATTTTAGTCCCAAATGTTGTAATTGCAATTGCTTGAGTTTGAGATATCTTTTAAAGTTGAAATTTTGCAGGGAAGCATGTAATATGACTAATTTCATAATGGTAACCTTAAAACCAACGAAGTCCTTCTAATTTACAGAAATTTCAATTTAGTCCCTAATTTCGTGTAAAGTGCAATTGAGTCCCTATGTGTTATCCGTTCGCTGTGCCTTTCTCAATCGTATTTTGTGAGTACACACTTAGGGTTAATAAGCATCTAGACAAGATTAAAAAGAAAAAAAAGGTCGTGAATCAAGGTTGACTTTCGGGTTGACTTTGGTTTTCCCCGTGTAATCTTCGTAGTTCAGGTCAATCGTCTAGGCCGGGATAAGGGGGTTACATTTGGTGGTATCGGAGCCTGGTTCTCGTATAATTGGGGTTTGTTATGTGGATGATGTATGTGTAATATCATGATGTGCCTTTTGGGTGAAAGAATGTTGTGTGAATAGAGATGTATGATTTCAATTGTGATGTGTTTGTGATGTTATGCTATGTTTCGAGTGTGATAGGGGATCCCGTTGCCATATCAAAACTAATGAGAGGAATTGTTTTCGAAAATGAGCTTTCGTACTTGGATTACTTACATTATTGTGCCTAATTGTGTTTATTGCATTTTTGTCAGTGCATTGTTTTCTTTATAAATGGGGCCACGTAGAGAGATGAGGATAAGTACAAGAGCTATGGCTCAGAATGAGAATGAGGAGAATGTTGAGAATCTACCTCCTCCTCCCCTTGGTGGTGGACCACCCGGTGGTGGTGGTGCTGGAGCTGGTAATGATGGTGCTGGTGCTGGGGTTGCTGGACCCGAGGGTGTGCAAGGGCAAGCTGCTCCTGACATGACCATGTTGATTCAGGCTATTGCTGGAGCTTTCCAGACAGTAGTAGCTGGAGCTCATGGAGCTGCGGATCAGGATGATGCCAACGTGAGGTTGCCTTTGGAACGCCTTCGCAGTCTGGGAGGGACTGAGTTTAGATGTTTGTCTCCGGAAGGATCTGAGTCTTGGTTGGAGAGCACCAAGCGGATTCTGGGTCAGATGAACTGCAATAATGTGCAGAAGCTGGGTTATGTTGTATTACCGCTGCATGGTGATGCTTATATGTGGTGGACGACCATTATTTCTGGGATGAAGGATGACGAGGTGACTTGGACGTTCTTTATGAATGCGTTCAAGCGGAAGTATCTGGTGTGCATTACCTAGATGAGAAGAAAAGTGAGTTTATGTCCCTTATGCAAGGTAGCATGTCAGTAGCCGAGTATGAAATTCAGTTTGTCCGCCTCAGTCAGTATGCACCTGAGCTAATCCCTAATGAGCGGGAGAGGTGTGAACGATTCCGTTATGGTTTGGTAACGGATGTGAAGAATTTTATGCTTGCGGCTGATTATACAGATTTCGATGTCTTGGTCGCTAGAGCCAAGGACATTGAGTTGAACCTTGGTCTAACTAGTCGAGCGGGTGGATCTAGCTCTAGGAAGCGAGCGGCTGAACGCGATTATGGTAGAGATCGCAACAAGAGGCATAAGGATAGGAGGCTGCATTATGATGCTAGGCGTGGGGGTGGTAACCCTGGTAGAGGTCAGAAAGGACCTAATTCTGTTCTGAGGACTCCTGAGTGTAACCATTGTGGTAGACGGCACGGTGGTGAGTGTTGGGGTAACCTTGGGACATGCTGGAATTGTGGGAACCGTGGACATTTGAAGAAGGATTGTCCTCAGCCTCTGAGAGAGGGATAGTCTCCGGTGAGAGCAGCTGAGCCACAGAGAGGTCGTGGGCGCGGCCGTGGTAATTTTCAGCGCAGAGATGATGGTGGCAGGAATGTAGCGCATGTTGTGGCTGTACAACCTGAGGGTGGCGGTCAGGCTCGAGTGTATGCCCATCGTGAGGGAAGGAATGATACGGATGTGATCGCAGGTACATTTACTTTGCAATCCTTGTCATTACTTTCCTTGATTGATTATGGGTCTACACACTCGTACATATTGCGTGAACATGCTCAAATGCTTGGTTTACCTGTTGAGTCTTTGGATGTTGGTATGCGTGTGACTTGTTCTTTTGGTGAGACGGTTGTAACACGGAAGTTGTATAGGAGATGTCACTTGAAAGTGCAAAACCATGTTTTTCTTGTTGATCTCATGGAATTGCCATTCTATGGTTTTGATGTAATCCTTGGTATGGATTGGCTTATTGAGCATCGAGCTGTGGTGGATTTCGAAAGCAAGCGGGTTTCGTTGAAACTTGCGGATGATTATGAAGTAGTGGTTGTGGGCGAGAATGTAAAGTTTCTTGCCAAGGAGTTGCGCGTTTAGGATATAAGAACTGTACGTGAGTTCCCTGGAGTATTTCCGGAGGAGCTACCTGGATTGCCGCCTAGTCGAGAGGTGGAGTTTGAGATTGAGCTGTATGAAAACACAACTCCGGTGTCAATTGCTCCCTATCGCATGGCACCTAAGGAGTTGAAGGAATTGAAGACGCAACTTCAGGAGTTGCTTGACCGTGGCTTCATTCGGCCAAGTGTGTCATCTTGGGGTGCACCGGTTTTATTTGTGAAGAAGAAGAAGGATGACACTATGAGAATGTGCATCGATTATCGTCAACTGAACAAGTTGACTATCAAGAATAGGTATCCTTTTACGAGGATTGATGATCTTTTTGATCAGTTTCGGGGAGCGGCTGTGTTTTCCAAGATTGACTTGAGGTCAAGGTATTACCAGCTTAAGGTGAAAGATGTGGATGTGTCGAAAACAACCTTTAGAACGAGGTATGGGCATTATGAATTCCTTGTAATGCCGTTTGGCTTGACGAATGCTCCTGCTGCTTTCATGGACATGATGAATAAAGTGTTTCATGAATACTTGGACAAGTTTGTTGTGGTGTTCATCGAAGATATCCTTGTGCACTCTCGTACTGAGGAAGAGCATGAAGGTTATTTAAGGGTTGTCTTGCAAGCGCTTCTGGAAATCAGCTTTATGCTAAGCTGAGCAAGTGTGAGTTTTGGCTAAAGGAAGTTGTGTTCCTTGGTCATGTGGTTTCGGCAGAGGGGATTCATGTTGATCCTCAGAAGGTTGAGGCGGTGATGAATTGGAAGCCTCCTAAGTCCGTTCATGAAGTCCGTAGTTTCCTTGGGTTGGCAGGATATTATCGGAGGTTTGTGGATGGATTTTCAAAGATTGTCGCCCCTTTGACGAAGTTGTTGCAAAAAGATGTTAAGTATGAGTGGACGAAAGCAAGACAACAAGCTTTTGAGAAGCTTAAGGTAGCTTTGACGCAAGCTCCTATTTTGGTTCAACCTGAATCAGGGAAAGAGTTTGTGGTGTACAGTGACGCATCCTACGTTGGTTTGGGGTGTGTGCTAATGCAAGAGGGTAAGGTGGTGGCTTATGCATCGCGACAGTTGAAGCTGCATGAGCGCAATTATCCTATGCATGATATTGAGTTAGCTGCGGTGGTTTTTGCTTTGAAGATCTGGAGACATTATCTTTATGGTGAGAAGTGTACTGTGTACACGGATCACAAGAGTTTGAAGTATTTGATATCTCAGAAGGAATTGAATTTTAGGCAACGACGTTGGGTGGAGTTGCTTAAGGATTATGATTTAACGATCGAGTACCATCCGAGAAAAGCTAATGTTGTGGCGGATGCATTGAGCAGGAATGTAACCCCCGTAGCCCGGTCTAGACGGTTGACCCGAACTACGAAGATTACACGGGGAAAACCAAAGTCAACCCGAAAGTCAACCTTGATTAACGACCCTTTTTTTTTTCTTTTTAATCTTATCTAGATGCACATTAACCTTAAGTGTGACCATACAATCAACATATTAAAAGATCACAAACATCAGAGATCAAACAGGGACCCAATTGAACAACTACAACTTTAGGAACCAAATTGTAAATTCTGATAAATTAAGGGACTTAACCCAAATTAAAGTTACCATCTTGAAATTAGTCATGTTTCATGCTTCTCTGTGAAATTTCAGCTCAAAAGGACATCCACAGCTCATGCAATTGATCATACAAGATTTAGGACCAAAACGCAAACATATCAAAACATATAACTACCATGTCAGCCCCTAACGGTCGACCGTTCCGAAACAGGCTAGCCCTGTTCCGAAACACGGGCCGTTCCGAAACGGGTTCCGGAACATGGCCTCGGCAGAGGCTAAACCGTTTCGAAACGGTGCATACCGTTTCGGACGCCTGGGTTCATGCAAGGCACCCGTTCCGAAACGGTACACCCCTGTTCCGAAACGCCTGCACAAAAACCAGCAAACAAGCATACCAAATCATGCAATTGACCACTCAATCATACTCCAAACATCACCAAACTTTACCAGCATGCAATTAAACATATTTAACACTTATAAGCATCATCAATTCAGCAAAATCACATCTCATGCAAAAAGCCCCAAATCAATGGTCATGCTTCCAACACAAGCTATCTACTCAAGCATCAACTTGCAAAACAAGCATATATGGTTCAATCCAAAAACCAGCAACAACATTAACATTCAACATACTTAGGGAGTCTTAAACACCTCCCAAAACACATATACATATTGGTCCCCCATTGCCAAAACATACAAAAGCTAAAACACTTATAAAACCTTCATACATTGAGTTTTACTTGTACTTGTTTGCTTGCCTCCTCTTGCTGCCCTCAATGTACTCTAATGCTCTGCATTATTGAATCAAGAAAACGAGAGAGCGTAAGCCAAAGCTTAGTGAGGAGTGCTCTTTAAAAACCATTCAATAATGCATTTAAAACCATTTGTAAATCATGCTTGTAAACAACCTTTACACATGCTCAAAGCATACTTTAAATAAAGCAATATCATGCTTCCACATTTCATTTAAACAAGCATCTCATGCTTCAACATAAACATTAAATCATGCATCTCATGCATCTCATGTACTATACATGTCATATTGGCTCAAGTGATACATTTCATTTATGAAATCAAGTTCAACAACTTTCCCCAAGGACTTTTAAACACCTTGGACCCCAAGGACTTTTAAACACCTTGGCCATGGACTTTTAAACACCATGAATGGACCACACAAGGACTTTTAACCACCTTTGTGTCCGTAGCTTGAATTACCCCAAGGACTTTTAAACACCTTGGCCCCAAGGACTTTTAAACACCTTGGCCCCATGGACTTTTAACCACCATGGAAAGGAGCACCTAAGGACTTTTAACCACCTTAGAGTCCGCAACAAGATTCATCCAAGGACTTTTAACCACCTTGATGATCTTAGATAACAAGGCTCACTCAAGGACTTTTAACCACCTTAGTGACCTTCACTTTTACAAACCATCACTTGCCAATATACACTTTATACATCACATAGTCCACTGTTTTAAAGCATTTAAACCAAGCCATTTCATCATGCATTTCAAAGCATTAAATCATCATTTAACAATGCATAAAAACAAGGTACTCTTACCTAGAGACACCTTCAACACATGGCTTAAATCATCAGCATAAATCATGCTAAAACATCAGCAATTAACATGCTAAAACATGCTTTCCAAAACAGTAGCAAATCATGCAAAATCATCATTTCACATTTCATCAAAACATGGCCACCACTTAAAGAGAGTAATCCGAAAACTTACACTTGAGCTTAGCAAAGTTGTTTAGACTTAAACTAAGCTCCCAAAACCTTGGTTTCAAAGCCGAAAACCATTTTCACAAATCCACTCACCGATTTCCACTTTGCTTCAAGCCAAAGCACCAAATCAAGCCTCCGGATCAACAACTCTTGGATCCAAGGATGCCTCCCCTGTTTCAACACATTAAAGCAGAGGATTAATGCATCATCATGCATTAATTGCTTCAATGAAAGCATCAAAACTCGCTGCTCTCACTAAACCTCCATTTTCGGCAACCAAACACAACCGAAAATGCATCCGAAACACTTCTAAACAAAGCCCAGCCACAAACCAGCAAAACCTCACTTCCATCAACATCAAAACACATCTAAAAACAACCTATAAGCATCCTTATACCTCCAGCAACACCAGATCACCAAGATCACCACAAAAGCTACCTTAAAACACAAGCTAAACTTAGGAAATCCAACCTATCCGGGATTGCATCAATCAAGACTCATTTCCACATCAATTTAATGATCATTTAACATCAAAAACACTTCTCAAAACACTGATTTAACAGATCAAACGAAAATCAAGTGAAATCATCAAAATCTTGCATAATTAGCCAAGATCCATAAATCAACCTTAAAACCTTTAATCAATTATCAAATTAGGATTGAAAACTTTAGGAATTTCATTAAAGAACTTGAAGTTCAGAGGAGAAGGACGTTCTTACCTCCAAACTTGAGTTTCTCCTCTTTTTGGAATAGAAAAGCTTGATGAAACTTGAAGCAATTGAAGAGGATTTGAAGACACAATGATTTGCAATCAATTGAGAGTTGAAAGAATGATTTTAGGTGAGAAAATCAGAACAAGATCTCTGGAAAATGAGTGTTTGGGTTGAGAGAAAAAGATAGAGAGAAAATAGGTAGTTAAAAGAGAAAATAGCTAAAATTGGATTTCCCTCCTTTTGATTCTTTTAAAATCAGAATTATGAGTTAAAATATCTTAGAAAAATCTGGAGAAACTCCCTTTGGGTAAATAGCTCCTTAAAGATTCAAAGTTTCAACCCTTTATAAAATAGCCACCAAACTTTCAAAAATTACATTTTGGTCACTAGCCAAAATGTCACATTTCCGAAACTCATTTTCCAAAATTGATTTCACAGTTCACTTAATTATAATAAAAGATGATTTTAGAACATTTTTCCATAATTTTTATGCAACCCGAACTAGGCTTTCCTAAATTAACCTCTTACGATTCGAACAGCACTTTGACCAACCGGTCAACGCCCAAGACTTCCAAGCCCAAAACCGGGGCGTTACAACTCTCCCCCCCTTAAGAAATTTCGTCCTCGAAATTTACCTGAAGGAAAGAGATAAGGAAACTGCTTCAGCATATCATCCTTCCGCTCCCACGTGGCTTCCTCAACACCGCGATGCTTCCACAGCACCTTCACCAACTCAATGGTCTTGCCACGAAGAACTTTGCTATCTGAATCCAGAACCTTCACCGGTTCCTCATCATAGGTCAAATCCGGATTCAATTCCACTTCCTCCACAGGCAACACATGCGAAGGATCAGATCTATACCTCCGGAGCATAGAAACATGGAACACATCATGAATCTTTTCCAGCTCCTGAGGTAACCTCAACCGATACGCAACAAGACCCACACGCTCAACAACCTCATACGGTCCAATGTATCTAGGGCTCAGCTTACCCTTCCGCCCAAACCTCATCACCTTCTTCCAAGGCGAAACCTTCAAGAACACGCGATCACCCACCGCAAACTCTAACTCCTTACGCTTCAAATCCGCGTAAGACTTCTGCCGATCAGAAGCAGCCTTCAACCTCTCACATATGAGCTTCACCTTCTCGGTGGTACCTTTCAACAAAGCAGGCATCGAAACCAACTTTTGACCAGTTTCAGCCCAACACAGAGGAGTCCTACACTTCCTCCCATACAGAGCCTCATAAGGTGCCATCTGTATACTCGCCTGAAAACTGTTGTTGTAAGCGAACTCAACCAAAGGCAGATGCTTCTCCCAAGAACCTTGGAACTCTATCACGCAACATCTCAACATATCCTCCAAAATCTGAATAACACGCTCAGACTGGCCATCCGACTGAGGATGATAGGATGTACTGAAATGCAACCTTGTACCCAGAGCTTGATGCAAAAACGCGATGTGAACCTCGGATCCCTATCCGACACGATCGACTTAGGCACACCATGCAACCTCACAACCTCAGCAATGTACAGCTCTGCCAGCTTGTCCAAAGAGAACGTAGTATGCACAGGCAAGAAATGTGCACACTTCGTCAGGCGATCCACAATCACCCAAACAGAATTCTTCTTTGACGGAGACAAAGGCAAACCAGATACAAAATCCATGGTAACCCTCTCCCACTTCCATTCAGGGATTTTCAACGGTTGCAACAAACCAGAAGGAACCTGATGTTCAGCCTTAACTCGCTGACACACCAAACACTTGCTTACAAACTCAGCCACATCCTTCTTCAACCCTACCCAATAGTACTCATCACGAAGATCGCGATACATCTTTGTACTACCAGGATGCATAGCAAAAGGACTACTATGACCTTCAGCTAGAATAGCACGCCTCAACTCAGCATCTGCAGGCACTACTATCCGATTACCAAAACACAACACCCCATCCTCATTAAAACAGAAATCCAAAGGCCTACCCTCCGCGATATCCTGAACATGAGACACCAGGGAATCATCCAACAACTGCTTATCCTTGATCAACTGAACCAACGAAGGTTTCACTTGCAACTCAGCAACAAGACCACCATCCCGCGATATGCTCAAGCTAGCAAACATAGCTCTCAGCTCAACAGCTACCTTTCTACTCAAGGCATCCGCAACAACATTGGCCTTTCCAGGATGATATTCTATCGTCAGGTCATAATCCTTGAGCAACTCCAACCAACGTCGCTGCCTGAGATTCAACTCCTTCTGAGACATCAGATACCTCAAACTCTTGTGATCCGTGTACACAGTACACTTCTCACCATACAAATAATGCCTCCAGATCTTCAGAGCAAAAACCACTGCAGCCAGCTCAATATCATGCGTAGGATAATTGCGCTCATGCACCTTCAACTGCCGCGACGCATAAGCCACAACCTTACCCTCTTGCATCAGCACACACCCCAACCCAACATAGGATGCATCACTGTAGACTACAAACTCTTTCCCTGATTCAGGCTGAATCAAGATAGGAGCTTGCGTCAAAGCCATCTTCAGCTTCTCAAAAGCTTGCTGCCTCGCTTCTGTCCACTCATACTTAACATCTTTCTGCAGCAACTTCGTCAAAGGAGCAGCAATCTTGGAAAAACCATCCACAAACCTTCGGTAGTATCCTGCCAAACCAAGGAAACTACGAACCTCCTGAACAGACTTAGGAACTTTCCAGTTCATCACCGCTTCAATCTTCTGAGGATCAACACGAATCCCCTCAGCTGAGACCACATGCCCAAGAAAAACAACCTCCCTCAGCCAGAACTCACACTTGCTCAGCTTAGCATAAAGCTGATTCTCCAACAAGGCTTGCAACACAATCCTCAAATGCTCTTCGTGCTCTTCCTCAGTACGCGAGTACACAAGGATATCATCAATGAACACCACAACAAACTTGTCCAGGTATTCATGAAAAACACGATTCATCATATCCATGAAAGCAGCAGGAGCATTTGTCAAACCAAACGGCATCACAAGGAACTCATAATGCCCATACCTTGTCCTGAAAGCTGTCTTAGGCACATCCACATCCTTCACCTTCAACTGATAATACCCTGACCTCAAGTCAATCTTAGAGAACACAGCAGCTCCCCGAAATTGATCAAAGAGATCATCAATCCTCGGCAAAGGATACCGATTCTTGATAGTCAACTTGTTCAGCTGACGGTAATCAATGCACATCCTCATCGTGCCATCTTTCTTCTTCACAAACAAGACAGGAGCACCCCAAGGCGAAACACTCGGCCGGATAAAACCACGATCAAGCAACTCTTGCAACTGCGTCTTCAGCTCCTTCAGCTCCTTAGGTGCCATTCTATAGGGAGTAATGGACACAGGAGTGGTATTCTCATACAGCTCAATACCAAACTCCACCTCACGACTAGGAGGTAAACCAGGCAACTCCTCAGGAAAAACATCAGGAAACTCCTTCACAACCCTGATATCCTGCACCCTCAGCTCCTTCGAACTAGGATTCATCACGAAAGCTAGAAAAGCTTCACAACCTTGCCTCAGCATCCTGCTCGCCTCCAAGGTAGAAACAACATTGGCAAGAAACTTCACATTCTCACCAACCACCACCACTTCATAATCATCCGCAAGCCTAAGCGAAACCCGCTTATTCTCACAATCCACAACAGCACGATGCTCAGCAAGCCAATCCATACCAAGGATCACATCAAAACCATAAAAGGGCAACTCCATAAGATCAACATGAAAGACATGCTCTTGAACAACCAAAGGACACCTTCTATAAAGCTTACGAGTCACAACAGTTTCACCAAAAGAACTAGTGACTCTAACACCAACATCCAAAGACTCAACAGGCAAACCAAGCAACTCAGCATGCTCACGAAGAATGTATGAATGCGTAGATCCAGAATCAATCAAAGAAAGCAATGACAAGGATTGCAAAGTAAAGGTACCTGCAATCACATCAGCATCATTCCTTCCCTCGCGCTGAGCATACACCCTCGCTTGGCCTCCACCCTCAGGTTGAATAGCCACAACATGAGCTACACCGCGACCACCTTCCTCTCGCCTCTGAAAATTACCATGACCGCGCCCACGACCTCTCTGCGGTGCTGCAACAACAGGAGCACGCTCTTGACCACCAGCCATCCTCGGACAATCACGTCTCAGATGATCAGCTGAACCACAGTTCCAGCACTCATAACCAGCTGCTATCACAGGAGCTTGCACCTCCCTCCCAGCACGAGGACAGTCACGCTTCAAGTGACCACGGGAACCACAAATCCAACAAGCACTAGGGTCAGCTCTAGCATTGCCACCCCTAGCAGATGCACCTCCACCTCTCTTAGACGAAGACTGAAACCTCTGATCGCGTCCCCTCTTGTTCCGACCACCGGAACCATACTCAGCAGCTCTCTTCCCAGAACTAGCTCCAGCACCCTTAGCAGACAAACTCAGGTTCATCTCAATGTCTTTGGACCGACTAACCAACACATCGAAATCATTGTACTCCGCAGCCAACATATAGGTCTTAACCTCCGTCACCAAACCATAACGGAACCTTTCGCACCTCTCGCGCTCATCAGGTACCAACTCAGGTGCATACTGGCTAAGACGTACAAACTGTACCTCATACTCAGCCACACTCATGTTCCCTTGGGTCAGAGACATGAATTCACGCTTCTTCTCATCCAGATATCTAACTCCCAGATATCTCCTCTTGAACGCATGCTGAAAGAACGTCCAAGTAACATCAGCATCAGCCATCCCAGAGATTGTGGTCGTCCACCAGGTATAAGCATCACCTTGCAGCAGTGACACCACACATCCCAGCTTCTGCACATCAGTGCAACTCATCTGTCCCAAGACACGCTTGGTACTTTCCAACCATGCTTCAGACCTCTCAGCCGACATACCCCTAAACTCAGTCCCACCAAGACTGCGCAAACGTTCCAAGGGTAGTCTAGCACCAGCATCTCCCTGATGCCCAGCTCCTTGAGCTCCAGCTACTGCTGCTCGAAACGCACCCGCAATAGCTTGTACCAGCACAGACATATCAGGCATCGCTTGCCCCTGACCAACCTCAGGTCCTGCAGCTCCAGCACCAGCTGCCTCAGCTCCAGCTCTTTCCCTCTCCGCACCACCACCACCAGGTGGAGGAGGAGGTAACACAGCACTACCCGTGTGCTCATCATTCACATTCCCCTCCGGGGTCGTAGCTCTCGCGCTACTCCTTAACTCTCTACGTGGTGCCATACTATTACCATGCATAACAATACAAAATAAAACAAGTCAGGACCAGCAAGGTAAGCAAATTCCAAGTATTCAAGCTCAATTTCTTTCAAAAACAACATCATCTCTTTAGCTTTTGTTTGGCAATGGGTACCCTCATCATGCATCATCACAACATGCATCACATATACATCATCATATCATCTCACTGAACATGCTTTTACTCAACAAGCATACAAACCAAACCATGCTTCAATCATGCATAACAACATTCCCAATTACTCGAGAACTTAGCTCTGATACCACCAAATGTAACCCCCGTAGCCCGGTCTAGACGGTTGACCCGAACTACGAAGATTACACGGGGAAAACCAAAGTCAACCCGAAAGTCAACCTTGATTAACGACCCTTTTTTTTTCTTTTTAATCTTATCTAGATGCACATTAACCTTAAGTGTGACCATACAATCAACATATTAAAAGATCACAAACATCAGAGATCAAACAGGGACCCAATTGAACAACTACAACTTTAGGAACCAAATTGTAAATTCTGATAAATTAAGGGACTTAACCCAAATTAAAGTTACCATCTTGAAATTAGTCATGTTTCATGCTTCTCTGTGAAATTTCAGCTCAAAAGGACATCCACAGCTCATGCAATTGATCATACAAGATTTAGGACCAAAACGCAAACATATCAAAACATATAACTACCATGTCAGCCCCTAACGGTCGACCGTTCCGAAACAGGCTAGCCCTGTTCCGAAACACGGGCCGTTCCGAAACGGGTTCCGGAACATGGCCTCGGCAGAGGCTAAACCGTTTCGAAACGGTGCATACCGTTTCGGACGCCTGGGTTCATGCAAGGCACCCGTTCCGAAACGGTACACCCCTGTTCCGAAACGCCTGCACAAAAACCGGCAAACAAGCATACCAAATCATGCAATTGACCACTCAATCATACTCCAAACATCACCAAACTTTACCAGCATGCAATTAAACATATTTAACACTTATAAGCATCATCAATTCAGCAAAATCACATCTCATGCAAAAAGCCCCAAATCAATGGTCATGCTTCCAACACAAGCTATCTACTCAAGCATCAACTTGCAAAACAAGCATATATGGTTCAATCCAAAAACCAGCAACAACATTAACATTCAACATACTTAGGGAGTCTTAAACACCTCCCAAAACACATATACATATTGGTCCCCCATTGCCAAAACATACAAAAGCTAAAACACTTATAAAACCTTCATACATTGAGCTTTACTTGTACTTGTTTGCTTGCCTCCTCTTGCTGCCCTCAATGTACTCTAATGCTCTGCATTATTGAATCAAGAAAACGAGAGAGCGTAAGCCAAAGCTTAGTGAGGAGTGCTCTTTAAAAACCATTCAATAATGCATTTAAAACCATTTGTAAATCATGCTTGTAAACAACCTTTACACATGCTCAAAGCATACTTTAAATCAAGCAATATCATGCTTCCACATTTCATTTAAACAAGCATCTCATGCTTCAACATAAACATTAAATCATGCATCTCATGCATCTCATGTACTATACATGTCATATTGGCTCAAGTGATACATTTCATTTATGAAATCAAGTTCAACAACTTTCCCCAAGGACTTTTAAACACCTTGGACCCCAAGGACTTTTAAACACCTTGGCCATGGACTTTTAAACACCATGAATGGACCACACAAGGACTTTTAACCACCTTTGTGTCCGTAGCTTGAATTACCCCAAGGACTTTTAAACACCTTGGCCCCAAGGACTTTTAAACACCTTGGCCCCATGGACTTTTAACCACCATGGAAAGGAGCACCTAAGGACTTTTAACCACCTTAGAGTCCGCAACAAGATTCATCCAAGGACTTTTAACCACCTTGATGATCTTAGATAACAAGGCTCACTCAAGGACTTTTAACCACCTTAGTGACCTTCACTTTTACAAACCATCACTTGCCAATATACACTTTATACATCACATAGTCCACTGTTTTAAAGCATTTAAACCAAGCCATTTCATCATGCATTTCAAAGCATTAAATCATCATTTAACAATGCATAAAAACAAGGTACTCTTACCTAGAGACACCTTCAACACATGGCTTAAATCATCAGCATAAATCATGCTAAAACATCAGCAATTAACATGCTAAAACATGCTTTCCAAAACAGTAGCAAATCATGCAAAATCATCATTTCACATTTCATCAAAACATGGCCACCACTTAAAGAGAGTAATCCGAAAACTTACACTTGAGCTTAGCAAAGTTGTTTAGACTTAAACTAAGCTCCCAAAACCTTGGTTTCAAAGCCGAAAACCATTTTCACAAATCCACTCACCGATTTCCACTTTGCTTCAAGCCAAAGCACCAAATCAAGCCTCCGGATCAACAACTCTTGGATCCAAGGATGCCTCCCCTGTTTCAACACATTAAAGCAGAGGATTAATGCATCATCATGCATTAATTGCTTCAATGAAAGCATCAAAACTCGCTGCTCTCACTAAACCTCCATTTTCGGCAACCAAACACAACCGAAAATGCATCCGAAACACTTCTAAACAAAGCCCAGCCACAAACCAGCAAAACCTCACTTCCATCAACATCAAAACACATCTAAAAACAACCTATAAGCATCCTTATACCTCCAGCAACACCAGATCACCAAGATCACCACAAAAGCTACCTTAAAACACAAGCTAAACTTAGGAAATCCAACCTATCCGGGATTGCATCAATCAAGACTCATTTCCACATCAATTTAATGATCATTTAACATCAAAAACACTTCTCAAAACACTGATTTAACAGATCAAACGAAAATCAAGTGAAATCATCAAAATCTTGCATAATTAGCCAAGATCCATAAATCAACCTTAAAACCTTTAATCAATTATCAAATTAGGATTGAAAACTTTAGGAATTTCATTAAAGAACTTGAAGTTCAGAGGAGAAGGACGTTCTTACCTCCAAACTTGAGTTTCTCCTCTTTTTGGAATAGAAAAGCTTGATGAAACTTGAAGCAATTGAAGAGGATTTGAAGACACAATGATTTGCAATCAATTGAGAGTTGAAAGAATGATTTTAGGTGAGAAAATCAGAACAAGATCTCTGGAAAATGAGTGTTTGGGTTGAGAGAAAAAGATAGAGAGAAAATAGGTAGTTAAAAGAGAAAATAGCTAAAATTGGATTTCCCTCCTTTTGATTCTTTTAAAATCAGAATTATGAGTTAAAATATCTTAGAAAAATCTGGAGAAACTCCCTTTGGGTAAATAGCTCCTTAAAGATTCAAAGTTTCAACCCTTTATAAAATAGCCACCAAACTTTCAAAAATTACATTTTGGTCACTAGCCAAAATGTCACATTTCCGAAACTCATTTTCCAAAATTGATTTCACAGTTCACTTAATTATAATAAAAGATGATTTTAGAACATTTTTCCATAATTTTTATGCAACCCGAACTAGGCTTTCCTAAATTAACCTCTTACGATTCGAACAGCACTTTGACCAACCGGTCAACGCCCAAGACTTCCAAGCCCAAAACCGGGGCGTTACAACTCTCCCCCCCTTAAGAAATTTCGTCCTCGAAATTTACCTGAAGGAAAGAGATAAGGAAACTGCTTCAGCATATCATCCTTCCGCTCCCACGTGGCTTCCTCAACACCGCGATGCTTCCACAGCACCTTCACCAACTCAATGGTCTTGCCACGAAGAACTTTGCTATCTGAATCCAGAACCTTCACCGGTTCCTCATCATAGGTCAAATCCGGATTCAATTCCACTTCCTCCACAGGCAACACATGCGAAGGATCAGATCTATACCTCCGGAGCATAGAAACATGGAACACATCATGAATCTTTTCCAGCTCCTGAGGTAACCTCAACCGATACGCAACAGGACCCACACGCTCAACAACCTCATACGGTCCAATGTATCTAGGGCTCAGCTTACCCTTCCGCCCAAACCTCATCACCTTCTTCCAAGGCGAAACCTTCAAGAACACGCGATCACCCACCGCAAACTCTAACTCCTTACGCTTCAAATCCGCGTAAGACTTCTGCCGATCAGAAGCAGCCTTCAACCTCTCACATATGAGCTTCACCTTCTCGGTGGTACCTTTCAACAAAGCAGGCATCGAAACCAACTTTTGACCAGTTTCAGCCCAACACAGAGGAGTCCTACACTTCCTCCCATACAGAGCCTCATAAGGTGCCATCTGTATACTCGCCTGAAAACTGTTGTTGTAAGCGAACTCAACCAAAGGCAGATGCTTCTCCCAAGAACCTTGGAACTCTATCACGCAACATCTCAACATATCCTCCAAAATCTGAATAACACGCTCAGACTGGCCATCCGACTGAGGATGATAGGATGTACTGAAATGCAACCTTGTACCCAGAGCTTGATGCAAAAACGCGATGTGAACCTCGGATCCCTATCCGACACGATCGACTTAGGCACACCATGCAACCTCACAACCTCAGCAATGTACAGCTCTGCCAGCTTGTCCAAAGAGAACGTAGTATGCACAGGCAAGAAATGTGCACACTTCGTCAGGCGATCCACAATCACCCAAACAGAATTCTTCTTTGACGGAGACAAAGGCAAACCAGATACAAAATCCATGGTAACCCTCTCCCACTTCCATTCAGGGATTTTCAACGGTTGCAACAAACCAGAAGGAACCTGATGTTCAGCCTTAACTCGCTGACACACCAAACACTTGCTTACAAACTCAGCCACATCCTTCTTCAACCCTACCCAATAGTACTCATCACGAAGATCGCGATACATCTTTGTACTACCAGGATGCATAGCAAAAGGACTACTATGACCTTCAGCTAGAATAGCACGCCTCAACTCAGCATCTGCAGGCACTACTATCCGATTACCAAAACACAACACCCCATCCTCATTAAAACAGAAATCCGAAGGCCTACCCTCCGCGATATCCTGAACATGAGACACCAGGGAATCATCCAACAACTGCTTATCCTTGATCAACTGAACCAACGAAGGTTTCACTTGCAACTCAGCAACAAGACCACCATCCCGCGATATGCTCAAGCTAGCAAACATAGCTCTCAGCTCAACAGCTACCTTTCTACTCAAGGCATCCGCAACAACATTGGCCTTTCCAGGATGATATTCTATCGTCAGGTCATAATCCTTGAGCAACTCCAACCAACGTCGCTGCCTGAGATTCAACTCCTTCTGAGACATCAGATACCTCAAACTCTTGTGATCCGTGTACACAGTACACTTCTCACCATACAGATAATGCCTCCAGATCTTCAGAGCAAAAACCACTGCAGCCAGCTCAATATCATGCGTAGGATAATTGCGCTCATGCACCTTCAACTGCCGCGACGCATAAGCCACAACCTTACCCTCTTGCATCAGCACACACCCCAACCCAACATAGGATGCATCACTGTAGACTACAAACTCTTTCCCTGATTCAGGCTGAATCAAGATAGGAGCTTGCGTCAAAGCCATCTTCAGCTTCTCAAAAGCTTGCTGTCTCGCTTCTGTCCACTCATACTTAACATCTTTCTGCAGCAACTTCGTCAAAGGAGCAGCAATCTTGGAAAAACCATCCACAAACCTTCGGTAGTATCCTGCCAAACCAAGGAAACTACGAACCTCCTGAACAGACTTAGGAACTTTCCAGTTCATCACCGCTTCAATCTTCTGAGGATCAACACGAATCCCCTCAGCTGAGACCACATGCCCAAGAAAAACAACCTCCCTCAGCCAGAACTCACACTTGCTCAGCTTAGCATAAAGCTGATTCTCCAACAAGGCTTGCAACACAATCCTCAAATGCTCTTCGTGCTCTTCCTCAGTACGCGAGTACACAAGGATATCATCAATGAACACCACAACAAACTTGTCCAGGTATTCATGAAAAACACGATTCATCATATCCATGAAAGCAGCAGGAGCATTTGTCAAACCAAACGGCATCACAAGGAACTCATAATGCCCATACCTTGTCCTGAAAGCTGTCTTAGGCACATCCACATCCTTCACCTTCAACTGATAATACCCTGACCTCAAGTCAATCTTAGAGAACACAGCAGCTCCCCGAAATTGATCAAAGAGATCATCAATCCTCGGCAAAGGATACCGATTCTTGATAGTCAACTTGTTCAGCTGACGGTAATCAATGCACATCCTCATCGTGCCATCTTTCTTCTTCACAAACAAGACAGGAGCACCCCAAGGCGAAACACTCGGCCGGATAAAACCACGATCAAGCAACTCTTGCAACTGCGTCTTCAGCTCCTTCAGCTCCTTAGGTGCCATTCTATAGGGAGTAATGGACACAGGAGTGGTATTCTCATACAGCTCAATACCAAACTCCACCTCACGACTAGGAGGTAAACCAGGCAACTCCTCAGGAAAAACATCAGGAAACTCCTTCACAACCCTGATATCCTGCACCCTCAGCTCCTTCGAACTAGGATTCATCACGAAAGCTAGAAAAGCTTCACAACCTTGCCTCAGCATCCTGCTCGCCTCCAAGGTAGAAACAACATTGGCAAGAAACTTCACATTCTCACCAACCACCACCACTTCATAATCATCCGCAAGCCTAAGCGAAACCCGCTTATTCTCACAATCCACAACAGCACGATGCTCAGCAAGCCAATCCATACCAAGGATCACATCAAAACCATAAAAGGGCAACTCCATAAGATCAACATGAAAGACATGCTCTTGAACAACCAAAGGACACCTTCTATAAAGCTTACGAGTCACAACAGTTTCACCAAAAGAACTAGTGACTCTAACACCAACATCCAAAGACTCAACAGGCAAACCAAGCAACTCAGCATGCTCACGAAGAATGTATGAATGCGTAGATCCAGAATCAATCAAAGAAAGCAATGACAAGGATTGCAAAGTAAAGGTACCTGCAATCACATCAGCATCATTCCTTCCCTCGCGCTGAGCATACACCCTCGCTTGGCCTCCACCCTCAGGTTGAATAGCCACAACATGAGCTACACCGCGACCACCTTCCTCTCGCCTCTGAAAATTACCATGACCGCGCCCACGACCTCTCTGCGGTGCTGCAACAACAGGAGCACGCTCTTGACCACCAGCCATCCTCGGACAATCACGTCTCAGATGATCAGCTGAACCACAGTTCCAGCACTCATAACCAGCTGCTATCACAGGAGCTTGCACCTCCCTCCCAGCACGAGGACAGTCACGCTTCAAGTGACCACGGGAACCACAAATCCAACAAGCACTAGGGTCAGCTCTAGCATTGCCACCCCTAGCAGATGCACCTCCACCTCTCTTAGACGAAGACTGAAACCTCTGATCGCGTCCCCTCTTGTTCCGACCACCGGAACCATACTCAGCAGCTCTCTTCCCAGAACTAGCTCCAGCACCCTTAGCAGACAAACTCAGGTTCATCTCAATGTCTTTGGACCGACTAACCAACACATCGAAATCATTGTACTCCGCAGCCAACATATAGGTCTTAACCTCCGTCACCAAACCATAACGGAACCTTTCGCACCTCTCGCGCTCATCAGGTACCAACTCAGGTGCATACTGGCTAAGACGTACAAACTGTACCTCATACTCAGCCACACTCATGTTCCCTTGGGTCAGAGACATGAATTCACGCTTCTTCTCATCCAGATATCTAACTCCCAGATATCTCCTCTTGAACGCATGCTGAAAGAACGTCCAAGTAACATCAGCATCAGCCATCCCAGAGATTGTGGTCGTCCACCAGGTATAAGCATCACCTTGCAGCAGTGACACCACACATCCCAGCTTCTGCACATCAGTGCAACTCATCTGTCCCAAGACACGCTTGGTACTTTCCAACCATGCTTCAGACCTCTCAGCCGACATACCCCTAAACTCAGTCCCACCAAGACTGCGCAAACGTTCCAAGGGTAGTCTAGCACCAGCATCTCCCTGATGCCCAGCTCCTTGAGCTCCAGCTACTGCTGCTCGAAACGCACCCGCAATAGCTTGTACCAGCACAGACATATCAGGCATCGCTTGCCCCTGACCAACCTCAGGTCCTGCAGCTCCAGCACCAGCTGCCTCAGCTCCAGCTCTTTCCCTCTCCGCACCACCACCACCAGGTGGAGGAGGAGGTAACACAGCACTACCCGTGTGCTCATCATTCACATTCCCCTCCGGGGTCGTAGCTCTCGCGCTACTCCTTAACTCTCTACGTGGTGCCATACTATTACCATGCATAACAATACAAAATAAAACAAGTCAGGACCAGCAAGGTAAGCAAATTCCAAGTATTCAAGCTCAATTTCTTTCAAAAACAACATCATCTCTTTAGCTTTTGTTTGGCAATGGGTACCCTCATCATGCATCATCACAACATGCATCACATATACATCATCATATCATCTCACTGAACATGCTTTTACTCAACAAGCATACAAACCAAACCATGCTTCAATCATGCATAACAACATTCCCAATTACTCGAGAACTTAGCTCTGATACCACCAAATGTAACCCCCGTAGCCCGGTCTAGACGGTTGACCCGAACTACGAAGATTACACGGGGAAAACCAAAGTCAACCCGAAAGTCAACCTTGATTAACGACCCTTTTTTTTTCTTTTTAATCTTATCTAGATGCACATTAACCTTAAGTGTGACCATACAATCAACATATTAAAAGATCACAAACATCAGAGATCAAACAGGGACCCAATTGAACAACTACAACTTTAGGAACCAAATTGTAAATTCTGATAAATTAAGGGACTTAACCCAAATTAAAGTTACCATCTTGAAATTAGTCATGTTTCATGCTTCTCTGTGAAATTTCAGCTCAAAAGGACATCCACAGCTCATGCAATTGATCATACAAGATTTAGGACCAAAACGCAAACATATCAAAACATATAACTACCATGTCAGCCCCTAACGGTCGACCGTTCCGAAACAGGCTAGCCCTGTTCCGAAACACGGGCCGTTCCGAAACGGGTTCCGGAACATGGCCTCGGCAGAGGCTAAACCGTTTCGAAACGGTGCATACCGTTTCGGACGCCTGGGTTCATGCAAGGCACCCGTTCCGAAACGGTACACCCCTGTTCCGAAACGCCTGCACAAAAACCGGCAAACAAGCATACCAAATCATGCAATTGACCACTCAATCATACTCCAAACATCACCAAACTTTACCAGCATGCAATTAAACATATTTAACACTTATAAGCATCATCAATTCAGCAAAATCACATCTCATGCAAAAAGCCCCAAATCAATGGTCATGCTTCCAACACAAGCTATCTACTCAAGCATCAACTTGCAAAACAAGCATATATGGTTCAATCCAAAAACCAGCAACAACATTAACATTCAACATACTTAGGGAGTCTTAAACACCTCCCAAAACACATATACATATTGGTCCCCCATTGCCAAAACATACAAAAGCTAAAACACTTATAAAACCTTCATACATTGAGCTTTACTTGTACTTGTTTGCTTGCCTCCTCTTGCTGCCCTCAATGTACTCTAATGCTCTGCATTATTGAATCAAGAAAACGAGAGAGCGTAAGCCAAAGCTTAGTGAGGAGTGCTCTTTAAAAACCATTCAATAATGCATTTAAAACCATTTGTAAATCATGCTTGTAAACAACCTTTACACATGCTCAAAGCATACTTTAAATCAAGCAATATCATGCTTCCACATTTCATTTAAACAAGCATCTCATGCTTCAACATAAACATTAAATCATGCATCTCATGCATCTCATGTACTATACATGTCATATTGGCTCAAGTGATACATTTCATTTATGAAATCAAGTTCAACAACTTTCCCCAAGGACTTTTAAACACCTTGGACCCCAAGGACTTTTAAACACCTTGGCCATGGACTTTTAAACACCATGAATGGACCACACAAGGACTTTTAACCACCTTTGTGTCCGTAGCTTGAATTACCCCAAGGACTTTTAAACACCTTGGCCCCATGGACTTTTAACCACCATGGAAAGGAGCACCTAAGGACTTTTAACCACCTTAGAGTCCGCAACAAGATTCATCCAAGGACTTTTAACCACCTTGATGATCTTAGATAACAAGGCTCACTCAAGGACTTTTAACCACCTTAGTGACCTTCACTTTTACAAACCATCACTTGCCAATATACACTTTATACATCACATAGTCCACTGTTTTAAAGCATTTAAACCAAGCCATTTCATCATGCATTTCAAAGCATTAAATCATCATTTAACAATGCATAAAAACAAGGTACTCTTACCTAGAGACACCTTCAACACATGGCTTAAATCATCAGCATAAATCATGCTAAAACATCAGCAATTAACATGCTAAAACATGCTTTCCAAAACAGTAGCAAATCATGCAAAATCATCATTTCACATTTCATCAAAACATGGCCACCACTTAAAGAGAGTAATCCGAAAACTTACACTTGAGCTTAGCAAAGTTGTTTAGACTTAAACTAAGCTCCCAAAACCTTGGTTTCAAAGCCGAAAACCATTTTCACAAATCCACTCACCGATTTCCACTTTGCTTCAAGCCAAAGCACCAAATCAAGCCTCCGGATCAACAACTCTTGGATCCAAGGATGCCTCCCCTGTTTCAACACATTAAAGCAGAGGATTAATGCATCATCATGCATTAATTGCTTCAATGAAAGCATCAAAACTCGCTGCTCTCACTAAACCTCCATTTTCGGCAACCAAACACAACCGAAAATGCATCCGAAACACTTCTAAACAAAGCCCAGCCACAAACCAGCAAAACCTCACTTCCATCAACATCAAAACACATCTAAAAACAACCTATAAGCATCCTTATACCTCCAGCAACACCAGATCACCAAGATCACCACAAAAGCTACCTTAAAACACAAGCTAAACTTAGGAAATCCAACCTATCCGGGATTGCATCAATCAAGACTCATTTCCACATCAATTTAATGATCATTTAACATCAAAAACACTTCTCAAAACACTGATTTAACAGATCAAACGAAAATCAAGTGAAATCATCAAAATCTTGCATAATTAGCCAAGATCCATAAATCAACCTTAAAACCTTTAATCAATTATCAAATTAGGATTGAAAACTTTAGGAATTTCATTAAAGAACTTGAAGTTCAGAGGAGAAGGACGTTCTTACCTCCAAACTTGAGTTTCTCCTCTTTTTGGAATAGAAAAGCTTGATGAAACTTGAAGCAATTGAAGAGGATTTGAAGACACAATGATTTGCAATCAATTGAGAGTTGAAAGAATGATTTTAGGTGAGAAAATCAGAACAAGATCTCTGGAAAATGAGTGTTTGGGTTGAGAGAAAAAGATAGAGAGAAAATAGGTAGTTAAAAGAGAAAATAGCTAAAATTGGATTTCCCTCCTTTTGATTCTTTTAAAATCAGAATTATGAGTTAAAATATCTTAGAAAAATCTGGAGAAACTCCCTTTGGGTAAATAGCTCCTTAAAGATTCAAAGTTTCAACCCTTTATAAAATAGCCACCAAACTTTCAAAAATTACATTTTGGTCACTAGCCAAAATGTCACATTTCCGAAACTCATTTTCCAAAATTGATTTCACAGTTCACTTAATTATAATAAAAGATGATTTTAGAACATTTTTCCATAATTTTTATGCAACCCGAACTAGGCTTTCCTAAATTAACCTCTTACGATTCGAACAGCACTTTGACCAACCGGTCAACGCCCAAGACTTCCAAGCCCAAAACCGGGGCGTTACAAGGAAAGTGGCGGTAGAGTTAAGGGTTATGTTTGCTAGCTTGAGCATTTCACGAGATGGAGGTCTTGTGGCTGAATTGCAAGTGAAGCCATCTCTGGTTCAGTTAATAAAGAATAAGCAGTTGTTGGACGATTCCTTGGTGCCACATGTTCAGGATATTGCTGAGGGTAGACCATCGAATTTCTGTTTTAATTATGATGGAGTTTTATGTTTCAGGAGACGGATAGTAGTGCTGAATGATGTGGAGTTGAGGCGTACTATTCTGACCGAAGCTCGTAGTAGTCCTTTTGTTATGCATCCTGGTAGTACAAAGATGTATCGTGATCTGAAGGATGAGTACTATTGGGTGGGTTTAAGAGAGATGTTGCGGAATATGTGAGTAAGTGCATGGTTTGTCAGCGGGTTAAAGCTGAGCATCAGTTTCCTTCAGGGTTGTTGCAACCGTTGAGGATTCCTGAATGGAAGTGGGAAAGAATCACCATGGACTTTGTGTTTGGTTTACCTTTGTCGCCATCGAAGAAGAATTCGGTGTAGGTGATTGTGGATCGCCTTACGAAGTGTACACATTTGTTACATGTGCATACCATGTATACCTTGGAAAAGCTTGCAGAGTTGTACATTGCTGAAATTGTGCGTCTGCATGGGGTACCAAAATCTATAGTGTCGGATAGAGATCCGAGGTTCACATCACGATTTTGCTAGTGTTTGCATCAAACTTTGGGTACACGAATGAATTTCAGTACTTCTTATCATCCACAGTCGGATGGACAGTCTGAGCGTGTTATCCAGGTGCTTGAGGATATGTTGAGGTGTTGCGTGATTGAGTTTCAAGGCTCTTGGGAGAAGCATTTGCCTTTGGTGGAGTTTTCTTATAATAATAGCTACCAGGCAAGTATTCAAATGGCACCTTATGAAGCCTTGTATGAGAAGAAGTGCAGAACTCCTCTTTGCTGGGCTGAAACAGGTCAGAAGTTGGTCTCAATGCCGGCTTTGTTGAAGGGAACCACCGAGAAGGTGAAGCTCATTTGTGAGCGGTTGAAGGCAGCTTCTGATCGACATAAGTCTTATGCAGATTTGAAGCGTAAGGAGATTGAGTTTGCGGTGGGTGACCGTGTGTTCTTGAAGGTTTCACCTTGGAAGAAGGTGATGAGGTTTGGCCGGAAGGGTAAGTTGAGCCCTAGGTATATTGGACCATATGAGGTGATAGAACATGTGGGTCCTATTGCGTATAAGCTGAGGCTACCACAAGAGTTAGAGAAGATATATGATGTGTTTCATGTCTCCATGCTTAGGAGGTATAGATCGGATCCTTCGCATGTTATACATGTTGAGGAAGTTGAGTTGAATCCAGATTTGACCTATGATGAGGAGCCGGTTGAGATTCTGGATTTGGACAACAAAGTTCTTCGAGGTAAGACCATTGAATTGGTTAAGGTGTTGTGGAAGCATCATGGTGTTGAGGAAGCCACGTGGGAAAGAAGAGATGATATGAAGAAGCAGTTTCCTTACCTTTTTCCTCCAGGTAAATTTCGAGGACGAAATTTCTTAAAGAGGGGGAGAGTTATAACACCTCAATTTTGGGCTTAGAAGTTTAGGGTCTGAATCGGGTCGGTCAGAGAAACGGTTTGAATATAAAAGGGAGTTTTAGGGAACACCTAGTTTGGGATGCTTTAAAAATATAGAAAATATCTAAAAATCCTCATTTAATATATATAAGTGAATGGTGAAATCAATTTTACAAAATAAGGTTTGGAAATACTACATTTCGATGTAGTGACCAAATCACAGTTTTTGCAAAGTTTAGTAGTGATTGTTTTGTAAAGGATTGAAACTTTAAATCTTTAAGGAGCTAATTTACCAAAAATATTTTCATCAGATTTTTCCTTAATTTGGGAGATTTAATTAATGATTTAATTAAATAAAATAAAGATGGTAAACTACCTTTGACTTTCATAACTACTTTTCTCTAATTTTCTCTCATTTCATTTTCTCTCAAAATCCTATCAACCAAACACTTTTTCTCCAGCAAAATTTACTTTGATTTCCACTTCTTTTGATGAGATTTCCATCACTCGTTGATTCGTAATCAATCCTACAACAAACCCATTTGATTTCTACATTGTATTTTCATGGAAACTTGCCCAAATCAAGGAGAAATTATCTTTTAGAGGTAAGATTGTTCTTCTCCTCTAAATACTCAGTTCTTTATTGAAATTCCCAAGTTGTCAATCCTTTATTTAAGATTTATGAATGGTTTTGATGTTGGAAACAAGAACTTGGCTTAAAACTCAAGATTTTGGAATAGATCTTGAAGCTTTTCATGGTAATTGATTGGGCTCTGTTTTGAGATGGTTTTCTAATGTATTTTGGGTGTTAAATGATGTTAGGAATGAGGTTTTATCAATTAAACCCCGAATAGGTTGTTTTTCCTAAGTTTTTGCTTGTGAAAATGGTGGTTTTTGAGGTGTTTTTGGTGTTTTGTTATAGCTGGATGTATAAGGACGAGTTTAGGGTTGTTTTTGATGTTTAGAAATGATTAGAAGTGATGGATCTTGGCTGGGTTAAGTTTTGGAAGAGTTTGGAGGTGATTTCGGTTGTGTTTGGTAGCCGAAATGTTGTGGTGAGGTAGAGCAGCGAGTTTAGGAGTGTTGGCTGAAGATTTCAATGCATGATGATGCATTAATCCTCTGCTTTTATTTGTCTAAAATAGGGGAGACATATTTGGACACTTTTGGAGTTGATCCGGAAGCTTAATTGGCGTTTCGGCGAGCAAGCGAAACGTGAATTGGTGAGTGCGTTTCGGTTAGAAGTCCATGAGGACAAAAATACAAGGTTTGGGGATTTAGGAGAGGTTTGACACACCTTCCTAAATCCGGAAGTAAGTATGGTTTGAATTGCTCTCTTTAAAGTCGTGTTTGCCCCTAAAATGCTTTTACATGCTCATGGTTTGAGATTGATAAATTCCTACTGTTTTTGTCCATGATTCATGGCATGAGATTATGCTTGTAGAGATGTCATGAGATGGCATGTTGCATTGAAAAGATTTGAGTTTTTTGTTTGAAGCAAAGTATGATTTACGTTTTGAAATGTGATGAGAAAACCTTTGAGTAATATTGCATGAAAAACAGTACGTGTGATGATGTTTTAACACATTATATTGGCATAGATGTTGAGAAACTTACCAGATATAATTGATCGATCAATAGGATGAGAGTGCACTATAAACTAAAAATTCATACGTGCTCTTTGGTTAAGCCAAAAGGAGATATTCCGATGATGGGCATTCCATCGGGTAGGACTTGGTGAAATACCCAAGCTTTGTGGCGACGAGAGATTCCACCATGTGAGTACGGTGATGAGAGATTCCACCGGAAGCCATGTTGCTAGACAAGTGAGTACGGTGATGCGAGATTCCACCGAAAGAGTCTAGTGTAGAAATGTGTCCGCATATCCGTGTATTAATGAGATGTTAAATGCCAATATAAAAGATGAAATTGTTTTTGTTACACATGTACCTTTGATGAAATGATTTATGCTATGAGTTATGCATATGAGATTTGTTTTAGAAATGCTTTGATGATACAAGCATGTGTATGGCCTTGCCATGAGTTTTGCATTGGTAAATGCATGAGATAGAATTGAGGTACATGTGGTTTCAATGAGAAGTTGCTTTGAAAGGTTTTCAAGCATGTGTTAAAATGAGCATGTGGTTTAAAAGCTTTTGTGTAAAGATTTTCAAAGTGTGCATTATTGTGTTGGTTTCCTTTAGAGCAAGCATTTGTGCTTACGCTCTCTTTTTATCAATAATGCAGATAATTGAGGTGTTTTCGGGCATCAAGGAAGCTAAGTTCATCCAAGGAAGTCCAAGCTCATGTATGGTGAAGTTTTCATACACTTTAGTTTTGATAGATTGGCAATGGGAAACCAAGAATTGTATTTGGGAGATGTGATAAACTCCCTATGGTTGTGGCATGTTTGCTTTGGCTGGTTTGAATTGTAAATGGCCTTAATTGCTTGTTTTGAGGTTGGATTGCCTATTTGTGATTTGATATTAGGAAGCATGCCTCTAGACTAGTGAGATTTCATGTTTCATGCTATGATTGTGTTTAAGAGTTCTAAATATGTACCTTATATGTTTGTTGACTTGTTGGTATGATTAGAGAGTCTTTGGGATGAGTTTGAATGAGTTTATGAATGAAAACCCAGCAATTGCTGTAGTTTCTGGGCAAACCGTATCGAAACACCCTTTGGTGTTTCGGAACGGGGGACTGTAAAGGCCTTCGTGTTTCGAAACGGTGGAGGCTGTTTCGGAACGATTCGGCCACTAGGATGCCGTGTTTCGGAACTGGTCTCGAAACACACCCGCGTACCAAAACGGTCAACACCATTTCGATCCAGCGTTTCGATACGGCAGGTGGGTGTTCCGAAACGGGTGACCGTTGGACACAGATTTGAATTGTGCTGAAGTTTGCAAGCTTTACATTTTAGTCCCAAATGTTGTAATTGCAATTGCTTGAGCTTGAGATATCTTTTAAAGTTGAAATTTTGCAGGGAAGCATGTAATATGACTAATTTCATAATGGTAACCTTAAAACCAACGAAGTCCTTCTAATTTATAGAAATTTCAATTTAGTCCCTAATTGAGTCCCTATGTGTTATCTGTTCGTTGTGCCTTTCTCAATCGTATTTTGTGAGTACACACTTAGGGTTAATAAGCATCTAGACAAGATTAAAAAGAAAAAAAAAGGTCGTGAATCAAGGTTGACTTTCGGGTTGACTTTGGTTTTCCCCGTGTAATCTTCGTAGTTCGGGTCAATCGTCTAGGCCGGGCTAAGGGGGTTACACATGTGGGAAGGCTTGGACTACTTTGAATGGTCCCGACCATCTAGATTTTAACTTCCCAGGAAATAGATTAAAGCGGGAATTGAACAGTAGCACCTGCTGCCCGTGCAGGAACTGCTGCTGTTGAATCTTGATGTCGTGCCATTTTTGACCTTTTTCCTTGTACAACTTTGTGTTCTTGTATGCCTCCTGCCGAAATTCCTCCATTTATGTCAGATTCAGTAGTCTCTTTTCGCCAGTCTGTTTCAAGTCCATGTTTACTGCCTTGACTGCCCAATACGCTTTGTTTGCTGTCTGGTATGCCCAAAGAGCATCGTCTAATTTTAACGACCAATCTTTCCTACTTGGGTTTACAACTTTCTCCAAGATGGTCTTGACTTTTCTATTTGAAATTTATGCCTGCCCATTTGTTTATGGATGATATGCCGCGACAATCTTGTGCTTGACACCAACATTTTGGAGTGCCTTGGAAATTAGTTTGTTATCGAAATGGGTGCCCTCATCACTAATGATTGCTCTTGGAACTCTGAACCTTGTGAATATGTTCTATCGTAAGAACCTATGGACGACCTTTGCATCATTGTGGGGGTGGAAATGGCTTCTATCCACTTGGAAACATAGTCCACTACTAGAAGGATGTACATATTACCACACAAGGATGGGAATAGTCCCATAAAATCTATTCCCCAAACATCGAATAACTCAACCTCCAAGATGGTTTGTAGGGGCATTTTGTTCCTTCTCGATATGTTTCCTGTTCTCTGGCAGCTGTCACATTGTTTGTAGAATGCTTGGGCATCTATATACAATGTCGACCAAAAGAAACCTGATTGGAGCACTTTTGTTGTCGTGCGCTGCCCTTCAAAATGGCCTCCATATGGTGCTGTGTGGCACTGCGATAGTATGGCTTGTTGTTCATCCTCTGGGACACACCGTCTGATAACCTGGTTTGCACAATTTTTAAACAAGAAAGGCTTGTCCCAAAAATAATGCTTAGCATCTTGTTAGAATCATTTCTTTCCTTGAAAGTTAAGTTCATAGGGTAAAACTCCATATACTAAAGAATTCACATTATCTGCGTACCAGGGTGTGTCTGTCGATGCTGCTGTCGCTGCCTCTTCGTGGGTGGCAAGTGAGATGCCTTCAGCTTCTAGGGCAGCTACCAACGCAAAGGCTAGTAGAAACTGTTCATCAGGGAATGCATCCTGAATTTTGCTGTTGGAGGTCTTTTCTTGTCCATTCTCAAGCCGAGAGAGATGGTCCAACACTTGATTCTCTGTGCCTTTCCTGTATTGAATTTTCAGGTCAAACTCTTGCAGCAGGAGGATCCAATGGATCAGGCGAGGCTTTGCATCCTTCTTTGTGAACAGGTACCTCAATGCAGAATGATCTGTGTGGACTATCACCTTTGTACCAATAAGGTAGGGACGGAACTTATCGAAGGTGAACACTAGTGCCAGTAACTCTTTCTCTATAGTGGTGTAATTGGTTTGGGCATGATTCAGTGTTTTGCTGGTGTAGTAGATTACATGAAAGATTTTGTCTCTGCGTTGTCCTGGGGTGGCGTCGATGGCAGTATCACTGGCATCACACATGAGCTCAAAGGGTTGACTTACCACAGGTGTTGTCACTAGCTTTTCCTTTAATGTTTTGAATGCCTCTTGGCATGCCTCATCGAAGTTGAACGGTTTTTCCTGTTCAGAAAAGTACACAGCGGTTTAGAAATTTTTGAAAAGTTCTCTATGAATCTGCGATAAAAATATGCGTGTCCTAGGAAACTCTGAATGCCCTTGACAGCGGCCAATGGCGGTAAGTTGGCAATTACTTCGATATTGGCCTTGTCTACCTCTATTCCCTGTGCGAAAGTTTTATGCCCCAAGACTATGCCTTCATCGACTATAAAGTGGCATTTTACCCAATTAAGTACCAGGTTTGTTTCCTCGCATCTGGTGAGTAATTTTTCAAGGTTGTCGAGGCAGCTGTCGAAGCTGCTGTCGAAGAAAGAGAAGTCATCAATAAATATTTCCATGAATTCTTCTATCATGTCGGAGAAAATAGCCATCATGCATCGCTGGAATATGGTCGGGGCGTTGCATAATCCGAATGGCATTCTTCGAAAAGCATAAATGCCATAGGGGCAAGTGAATGTTGTTTTGGCCTGGTCTTCCGGTATGATGGCAATCTGGTTATAACCTGAATATCCATCAAAAAACAGTAGAAAGGTTTGCCAGCAAGGTGGTCAAGCATTTGATCAATAAAAGGTAACGAAAAATGATCCTTTTTGTTGCTTTATTTAGCTTGCGGTAATCCATTCATATTCTCCAACCAGTTACTATTCTAGTTGGTATTAACTCATTATTGTCATTTCTTACCATAATTATGCCACCTTTCTTTGGTACACATTGTACTGGGCTTACCCATTCACTGTCCGAGATAGGATATATGATACCAGCGTTTAACCATTTAATAATCTTCTTTTTGACAACTACTCTCATGGCATCGTTTAATCTTTTTTGGGCATCAACAATTGACTTTTGGTCCTGCTCGAGCTGTATTTTGTGCATGCAGATGGCTGGGCTTATTCCCTTTATGTCTGCAATGGTCCAACCTATTGCCTTCTTGTGCTGCCGCAGCAGTTCTGTCAGTTGTTGTTTATGTCTACGCTACAACTTGGAAGAAATTATTACTGACAGTTTATCATCTGGTCCCAAGAAAACATACTTAAGTTGTGCGGGTAAGGCTTTTAACTCAAGAGTGGGAGGTTGTTCGATAGATGGTTTGAACATTTTGTACCCCTTTTCTGTGTAATTCAGTGGTTCGAAGTACTTACCTGGCATGTTTGCTATCCAGTATGCTTCTTCATGTTCCTCCAATTCTTGTTCTGTCCACTCACTATGTTGCTCCTCTTCTAGGCGGGTTTTTAAATGGCTTCCAAAACAGTTGTCGAGGTCTCTGCCCTGGCAGTCTTGCTATAGGCAGTGTCTGTTGGCTACAAAGTTGAACTCTGAGATGGCTTCCATTAGCTGGCATTCTTCTGGATCATCAGCCTGCCTCATGGTTTGGAAGACATTCAGTTTTACTTGTTGGTCGTTTACCCTCATCGTATGTTTACCTTTTTCCACATCAATCAGTGTTCTGCCTGTTGCAAGGAATGGTCGCCCCAGGATTATTGGTGCCTTTCCATCTGCTTCACAGTCTAGTACCAGAAAATCGGCATGGAAAATAAATTTTTCCACCTTCACCAGGATGTCCTTAATTTTTCCTTCCAGTTGTACGTATGTTCTGTCAGCCAGTTGGAGCAATACTATTGTTGGGCGGGCGTCTCCTATTCCTAATTTCTGGAAGACAGATTTGGGCATTATGTTGGTGCTTTCCCCCTAAGTCGCATAGGGCTCGCACGAAGTGGTTGCTGCCTATTTCGCACAGAATTATGAAACTACTCAGATCTTTCTGTTTGGGTGGTGCCTTATTGTACAGCATGGTCATGCATCCTTCTGTTACTGGCACTATTTCAAATTCCCCAATCATTGTTCTCTTGGATACAATATCTTTTAAGAACTTGGCATAGCTGGGCATCTGTTCAATCAACTATACCAGTGGAAGATTGATTTTTACTTGTTTCAACACGTCCAAGAATTTTTTATACTGCATATCCTGTTTTTGCTTTTTCAGTCTTTATGGAAATGGTGGTGGAGGTGTCGGGGTGACAGTCTTTGCTTTGATGGTTATCCTATCTTAGGAGGAGGTAACTTGTTCAGAATCTGGCTGCTCATTCCTGGTGTCATCTCTGTCAGTTCATGTTCTAGTTCCTTGTTGTTTTCTTCCGAGGCTGCCACGGCAGGTTGCCCGGTGGATTGCACTGGTTCAGCAGGTGTTGTTTCTCTTGCAGCAGACATGGATGGGTCTTGTAGTTTTATCCCACTTCTGGTTGTTATAGCTTTGCATTGTTCATGGGGTTTCCCTTTCGTGATTTCAGTGTCACTAGGTAATCCACCCATTGGCCTAGTATTGATGACCTGAGCAAACTTTCTGAACTGGGTCTCTAGATTTTTTATTATTGCCTCTTGGTTGTTCATCCTGTTTTTCGTCCTATCCATGAAAGATTCAGTTTTGTCAATAAATTTATTCGTAGTAGAAATAAAATCATTAGTACATGATATGAAAGTATGCAGGGTAGATTCTAAGGAAGAAGTGTTTGTATTCTGTTGCTATTGAGGCAGATGTTGTGACAGGTACTGCTGGTAACGTCCTTGTTGCTGTTGTGGGTTTGCAACAATCTTTGGGTTGCTCCGGAAGAAGTTGGGATGGTTCTTCCATCCAGGGTTGTAGGTGTTCTAGGCAGGTCTGTTGTTCCTCTCGTATCCTCTTATAAAGTTGGCAGATGCGGTGCAGTCAGAGGAATCATGGTTGTCCCCACACTTGTAGGTGTTCTCTTGCCTCAGAAGTTGTTATTTCGTTTCGCATTCTGTCTTTGACATTGAATGGGCTGAAACGGTCCAAAAAATCTTTACACAAATTTGTCCATGTGTTGAACGATCCTGCTGGCTGGTTGTTTAGCCACTATTTTGCCCTATCCCTTGGTGAATAGGGAAATAGTCTCAGCCTTAGTACATCTTGATGGACCCCGTGTATTTTTGAATGCTCTACAGTGTCCAAGAATCCTCTCAAGTGCTACCGAGCATCTTCTGTGGCAGTCCCTCCAAATTGCCCTAACGTGTTGATCATGTTAAACATAATGGGCTTTAACTCGAAGTGATCCGCCTCAATATATGGTTTTGTCACTGTCGGATTGAACTCTCTGAAGTCATGTTCCAAATAATCTCTACTGGTTCAAACATTCTGGGAGGCCTGGGCGAAAAAGGGGGTTACTGCCTTGGGGGCTCTTGTAGTTCTCTGGGCGGCAAGTCTTGCTGCCCATCCCTACCGTTCACTGCAATGTTGGGCGGGTCCATGTTTACCATTGCCTTTTCTTTTTCCTCTTTGGTTTTCCCTAGGGTTACTATGTTTTCCTTCTTGATCTCTCTTTCTCTTTATTCGATATTGTCGTAGAAGAGGATTTCTCCTTTTGGATTTGCCCTGGTCATACACTAGCAAAGGATACTGTAAAATTCTTTTTTTCGATTAAGAATTAAAATTAAAATAAACTGTAAAGAAATAAAAGTGCAGAAATTAAAGATGAATTTCGATGTTACCAATCCTCGGCAATGGCGCCAAAAACTTGTAGAGCGTTTGGGTGTTCTCTATTTATGAGCCCAAGTGCACACTCTTGTCAAGTTGTAGTATATAAGATATCGTCTCCCACAGGAATTGGACAGCTTAATTCGAATTGTTGTTCCTGCACAAGAAAAGTAAATGCACAAGTAAGGTGGATGTTGAGAAGTGTTGCGTGTAAAAGAGTCTATCGCAATAGAGTGCAAGTGTACTCGACGCAAGTAGTAAAGTGATACACGAAGTATCGGATGTCGAATCCACACGGACTGGAAATAGCCTTAACCTTGAATTGCTGCACAAAGAAAAAGTTAATTTTAATTGTTTGCGAGGGAATAAATAAGAGTACTGAAGATAAAAGAGTAAAGAAATCAAGATAGAGAGAATGGGTCGGTATTGATTTGCTCAGTAGTGTAGGTGTTGCAATGTCTAGGACTGTCTATTCTGTTGTTGCGCCTGTCGCGGCAGCACCTGCTGCAGTAGCGGTCTGTTGTTGTCACGGCAGCGATCACACAACTTTGTACTTCAAGCTTGGCAAGAATCCCTTATGTGCCTTAGCCTATCCCTAGGTCGAAGTATGTCGATGAACACGTCTTTGATAATACCTCCCGGCGTGAATCTAAGGATGAACACCGATGTTGTTGAATTCTTCCTTAGCCACTTAACCTCGTCCTATCCCTAGGTCCGAGATAGTTCAACCATAAACTGGAGAACCCGTACTTATTCCTTTCGTATACTTAACTCTCCTGATATAAAGTAAATGTATAATCTCACAATGGTCTCCCGATACCCTTGCAAGATGTTGAAAACCAGAATAAGCAAACTTGAAGTCTATTTTATTGAACAGAAAAAATCCTAAAACAATGCAATCCTTGCAACTACTTTACAGAATCAACCCTTAGCCCTATGGAAAGTTTAGAACATGATGAGAAAGGGGAAAACGACTAGGGTTTAGGGGAAGACGGCTAGAGAATAAGATGTCCTTCCCTAGGTCGAATTACATGCCTTTATAAAGGCCTTGGGTTCAAGTTTTCTAATATGGCAAGAATACAAGTTTAAATTAAAGTACAACTCTATTAAAGACTAAATCTTCAAAGTAGATGTCTTTAATTCGTCCTCTCTTCTTGCTTGAAGTTTCTTCCTTGAACTTATGGCTTGGCCTTCATTCTGATCTAGGGCTCGGAAAAATATGGGAGTGCTCTATGACAGACCGGCTTAATTTCCTCTTTCTTTCGAGCTCCATTTTACATTTTCCCTCTACCATTGCTGTCATCCTGGGCTGCCACGGCAGCGACCTTGGCAGCATCGTCCTTCTCGACTTCAGTCATGTGTTCCAGCTCTGTTTCTCCACTGCCCTGAGTCTGCTACAACAGCTACCTGCAAAAGTAACCAAAATCAGCAGCAACTGTGCCTTTTTGTATAATTGTGATGTATAATTAAAATCTATCATAAATGCAATGAAATATGCTTGAATGCAGCAGAAATATGTGTTAAATAGGGGGTAAAATATAGAACTTTTACACACTCAACACACCCTCAAACTCAAGTTTTTGCTTGCCCTCAAGCAATTAAGACCTAAAAAAATTTTTGTTTGGCTTAAAACAGTGAACTTTTCCTTACCTACCATCCATTCCCTATTGTGTGCAACACCCTGTTGGATAATTCAGGATTCATTCGGAACCTTTCTATAATTCTCGTGTAGTGTGTGCATGTTTTGTGAACAATTATATGCCTAGACTCCCTTAGTTTACTAGAATAGCTAAGCTTCTAACTTGAATTTTTATGCCATCTTTATCTTTTTGGAGACAATTATTAGGCTCCTTTAGTTTTTATTTAAACTTGATTATCTTTTCTTAATTTATGTTCGACTAGAGCCGGTTTCGGGCACCTCTAGGTGTATTGAGTCTACTTTTTCTTAACTTCTTTTCCTAGAGCCAGTGTTAGGCACCTCTAGGGGCAACTCAAGTGTTTAAGCTTTTCCCTATTCTAGATTACCAGTAGAGTTCTAGACAGTATAAAAGTCACAAAGGGTGTTTAAGAATCAGAACTATACTAAGGCTCTAAACTGCTCCTAAAACTATCCTGAAGGCACTGCCACGACAGAGGCTGTCGCGGAAGGTAAGTTCAGTTCAAAGACAAGCCAAATTTTCAATTTTCATCATTTTTTAAGAAAAAATAAACTAACACTTAGACACAAATTTCTAAACATAAAGACACTTCATTAATGGAGGGATGTCACCCCCAAACTCAAGGGTTGCATTGCCCTCAATGCATGATGACAAAATGAAAAAAAGAAAATAAAAGCATCACAATTATAACAAAATAGCAGACAACAAAGATAAGATAAAAACTTAAATTTTAAGTGTTGTCGTCGCTGCTGCTGCTGTTGATCTGTATCTGCGGACAGCCAGTGACCTTCATCGTCGGTGCCGGCAGATGGCTTGGAGAGGCAGAGGCGGTCTTTTTCTTGGCTTCCCTCGGAGGCTGGATGCGGGTCGGTGAGATCTGGGGTGGTTTCTCCAGCACCTGAACCTCCTCGGAAGAGTTGTTGTTGTTGCTGCTACCACTACTGATGTTGCTTCCATTAGACTTCCCTTGGTCGGATGGTCCGTCACCTGTGTTGGGTTTCTGCCGCTTCATCTGGGTGAATTCTTTGGATAGGTTCCTCTTGACAGAGGGCTCGCCATCTGATTCCTCCCAAATTGAGGAAGAGGAGAAATCAGCAATGAACTCGTCAAGGTCAAACAGGGGCGCTTTTCTCTTTTCTCCCCTGGCAGAGGTTGTGGCAGTGGGGCTGCCGCCTAGAGCTGTCACGGCCGGGGTTGGAGTGGATGCAGCAGATGTTGTTCTCGGTGTGGCAGCAGGGGTAGGGTGTGGGCAGGGGTAGGGGCAGCAAAATAGTGATCGGGGAAAGCGGGAAACAGTACATCTGGAAAATTTAAATTGCTTTTAATGAAATGTACCATTGCTTTTGTGAAGTCCCGGATAAAGCTCATAAGGCCCAGCTGTCGTTCCTCCATTTTCTGCAGGGTGGCAAGGATTTGGGTGGAGGAGTCGGCTGGGGGAGCTGCTGCTGTGGGCTGCCTCTGTTCTGTGGCAGCAGGCTCTATGTGGATGGGCTCTGTCGGCTCACCTGCCGCGGCAGACAGGTTGAAGCTGGAGATTGGTGTTGCAGCTTTCAATTCCATCAAATTGAGGATGTTTCTCTCCATCCATCCTTTTCCCCGGACTTTCAAATCCTCAGCAATTTCAGGGACATTGTGGCCACGACAGAGTGCTGTTATGAGGTAGGGGAAGACAAGGGGTTCCGATGGCCGCATTGCACAATCTAAAATCCCTTCCCGAATATATCTACCAACATTAATAGGCCTCTCGTTTAGAATTGAATGAAGGAGAGCTAACCTTGGTTGATCCATTGTGTTGTTGTGTGAGGAGGGCATAATCCTCTTTTTGACGAATGCATTCCACAGTTTGGCTTTGGGGTGAGTTCAGCTCATTTCACCGTCCTTGGGTGTTTGGGGTCTGTATTCCATTGGGTTCCTTCCTCGGTGAGTTCTGCCATGACAGCATCATAATCTGCTGCCTCCAGGCTCTCCACGAACCTCTTATGCTCGTCTTCCTTTCTGCCGACGTAGAGTCCGTAAAGGGTGTTAATGTACTCTGGCTCAAGAGGGACTTCCTTACCACGAACCGTCACTACTGTCGCGTCTCTGCTGTCGACGACAGAATAGAATTCTCTGACCAGGGTGACGTTCATCTCCTCCGTTTGCTCAGCAAACATCTGCCAATGTAATGCTCTAATCTTACGGGCGATGAATGGTTTGAGCCCGAGATTCTCCATTCGTTTGTTGTAGATGAACCCTTTCTCCTCCCACATATCCTTTATTTGGAAGGATGTGTAGTATAGGTCATTGGACACTTCGTTGGAAAATCGGTTTAGGATTCTGTCGTGGCTGGGAGTGGCTGCTGCTGTAGCAGAGGTTAAGGCATCACTTATTCTGGTGTTTCTGGTACTCATAGTTGCAATAGACTGTAGAAAAATGAAAGCAAATGAAAATCTAGAGAGAAGACAAGTAGAGAGAGTAAAAGTGAAGTGAAAAATGAATAGTAAAATTGGGTTTATATAGATGAAGAGTTTGCTGTCCGTTGGAGCTGTAACGGCAGGCGCGAATAACGGGGCCAATTGTTACACGGTTTCTGACGCGTCTATCACGCGTTTCTATGTCTGCTGCGCGTCTGTTATGCGTTTGCGTATATGCCGCGACAGCGTGTTGACAGGCTAGATTTTCCGCGTTTGTCGCGACAGCTGTGACGACAGCTTCCTCCTTTGGGCTTTTTGGGCTGATGGTGAGATGGTGGGCTGAGTTCACTTCTTCTCTTCTCTTCGTCTCCTTTATTTCCTGAAAATAATTAAAATAAAAACTTAGTTCCTAAAAATAAAATAATTCTAATTTCCTAATAAATATATATATATAATAAAAAAAATAAAATTAAGTTAAATTAGGGATGCCAAGATGGGCATCTCCTAAAGTAACCACTTCCTGCATTCTTGGGGCTTCATTCCCTTGATAATGCTTCAGTCTTTGTCCGTTAACTTTAAATTGGTGCCCGTCTTTTAAGGATTTGATCGTGATGGCACCATGGGGAAAAACTTGCACCACTTGAAATGGGCCAGACCATCTAGATTTCAGCTTCCCTGGGAAGAGTTTCAACCTAGAGTTGAATAACAACACAAATTGCCCTGGGCAGAACTGTCGTGGCAGCGACTTCTTGTCATGCCACTTCTTTGTCTTGTCCTTGTAAATCCTTGCGTTGTCATAGGCCATTGCTAGAATTTCTTCAATCTCATTCAAGTCAAGTAGCCTTTTCTATCCTGCCTTTTCCAAGTCCATGTTCACTGTCTTGATGGCCCAGTACGCTTTGTGCTCTATCTCGACAAGTAAATGGCATGTTTTCCCATATATCAGCCGGTAGGGTGACATTCCCAATGGAGTTTTGAATGTTGTTCTGTAGGCCCAGAGTGCATCATTGAGGTGTAAGGACCAATCTTTCCGAGTTGGTTTAACCATCTTCTCAAGAATGTTCTTTACCTCTCTGTTGGATATTTCGGCTTGTCCATTGGTCTGAGGGTGATAAGCTATTGCAATCCGATGTGTAACACCATATTTCCTTAAGGCAGTAGCTATTACCCTATTATCAAAATGCCTCTCTTCATCACTGATGATCGTCTTAGGGATGCCAAATCAAGTAAAATGTTCTTATGTAGAAATCTTTGAACGGTCTTGGCATCATTTTTCTGCATGGCGATCACTTCAACCCATTTGGACACGTAGTCCACTGCCAGGAGGATATAAAGATTCCCACATGATGCTGGGAATGGTCCCATGAAATTAATCCCCCAAACGTCGAAGATTTCGACTTCAAGGATGTTTTGCAGCGACATCTCATGTCTCCTTGAGATGTTTCCAATCCGTTGACATTTATCATAGCTTTTCTAGAATGCCTGAGCATCCTTGAACAGTGAAGGCCAATAAAAACCAGACTGTAAAACCTTGGCAGCAGTTTTAGTACCACCTAAGTGTCCTCCATATTGTGAAGCATGGCAGTGATGAAGCACAGCTTCCTGCTCCTACTGTGGTACACACCTCCTGATGATTTGATCTGCACACATTTTGAAAAGAAGAGGTTCGTCCCAATAATAATGCTTAACATCATTTTGGAACCTCTTCCTAGCTTGATAGTTAAGGCCAGGAGGAAATATTCCGCTAACTAAATAATTAAAGAAATCAGCATACCAAGGGAGTTCAGAAAACTTACCTGCCGCCATGGCTGTCGCGGCAGTGCTTGTGGCAGCGAACAGCTGCTCGTCAGGGAAGGTCTCCAGTATGTGTGTCTCGTCTTTTGGGAGACTCTTTCCCTTCTCTAATCTTGACAAGTGATCTGCAACTTGGTTCTCTGTCCCCTTTTTATCCTTGATTTCTATGTCGAACTCTTGTAGCAGCAGAATCTAACGAATCAGTCTGGGCTTTGCGTCTTTCTTAGCAAACAGATATTTTAGTGCAAAGTGGTCTGCGTGGACCACCACTTTCGTTCCAAGTATGTAGGATCGGAACTTGTCAATTGAAAACACCACGGCTAACAGTTCCTTCTTTGTTGTGGTGTAATTCACATGGGCATCGTTGAGTGTTTTGCTAGCGTAGTAAATTACATGGAATAGCTTGTCTTTCCTCTGCCCAAGTGCTGCCTCTACAGCGTAATCACTGGCATCACACATAATCTCGAATGGCTACTTCCGGTCTGGTGGCTGTACAATTGGGGATGTTACTAGCTTCTCTTTCAGAATTCTGAATGCCTCAGTACATTCAGTGTTGAAGTCGAAGGGACGATTCTGCTCTAGTAGGTGGCTTAACTGCTTGGTGATCTTCGAAAAATTGGCTATAAACCTTCGATAGAACCCAACATGCCCTAAAAAACTTCGAATTCCCTTGATTGTTGTTGAGTGTGTAAAAGTTCTATTATTTACACCCTTTTAACCCATATTTCTGCTGCATTCAAGCACCATTTCATTGCATTTAGGCCAGTTTACAGCAAAACATCACAAATATATAAAAGGCACACATTCTACTAAAAATAGCTGTTTTTGGAAGGTTTCCGCCGTCGCGAACGAGGAAGGCAGGCGCAGGGCAGATAAGCAGAAGAGCTGAACCGGACAAGCAGACGAAGAGGACAATGCTGCCATGGAACTGCCGTGACAACAGAGGACGACAGCAAGTTGCTGCCATAGTAGACAAAGAAGGCAGGCGCAGGGCAGATAAGCAGGAAAGCTGAACTGGACAAGCAGACGAAGAAGACGAACCTGTCATGGACCTGTCGTGACAGCAAGGCGACAACAACTTCATGAAGAGGAAAAGTAAAGTGGACCTTGATAGATAGAGAAAAATCTGCTCGTCTGTCGTGTGAAAGCCAAATATTTTTCCAAGCCCCGGATCAAAAGATATGTCAAGCCAAAGCTCAAGGAGAAGAATTTCCATGAAACAAGGAGGCGGCTGAAAAGTAGGAATCCTTAGAGATTTAGCATTTATTAGAATCTTACTTTTCATTAAAGTTGTAATCCTTGTTAACTTAGAATACTTGAGCCCAAAGCTTATATAAGGTCATAGACTTAACCTAGAGAGATGATCCCTCATCATACCCCATAACCGATAACCCAAACCCCCCCTGTCGTTTACCCGTCACCGACATGTTCTAAAACCCCCTAGGGCTACGGGTTGTTTTGTAAAGTAGTTGCAAGGATTGTTTTGTTTTAGGAATTTTCAGTTCAATAAAATAAACTTCAAGTTCTCTTATTTTGGTTATTAATATCTTGCAAGAGCATCGGGAGAGCATTGTGAGGTTATCCATTTACTTAGCATCGGGAGAGTTAAGTATACGAAAGAAGTAAGAGCAAGTTCTCTAGTTTATAGTTGAACTATCTCGTGCCTAGGGATAGGGCGAGGTTAAGTGGCTAAAGAAGAATTCATACACATCGGTGTTCATCCTTCGATTCACGCCGGGAGGTATCATCAAAGACGTGATCATCGACAGACTTGGACCTAGGGATAAGCCAAGGCAGATCTGGGATTCTTGCCAAACTTGAAGTACGGAGTTGGTGTGTTTGCTGCCGCGACAGCCAACGGACAGCTGCCGCGACAGGTGCTGTCGGCGACAGGCGCGACGACAGGACTGGATTTCCTAAACTCTGCAATACCTGCACTACTGAGCAATTCAATACCAGCCCATTCTCTCTATCTTGATATCTTTATTCTTTTTATTTACGTTTACTTCATTATTTTCGTGACAAATATCTTAATCTATTCTTTTCCCCTTGTGCAGATAGCGAAGGAAAGGGTTAGCCCAGTCCCTGTGGAGACGATATCCGATACTCTAGTATCACTTTATTACTTGCGACGTGTACACTTGCACTCAATTGCGATAGACTCTTTTACACGCAACAAGTTTTTGGCGCCGTTGCCGGGGACTGGCAACACACTCTTACCCTAGCTTCTGCACTTTTCTTTTATTTTTATTTTTTTTTTCTTCACAAAAAAAAATCAGGTGAAAATACAGGTTCAAGGGCATCAACATGCCAGGAAAAACCATTCGAGAGTTGATGTGGGAAAGTTCTTACAATTACCGTAAAGACATGCTGCCACGACAGCAACAGGGGCAGCAAATGCCGATGCCGCAGCAGCAAAATTTTATATGGTACGATGAAAACCCACAAAATTTTTTATACCATAACAGTTTTGCTGCAGAAGCCGACCTGCCCTGGCAATGTCATCATCCTCAAGAGCAGTCAAAATCCTTAGAAGACACACTGCAAGCCTTCATGGCACTCATTCAAAAAGTGTCGGCTTCTACGAACGCAAGTATCGCCAAGATGGATGAACTCTTGAGCAGACCCGTCCTCATTCATGCCACGAATGAACCTGAAATCCCGAGGTAAGATGACGAGGATGCCCATGTGAAGGAATACCCAACATATGATGAGTCTGAGCAACAATTTGCCATGTCAATGATCGAGGAGCCGGAATGGAGCAACACCGCGACAACGCTGAGTGAAATTCAAGAGAATGTCACGGCAGCAACCACTTCTGAGGCATAAACTCCAGTCAAAGCGGAAACTGCCGCCTCGATAGAAACTGCCGCCTTAACAGCAACTGCCGCCTCGACAGCAACTGCCGCCTTGACAGCAACTGCCACCTCGACAGCAACTGCCGCCTCGACAGCAACTGCCGCCTCGGCAGAAACTGCCGCCTCGACAGAACTTGCCGCCTTGACAGCAACTGCTGCCTCGACAGCAACTGATGCTAAAGCAGCAACCACATCAGAGGCAAATTCTCAACCCACCACCTCGATTATGCCTGACCAAGATTGCACACATCCATCCCTATCATGGCACTCGCACGACCACCTAGAAGAGCTACCCAATGACAATGCCTCACCGATGGAATATGAGCAGGTAATAAACGAACCTTTTGAATTATATGAAAACTCACCAATTTCATTGCAAGTATTTGAGGAACCAAAGCCGGTGGACATAAAATCATCAAAATCTCTACTGATGGAGATCTACGAGTGGTCAACAGAATTTGGTATAAAGAGTGATGGCACTTACCAATGTCCCATTGACCTGCAAAGTAACCTGATAAAGAACTATCAAAATAACTGCCTGCCGCAGCAGCAGACATGATAGCAAGGGATACATTCAACCACAACAACATTCAACGAAAACAAGGTAAGTTTGTGGCCGAATGTCAATTTGATTATTTCTAATCATATATTCATGCCCTCAGAAACATTACCAAGAAGGGAGAACTTCATGGACTACAAAGGGAAGAGAAAGAAAGGAGCCCCCAACATGAGAATAATCACCAGATGGAGGGTACGGATGGACTTCAAGAAGTACCGGAAACGACGCCTCAAGCATCATTAGGGAACTGAAGCCCCATGAATACATGAAGTGGTTACCTTAGGAGATGCCCCACATGGCATCCCTAACTTAACCTAACTTTTATTTTTATTTGTTTTATTATTATTATTTATTAAGAAATAAGGTTTATTCTATCTTAATAATGTTTTTATAGGAAATAAAGGAGTCAAGAAGGACAGGAGAAGTGAACTCAGCCCACCATCCATCCATCAGCCCAACAACGCCCAATATTGCAGCCTGTCGATCCACTTGTCGCGACAGACACGGAAACGACAGGCTGTCACCATGCTGTCACAACAGACGTGTGACAGATGCGTAACAGACGCGGAAACGTGTGTCAGACGCATCAGACACACTAAAGCTCGACAGCTGCCCTGTTATTCGCGCCTGTCGTTACAGTTTCAATGGGCAACAATTCTTTTTCTATAAAACTCCGTTTCATTTTCATTTTCACTCACTTCTGCTTTTCTTACTTGCTCTCCATATTTAGTTTTCATTTGCTTTCAAATTACTTTTCACAACCCTTGCACTAACATGTCTTCCAGAAAAAACCCGCCGGAATGCTGCCTCTACTTCCTCGGCGGCAGCAACTCCCTCACAGTCCTTTGCAACCAGAGATCTGTGGGAAGAACGAGGCCTCATTTATACTCCAAAGGCAAAGAATCTGGGCCTCAAGCCTTTCATCACCTGCCGCCTCCATACCATCTGTCGCCTCCATACCATCACTTGCCCCGACGGCAGACGGTAGCACCCATGCCGAAACATCTGCCCGAGGAACCCTCAGACAAAATAATCAAGGGCAGAGGCTAGACAGACAACAACATCAACAACCTCATGGAGCTGGTAGTGGCTACACCTGTCTCATCTTTCAATCCAGCCGGCTCCCCAGAAGAATCATCAGAGGAGCATGTCCCTGAACCTGCCGCCGCAGCCGCTCCGACAGACCAGTCTGCCCTCATCCTTGCTGCGCTACAACGGGTAGAGGAGAGACAAATGGGACTGATGACATTCATTCGGGACTTCGCTAACTCGACGGTAAACTTCATTACCCAAACTTTAAATTTTCCCGATGTTCAATTCCCTACATTTCCTGCCCATTATTTCCATATCCCCTCCCCTGTCCACACACCCAAACCACCTGCCTCCCCACATTCCCACTCGATTGCTTCCACCCCATCACCTGCCCCGACAAGAAACACGTGGCAGACAAGAAACAGCTGCCCAAGGCTAGCACCACCACCAGCAGCAGTTGGGACAGTGGCAGCAGTTCTGATGTCCAGCTTGTAGAGCAACCTGCCCCGGAACCTGCTCCTGAACCTGCCCAGCCTCCTCCACAGCCCAGACGCCGCCGTCAGATCCGTGTCAGCAGCAGCAGCGAGGACAGCGACTAAAAATTTAAGTTTTTCTTTTCCTCTTATTGCTGCCTGCCCTTATCTTTTGTGATGTACTCTTTTTTTATTTTGCATGTCATTTTGCATTGAGGGCAATGCAACCCTTGAGTTTGGGGGTGGCAACCCTCCATCATTAATGGAGTCTTAAGTACTTCTTTTTATTATTGTTGTGTCTTTTAAGTTCTCTTAAAAAAAATCAGAAAATTTAAACTGTTGGCTTAAAAACTGTGAAGTTAACTTACCTGTCATGACAGCTCTGTCGTGGCAGCTTCTTTAGGACAGTTTAAGGAGAAGTTTAGAGCCTTTCTATAGTTCTGAAAACTTAAACACCATTGTGACTGTTATATTGCTTAGATTTCTTTTAGCCAAACTAGAATAGGAAGCTTAGAACTTGGATAGCCCCTAGAGGTGCCTAACACTAGCTCTAGGAAAGAAGTTTAGCAAAAGAAAATTCAAAAACCTAGAGGTGCCCGAAACCGGCTCTAGGAAGCAAACTAGAGGTGCCTAAAACTGGCTCTAGTAAAACTTTAGAAATCGAGTCAAAACAAAGAAATCAAAGAAGCATGAAAATGTGCCTTCAAAAAAAAAGATAAACTTTGGCATAAAAATTCGAGTTAAGAGTTGAATATTCTAGTGAAACTAAGAGAATCTTGGCATATAACTGTTCACAAAGCATGCACACACTGCACGAGGACTATAGGGAGATTCCGGACAGATCCTAAATTATCCGACAGGTTGCTGCCGCCACAGGGAACGAACGACGGGTAAGGGAAAACTCACTGTTTGAAAGCCAAAACAAAAATTTCTTTTTCTTTTAGTTCTTAGTTGCTTGAGGGCAAGCAAAAACTTGAGTTTAGGGGTGTGTTGAGTGTGTAAAAGTTCTATTATTTACACCCTTTTAACCCATATTTCTGCTGCATTCAAGCACCATTTCATTGCATTTAGGCCAGTTTACAGCAAAACATCACAAATATATAAAAGGCACAGATTCTACTCAAACTAGCTGTTTTTGGCAGGTTTCCGCCGTCGTGAACGAAGAAGGCAGGCGCAGGGAAGATAAGCAGAAGAGCTGAACCGGACAAGCAGACGAAGAGGACAATGCTGCCATGGAACTGCCGTGACAACAGAGGACGACAGCAAGTTGCTGCCATAGTAGACGAAGAAGGCAGGCGCAGGGCAGATAAGCAGGAAAGCTGAACTGGACAAGAAGACGAAGAAGACGAACCTGTCATGGACCTGTCGTGACAGCAAGGCGACAGCAACTTCATGAAGAGGAAAAGTAAAGTGGACCTCGATAGATAGAGAAAAATCTGCTCGTCTGTCGTGTGAAAGCCAAATATTTTTCCAAGCCCCGGATCAAAAGATATGTCAAGCCAAAGTTCAAGGAGAAGAATTTCCATGAAACAAGGAGGCGGTTGAAAAGTAGGAATCCTTAGAGATTTAGCATTTATTAGAATCTTACTTTTCATTAAAGTTGTAATCCTTGTTAACTTAGAATACTTGAGCCCAAAGCTTATATAAGGGCATAGATTTAACCTAGAGAGATGATCCCTCATCATACCCCATAACCGATAACCCAAAACCCCCCTATCGTTTACCCGTCACCGACATGTTCTAAAACCCCCTAGGGTTACGGGTTGTTTTGTAAAGTAGTTGCAAGGATTGTTTTGTTTTAGGAATTTTCAGTTCAATAAAATAAACTTCAAGTTCTCTTATTTTGGTTATTAATATCTTGCAAGAGCATCGAGAGAGCATTGTGTGGTTATCCATTTACTTAGCATCGGGAGAGTTAAGTATACGAAAGAAGTAAGAGCAAGTTCTCTAGTTTATAGTTGAACTATCTCGTGCCTAGGGATAGGGCGAGGTTAAGTGGCTAAAGAAGAATTCATACACATCGGTGTTCATCCTTCGATTCACGCCGGGAGGTATCATCAAAGACGTGATCATCGACAGACTTGGACCTAGGGATAGGCCAAGGCAGATCTGGGATTCTTGCCAAACTTGAAGTACGAAGTTGGTGTGTTTGCTGCCGCGACAGCCAACGGACAGCTGCCGCGACAGGTGCTGTCGGCGACAGGCGCGACGACAGGACTGGATTTCCTAAACTCTGCAATACCTGCACTACTGAGCAATTCAATACCAGCCCATTCTCTCTATCTTGATATCTTTATTCTTTTTATTTACGTTTACTTCATTATTTTCGTGACAAATATCTTAATCTATTCTTTTCCCCTTGTGCAGATAGCGAAGGAAAGGGTTAGCCCAGTCCCTGTGGAGACGATATCCGATACTCTAGTATCACTTTATTACTTGCGACGTGTACACTTGCACTCAATTGCGATAGACTCTTTTACACGCAACAATTGTGGTGGGTGGTGGCAGCTTTTCAATTACCTCAATTTTGGCTCTGTCGACCTATATGCCGCGGCAACTTACTTTGTGGCCTAGGACTATCTCTTCATCCACCTTGAAGTGACATTTCTCCCAGTTTAGTACCAAGTTCGCTTTCTCGCATCTCTCGAGCACTTTCTGTAGGTTGCCTAAGCAGCTTTCAAAATTGTCTCCAAAGACAGAGAAATCGTCCATGAATATCTCCAGGAAATCCTCCACCATGTCGGAGAATATCGCCATCATACACCTCTGAAAGGTTGCTGGTGCGTTGCAAAGTCCAAATGGCATCCTCCGAAAAGCGTAAGTATCGTATGGGCAAGTGAAGGTCGTTTTCTCTTGATCCTCAGGTGCGATGGCAATTTGGTTGTAACTTGAGTAACCATCAAGAAAACATTAATAAGGCTTTCCCGCTAATCTATCAAGCATTTGATCAATAAAAGGTAGGGGAAGTGGTCCTTCCGGGTAGCTTTGTTATGCTTCCGGTAGTCCATACAAACCCTCTAACCGGTCACAGTCCTGGTTGGGATTAACTCGTTTTCTTCATTAGTCACCACGGTTATTCCTCCTTTCTTAGGAATGCACTGCACCGGGCTCACCCACTTACTATCCGAGATGGCATAAATTATCCCAGCATCTAGCCATTTGATCATTTCTTTTCGGACCACTTCTCGCATAGCATCATTCAAACGTCTCTGGGCATCAATAGTCGGCTTATGATCATCCTCTAAGATAATTTTATGCATGCATAGTGTCGGACTGATGCCTTGGATATCAGCTATCGTCCATCCAATAGCCTTTTTGTGCTGCTGCAGCATCCCTATCAGCTGTTGTTCATGTTCCTGCATCAACTTGGAAGAGATGATTACGGGCAACGTATCATTTAATCCAAGAAAAACATATTTGAGCTGCCCTGGCAGGGGCTTAAGATCTAGAACAGGTGGCTCTACAGTTGATGGCTTTTGGATGATATGTTCATTCGAGGTATAGTTTAAGGGCTCGAATAACTTACCTGGACGATTGCCTATCCAGTTTACCTCCTCGTGATCTTCAATATCATATGTGTCAGAATCTGAGGAGCTGCTGTCGCCGTCGCTGCTGTGACAGTCTTCTAAATGGCTGCTGGGGCAGTGGCCAAATTTGATGTCATGGTAGTCCGACCTGATGCAGTGTTTGTCAAGGATTACTTCAGTGATAGCCTTGCATTCTTCTTCTGCATCAGCGTGTTTTATTGCTTGGAGAACATTCAGCTAGATCTCTTGATCATTCACTCTCATAGTGAGTTCTCCCTTTTCTACATCAGTCAGTGATCTTCTTGTGGCTAAGAAGGATCGCCCCAGGATGATTGGTGCATTCTCATATGCTTCACAATCTAAAACAAGAAAGTCAGCAGGAAAAATAAATTTATCCACTCTTACCAGAATATCTTCAATTTTCCCTTCCTGTTGCACGTAAGAGCGGTCTGCCAGCTGCAGCATAACTGTTTTGGGTCGTGCTCATCCAATACCTAATTTCTGGAACACCGATTTTGGCATTAAATTAATACTAGCATCTAGATCACAAAGTCCCTTACCCATGAATTTATCATTGATTATGCACTGTATTATGAAGCTCCCAGGATCCTTCTTTTTTTGGGGTGGATGCTTGTGCAGAATAGTCATGCATCCTTCTGTCAGTTTAGCCGTCTCAAATTCCCCAAGTCTGGATTTCTTTGACATAGCGTCCTTGAGAAATTTGGCATAACCAGGCATCTCCTTGATGGCATCTAACAGCGGAATATTGATGTGGACCTGCTTAAAAATATCGTAGATCTTCTTAAGCTGGAACTCTTGTTTCTGCTTCTGTAGCCGCTGTGGAAAAAGAGGTAGAGGACGATAATCTTCAATGTGTCCTTCCCACTGCATTCATATCTAAGGAGGCTTATGTTCTTCATCCTTCTCCTCTGTCTCTTCTGTTGTCGTGACAGGTGTGGTGGCAGCAGGCTGTTTATCGTCTGCCGAGGCAGCATTCTCGACAATCGATTCTAGGGCTGGTTCCTTAACTGGTTTAGCTTTCTTCTCTGACCCTGGTAATTTCTTCCCACTCCTAGTTGTGATAGCTTTACACTGCTCATGTGTAGGCTGTCTAGCGACCTCAGTATCGCTAGGGAATCCTCCATTATGCCTTGGCTTAATATGCTGGGAAACCTGACCCATCTGTGTCTCCAATGATTTCAGAGTAGCTTCGTGGTTAGTCATCTGCATCTCTGTTTTATCCATGAACGACTCAGTTTTCTTGACAAAGTGATTCATGTTTTCAATATAAGTTCCTGTCTGAGACATAAACGTGGCCAAGGTCTGCTCCAATATACTAGTTGTGGTTGCTGGTGGCTGTTGCGGCTGCTGTTGTTGTTGCTGCCGTGTCAGAATTCTAGGTGCCCCCTGATTTTGAGTGTTCTGTGCTTGAGGATTCAGAGCATTGTTAGGGTTGCTCCAAGAGAATTTGGGATCTTTTCTCCAGTTGGGATTGTAATTGTTGGAATTGTAGTTCTGCTTGTTATAGTTTCCAACATACATCCCTTCCTCTAGCTGTAGCAGGCAGTCTTCCGAACTATGATTCCCACTGCAAGTTCCACATACCTCCTCTGCAACGTAGACAGGTTGAGAATCCTTCTTCAGCAAGTTTTCTACTACCTTTGTGAGATATGCAACTTGTGTCTTTAAGGAATTACCGGCTTCATAATCCTTCACAGCTAGTACTCGTTTACCTCTCCTTGATGTGGGGAATTGCTCTTCATTCTTTGCCAAATTCTTTAACACTACCATGGCTTTATCCGGATCTTTATCCAACAACAACCCATTGGCTACTGAATCGATTCTCATGCGAGTCTGTAGGTTGGCAGCATTGTAGAATTTGATTACTTGATTCCAAACAGGGAATCCATGCATCGGGCAATTCCTCAGAAGAGTAGTAAACTTGTCTCATGCCTCGGGCATTGGCTCGTCATCTTCCTGTTGAAAAGTAGCAATTTCGTTACACAATCGCTTAGATAAATGGGAAGGGTTAAAACGAGACAAAAATTCACGAGTTAAATATACCCAAGTTCGTATTGAACCCGACGTTAGTTTATTCCACCAAGTTTTATCTCTATCTGTAACACCCCAATTTTGGGCTTGGAAGTTTAGGGTCTGAACTGGACCGGTCTGATTTTCGGTTCGAATTTAAAAGGTGGTTTTAGGGAAAGCCTAGTTCGGGATGCTTTAAAAATATGGAAAAATGTCTAAAAATCCTCTTTTAATATATATAAGAGAGTGGTGAAATCAATTTTACAAAACAAGGTTTGGAAGTACAACATTTCGAAATAGTGACTAAAATGTAATTTTTGAAAAGTTTAGTGGTGACTGTTTTGTAAGGATTGAAACTTTGAATCTTTAAGGAGCTAATTTACCCAAGAAAGGATTTCTCCAGATTTTTCTTAAATTTTAATGATTCATTTAATGTTTAATTAATTAAAGGAAAAGAGGGAAACCATATTTTAGCTTTTCATAACTAACTTTCTTAAAAACTTTCTCATCTCACTTTCTCTCAAAATTCCCTCAGCCAAACACATTTCTACAGCAATATTTCTTTTGATTTTCACACTAAATGATGAGGTTTCAATCATCAATTGATTCCTAATCCTTTCTACATCAAATCCTCTTCATTTGCTTATTGAATTTTCAAGGATTTTGGCTCTAATCAAGGAGAAATCTACATTTAGAGGTAAGGATGTTCTTCTCCTCTAAATACTCAGTTCTTTACTGAAATTCCCAAGTTCTCAATCCTTAAATTAAGTTTTATAAAAGGTTTTAATGTTGTGATCTTGATTTTGGCTTAAAACTCAAGATTTGGAACAAATCTTGAAGAAATTCGTGGTGATTGTTTGGGCTCTGTTTTGAGGTGGATTTTAAATGTATTTTGGATGTTTAATGATGTGTAATTGAGGTTTAATGAATGCAATCCCGAATAGGTTGATTTTCCTAAGTTTTTGCTTTGAAAATGGTGGTTTTTGGGGTGATCTTGGTGTTCTGTTATAGCTGGAGGTATAAGGACGAGTTTAGGTTCTTTTTGGATGTTAATTGATGTTTAGGAATGTTTAGAAGTGATGGATCTTGGCTGGGTAATGTTGTGGAGGAGTTTGAAAGAGATTTCGTTTGTGTTTGGAAGCCGAAATGTTAGTTTTGGTGAGAGCAACGAGTTTAAGTGTAATAGCTGAAGATTTTAATACATGATGATGCATTAATCCTCTGCTTTGATGTGTTTAAAACAGGGGAGACATCTTTGGATCCTTGTGGTGTCAATCCGGAGGCTTGAACGGCGTTTCGACAAGCTTGTGAAACGGAATTGGTGAGTGGAGTTGGATTTCCAGCTTTGTATCGAATGTTTGAAGGTTTGGGAGCTTAGTTTAAGTCTAATCAACTTAACTAAGCTCAAGAGTAAGTTTTCGGAAAAACTCTCTTGGATGAGCCATGGATTGGTTCGATGCATTTGTGGATAATTGCATGTTTAATTTCTCTTTTTGAAAGCATGTTTAGCATGGTTAATGCTGGTTATGTAAGCCATTTGTTGAAGGATGCTCAAGGTAAGAGATCCTTGGCTTGATTTGTTAAAATTGTGGATTGATGCATAGTGATGCATGTTGTAAATGGCTTTGATTTAGATGCTTTAAAATAGTGGATTGTTGATGATAATTGATGTATATTGGCAAGTGATGTGTTGGTTTTAAAGTACTTGAATCGGATATAGTTAGCCGGCTATAGGATTGGGTGCACCGTGAATAAATTCGCCTTGGATGTTGAGGGGTTGTAATTGTACCGTAAACTCCATCCAAGTACACTAACGAGATGTTTAAGATCACAATGGTGGTTAAAAGTCCATGTGTGGATCTTGTGTTGTGTGTCCCGTGTTCTCGTTAGTGATGTTATACAACTACCGATGAGTGATGTGGAGGGGTTGTGATTGTAACGTTAAACTCCATCACGGGTGTTGAGGGGTTGTGATTGTACCGGTAAACTCTACCTTGTGTGTTCGGTAGTGTGTATGAAGCGTATGGGACAACGCTTGTAATCCGCGTATCCGATTGTGTTTTGTGTTGTAAAAGGTTATGGTTTATCACTTGGAAGCCAATATGACATGTTGATGTAAAGGACGCATGAGATGCTTGATGTGTATGCATTGTTGCATGGATAATGATGTTTATGTGTTAAAGGCTTTATGGAAAGTGTTTTTATAAAATGCATTATTGTGTTGTTTCTTTAGAGCATGCCTCACTAAGCATTTGTGCTTACGCTCTCTTTCTTGAACCAATAATGCAGATAATTGAGGTGTTTGAGGGCAGCAAGGAGGCTAAGAATCCAAGAGAAAGCTAAGCTCATGTATGGTAAGTTTTTCACAACGTTATTAGTTTTTGATATTTGGCAATGGGAACCTAGGATGTGTTTTTGGGAGATGTTTTGGACTCCCTAGTTGTGGCATGATGCCTTAAATGATTTGGACTTGTAAATGGCCATTTGGTGCTTTCTTTGATTCTTTGATGGTTGTTTGGCTTTGGATTTTAGGATGCATGCCTATAGACTTGTGAATTTTCCTAATTGATGCCATGAATGTGTTTTGATGATGCAAATATGTACCTTATATGTATGATGACTTGTTGGCATGATTAGGAAGTCATTAGGTTGTGTTTGAGTGGTTAATTGTATGTTAAACCAGCAAATTCTGTACTTTCTAGGTAGTCCGTATCGGAACGGGCACTAACGTTTCGAAACGGGGGCCTGAAATGGCCTTCGTGTATCGAAACGGGTAGAGGTCGTTCCGAAACGTTTCGGCCACTGCCAGGCTCTGTTTCGATACAGGTCTCGAAACGAACCCGCGTTTCAGAATGGTCAACCCCCGTTCCGAAACAGATGACCGTTGGGCACTGATTTGAATGGTTTAAGGTTTGCAAGTTTTACGTTTTGGTCCAGAATGCTGTTTTTGAAATTGCTTGAGTTTGAGATGTCCGTTTAAGGTGAAATTTGACAGGGAAGCATGTAATATGATTAATTGGATATTGGTAACTTAGAAATAGGCTAAGTCCCTCATCTTTCCAGAATTTACAATTTGGTCCCTAACTTTTGTATGTTGTACAATTGAGTCCCTTATTGCTTTCCGATCGCTGTGCTTTTCGAGTATGTTTTTCTCAAGGGTACGCCTAGGGTTAATGTGCATCTAGATAAGTTTAAAAAGGAAAAAAAGGGTCGTTAATCAAGGTTGACTTCCGGGTTGACTTTGGTTTTCCCCGTGTAATCTTCGTAGTTCGGGTCAACCGTCTAGGCCGGGCTAAGGGGGTTACATTTGGTGGTATCATCGCTGAGTTCTCGTTTAATGGGGAATGGTTATATGGGTGATGTATGTGTGATTGCATGATATGCCTATCTAAGTGGAAGTTTGATGTGTGAATTGTAAACATGTTGCAATTGTGATGTTATGCTATGTTGAAGCATGTTAGAGGGACCCATTGCCATATCAAAACTAATGAAATGAATTATTTTTGAAAAATGAGCTTGAGTGCTTGGATTACTTACCTTGTTGAGCCTAATTATGTTTATTGCATTTGTGTTAGTGCTTTGTTTTAGTGAATGGGACCTCGTAGAGAGACGAGAATTAATACGCGAGCTATGGCTCAGAACGAGAATGAGAACAATGCTGATAATGTTGTGGATATACCTCCTCCTTCTGGTGGTGGACCGCCCGGTGGTGGTGGTGCTGGAGGTGATGGAGCTGGTGTTGGTGCTGGTGCTGGGGTCCCTGGACCTGAAGCTGGGCAGGGGCAAGCTGCTCCTGACATGACAGTTTTGATACATGCTATTGTTGGAGCTTTTCAGGCAGCAGTAGCTGGAGCTCACGGAGATGGGCATCAGGGTGATGCTAATGGTAGATTACCTTTGGAACGTTTGCGCAGTCTGGGAGGGCCTGAGTTCAAAGGTTTGTCTGCTGAGGGTTCCAAATCTTGGTTGGAAAGTACCAAGAGGATATTGGGACAAATGAACTGCAATGATGTGCAGAAGTTAGGATGTGTGGTATCGCTGTTACATGATGATGCGTATACCTGGTGGACGACCATTGTCTCCGGAATGGAGGAAGCTGATGTGACTTGGACGTTCTTTCTGAACGCGTTCAAGTGGAAGTATCTAGGTGTGTGATACCTGGATGAAAAGAAAAGAGAATTCATGTCTCTTATACAAGGAAGCATGACGGTGGCTGAGTACGAGATCCAGTTTGTTCGTCTCAGTCAGTACGCACCTGAGCTTATTCCTGATGAGCAGGAAAGGTGTGAACGTTTCCGGTATGGTTTGGTGACGGATGTAAAGACCTTTATGCTTGCAGCTGAGTACACGGATTTTGATGTGATGGTTAGTAGGGCGAAGGATATTGAGCAGAACCTGGGTTTGTCTTCCAGGAGTGCTGGTTCTGGCTCGGGCAAGAGAGCTGCTGAGTATAGTTCCGGTGGTGGACGGAACAAGAGAGGACGGGATAGGAGGTATCGGGTCCTCGGTTAGGCGTGGTAGTGGAGGGCATGGTGCGCCTGTTCAGGGAGACAGGGCGAGAGCTGATCAGAACACGTGCTGGGCGTGTGGATCGCGTGGTCATTTGAGGCGCGATTGTCCTCGGGCAGCGAGAGAGGTGCAGGCTCCTGTGGCAGTGACCGGTAGTTCATGCTGGAATTGTGGTTCGGCAGACCACATAAGGAGGGAGTGTCCTTTGTTGGCCGGTGGTGGTCAGGGACGTGCTCCTGGTGTTGTTGCATCACAGAGAGGTCGTGGGGGCGGCCGTGGTAACTTCCAGCGCAGAGACGATGGTGGAGGGAATGTGGCACATGTGGTAGCTGTCCAACCTGAGGGTGGAGGTCAGGCTCGAGTGTATGCTCAGCGAGAGGGGAGGAATGACACGGATATGATCGCAGGTACCTTCACTTTGCAATCCTTGTCATTACTTTCCTTGATTGATTCTGGATCTACACACTCATACATATTGCGTGAACATGCTCAATTGCTTGGTTTGCCTGTTGAGTCTTTGGGTGTTGGTATGCGTGTAACTAGTTCCTTTGGTGAGACTGTTGTGACACGGAAGTTATATAGAAGATGTCATTTGGTAGTTCAAAATCATGTTTTGCATGTTGATCGCATGGAATTGCCTTTCTATGGTTTTGATGTAATCCTTGGTATGGATTGGCTTGTTGAACATCGAGCTGTGGTGGATTTTGAGAACAAGCGAGTTTCGTTGAAGCTTGCGGATGATTATGAGGTAGTGGTGGTTGGTGTGAATGTGAAGTTTCTTGCCAATGTGGTGTCTACATTGGAGGCGAGCCGAATGCTGAGGCAAGGTTGTGAAGCCTACCTAGCCTTTGTGATGAATCCTAGCTCTAAGGAGTTACGAGTGCAAGATATCAGGACTGTGCGAGAGTTTCCTGGTGTGTTTCCGGAGGAGTTGCCTGGGTTACCTCCTAATCCAGAGGTGGAGTTTGGAATTGAGCTGTATGAAAACACAACTCCAGTGTCCATTACTCCTTATCGAATGGCACCTAAATAGTTGAAGGAGCTGAAGACGCAACTTCAGGAATTGCTTGATCGTGGTTTCATTCGGCTGAGTGTGTCACCTTGGGGTGCACCGGTTTTGTTTGTGAAGAAAAAGGACGGCACTATGAGAATGTGCATCGATTACCGTCAGCTGAACAAATTGACTATCAAGAATCGGTATCCATTGCCGAGGATTGATGATCTTTTTGATCAATTTCGGGGAGCGGCTGTGTTCTCTAAGATTGACTTAAGGTCAGGTTATTACCAATTGAAGGTGAAGGATGTGGATGTGCCAAAGACAGCCTTCAGAACGAGGTATGGGCATTATGAGTTCCTTGTGATGCCGTTTGGTTTGACGAATGCTCCTGCAGCTTTTATGGACATGATGAATAGACTGTTCCATGAATACTTGGACAAATTTGTTGTGGTGTTCATTGATGATATCCTTTTGTACTCTCGTACTAAGGAAGAGCATGAGGGACATTTGAGGATTGTGTTGCAGGCTTTGTTGGAGAATCGGCTTTATGCTAAGCTAAGCAAGTGTGAGTTCTGGCTTAGGGAAGTTGTGTTCCTTGGTCATGTGGTTTCTGCTGAGGGGATTCGTGTTGATCCTCAGAAGATTGAGGCAGTGATGAATTGGAAGCCTCCTAAGTCTGTTCATGAAGTCCATAGTTTCCTTGGTTTGGCGGGATACTATTGGAGGTTCGTGGATGGATTTTCAAAGATTGATGCACCTTTGACGAAGTTGTTGCAGAAGGATGTCAAGTATGAGTGGACGGAAGCGAGACAGCAGGCTTTTGAGAAGCTGAAGGCAGCTTTGACGCAAGCTCCTATCTTGGTTCAGCCTGAATCAGAGAAAGAGTTTGTGGTGTACAGTGACGCATCTTACGTTGGTTTGGGGTGTGTGTTGATGCAAGAGGGTAAGGTGGTGGCTTATGCATCGCGACAGTTGAAGGTGCATGAGCGCAATTATCCTACGCATGACATCGAATTGGCTGCGGTGGTTTTTGCTTTGAAAATTTGGAGACATTACTTGTATGGTGAGAAGTGTACCGTGTACACGGATCACAAGAGTTTGAAGTATCTGATGTCTCAGAAAGAGTTGAATCTTAGGCAACAACGTTGGGTGGAGTTGCTTAAAGATTATGATCTGACGATCAAGTACCATCCGGGAAAAGCTAATGTTGTAGCGGATGCCTTGAGTAGGAAGGTAGCTCTGGAGTTGAGGGCTACGTTTGCCAGTTTGAGTATTTCGCGAGATAGAGGTCTTGTGGCTGAATTGCAAGTGAAACCATCCTTGGTTCAGTTGATAAAGGATAAGCAGATGTTGGATGATTCCTTTGGTGCCACATGTTCAGGATATTGCTGAGGATAGACCATCGGATTTCTGCTTTAATGATGATGGAGTTCTATGTTTTGGGAGTCGGATAGTATTGCCCAATGATGCTGAGTTGAGGCGTGTTATTCTAACTGAAGCTCATAGTAGTCCTTTTGCTATGCACCCTGGTAGTACTAAGATGTATCGTGATCTTAGAGATGAGTACTATTGGGTGGGTTTAAAGAAAGATGTTGCGGAGTATGTGAGCAAGTGCATGGTTTGTCGGCGAGTTAAAGCTGAGCATCAGTTTCCTTCTGGGTTGTTGCAACCGTTGAGGATTCCTGAGTGGAAGTGGGAAAGGATTACCATGGACTTTGTGTCTGGTTTGCCTTTGTCGCCATCGAAGAAGAATTCGGTGTGGGTGATTGTGGATCGCCTTACGAAGTGTGCGCATTTCTTACCTGTGCATACTACGTACACTTTGGACAAGCTTGCAGAGTTGTACATTGCTGAGATTGTGCGGCTGCATGGTGTGCCAAAGTCGATTGAGTAGGATAGAGATCCAAGGTTTACATCGCGTTTCTGGGAGTGTTTACATCAAGCATTGGGTACACGGCTGAATTTCAGTACTTCTTATCATCCACAGTCGGATGGACAGTCTGAGCGTGTTATCCAAGTGTTGGAGGATATGTTGAGGTGCTGTGTGATTGAGTTTCAAGGCTCTTGGGAGAAGCATTTGCCTTTGGTGGAGTTTGCTTATAATAATAGCTACCAGGCGAGTATTCAAATGGCACCTTATGAAGCCTTGTACGGGAGGAAATGCAGAACTCCTCTTTGTTTTGCTGAAACAGGTCAGAAGTTGGTTTCAATGCCAGCTTTGTTGAAAGGAACCACCGAGAAGGTGAAGCTCATTTGTGAGCGGTTGAAGGCAGTTTCTGATCGACAGAAGTCTTACGCAGATTTGAAGCGTAAGGAGATTGAGTATGCGGTAGGTGACCGTGTGTTTTTGAAAGTTTCGCCTTGGAAAAAGGTGATGAGGTTTGGCCGAAAGGGTAAGTTTAGCCCTAGGTAAGTTTAGCCCTAGGTACATTGGACCATACGAGGTGATTGAGCGTGTGGGTCCTGTTGCGTACAAGTTGAGATTGCCACAAGAGTTGGAAAAGATTCATGATGTGTTTCATGTCTCTACGCTTCGGAGGTATAGATCGGATCCTTCGCATGTTATGCCTGTGGAGGAAGTGGAGTTGAATCCAGACTTGACCTATGATGAGGAGCCGGTGGAAATACTGGATTCAGATAGTAAAGTCCTTCGAGCTAAAACCATTGATTTGGTAAAGGTGTTGTAGAAGCATCGTGGTGCTGAGGAAGCCACGTGGGAATGAAAGGATGACATGGTGAAGCAGTTTCCGTACCTCTTTCCTCCAAGTAAATTTCGAGGACGAAATTTCTTATGGGGGGAGAGTTGTAACACCCCAATTTTGGGCTTGGAAGTTTAGGGTCTGAACCGAATCGCTCTGAATTTCGGTTCGAATTTAAAAGGTGGTTTTAGGGAAAGCCTAGTTCGGGATGCTTTCAAAATATGGAAAAATGTCTAAAAATTATCTTTTAATATATATATATAAGAGAGTGGTGAAATCAATTTTACAAAACAAGGTTTGGAAGTGCAACATTTCGAAATAGTAACTAAAATGTAATTTTTGAAAAGTTCAGTGGTGACTGTTTTGTAAGGATTGAAACTTTGAATCTTTAAGGAGCTAATTTACCCAAGAAAGGATTTCTCCAGATTTTTCTTAAATTTTAATGATTCATTTAATGTTTAATTAATTAAAGGAAAAGAGGGAAACCATATTTTAATTTTCATAACTAACTTTCTTAAAAACTTTCTCATCTCATTTTCTCTCAAAATCCCCTCAGCCAAACACATTTCTACAGCAACATTTCTTTTGATTTTCACACTAAATGATGAGGTTTCAATCATCAATTGATTCCTAATCCTTTCTACATCAAATCCTCTTCATTTTCTTATTGAATTTTCAAGGATTTTGGCTCTAATCAAGGAGAAATCTACATTTAGAGGTAAGGATGTTCTTCTCCTCTAAATACTCAGTTCTTTACTGAAATTCCCAAGTTATCAATCCTTAAATTAAGTTTTATAAAAGGTTTTAATGTTGTGATCTTGATTTTGGCTTAAAACTCAAGATTTGGAACAAATTTTGAAGAAATTCGTGGTGATTGTTTGGGCTCTGTTTTGAGGTGGATTTTAAATGTATTTTGGATGTTTAATGATGTGTAATTGAGGCTTAATCAATGCAATCCTGAATAGGTTGATTTTCCTAAGTTTTTGCTTGTGAAAATGGTGGTTTTTGGGGTAATCTTTGTAACCCCCGTAGCCCGGCCTGGACGGTTGACCCGAACTACGAAGATTACACGGGGAAAACCAAAGTCAACCCGAAAGTCAACCTTGATTAACGACCCTTTTTTTTTCTTTTTAAAAACTTGTCTAGATGCACATTAACCCTATGTGTGATCACGCAAACACCAAACTCAAAGATCACAAACATCAGAGATCAAACAGGGACCCAATTGAACAAATTACAACTTTAGGGACCAAATTGTAATTTCTGAAAACTTTAAGGACTTAACCAGATTTTAAGTTACCAACTTGAAATTAATCATGTTTCATGCTTCTCTGCCAAATTTCAGCTCAAACGGACTTCCCAAACTCATACAATTGCACAAACAAGATTCAGGACCAAAATGCAAACATTTTGAAACATTTAACCGCCCATGTCAGCCCCCAACGGTCACCCGTTCCGAAACAGGCCAAGCCCGTTCCGAAACGCGGGCCGTTCCGCAACGCGTTCCGCAACGGGGGTCTGGCAGAATGCCTTCCGTTTCGGAACGGTGACACCCGTTTCGGACGCCTGGGTTTATGCAGGGCACCCGTTCCGAAACGGTGTTGCCTGTTCCGAAACACCTAGCCCAGAATGTTGCATTTTGCTCACTCAACACACAATTGATTTTAAAACCAAATCATACACAATCCAAAAGCAAAAACCTCTTCACTTACTCTTGAGCTTAGCAAAGTTGTTTAGACTTAAACTAAGCTCCCAAAAACCTTCAAACCATGTTTCAAAAGCTGAAATCCCAACTTCACTCACCGATTACCAAACAAGCTAGCCAACAAGCTTCCCAAGCTTCCAAAACCTTCCGAAAACACCTCCAAGACTCAAGGATCAACCTCCCCTGTTTCAAGCACACAAAAACAGAACATTAATGCATCCATATGCATTAAAACACCAGCAACACCAACACAACTCGCTGCTCATCACAAAACTAGCAATTTGGCTACCAAACACAACCGAAATCATCTCCAAACACTTCCAAAACTTAACCCAGCCAAGATCCATCACTTCTAACCATTTTTATACATCAAATAACATGCAAAATGATCACAACCACATCCTTATACCTCCAGGTATAACAGATCACCAAAAACACTCCAAAAACAACCAAAAACTCAAGCCAAACTTAGGAAATTCAACCTATCCGGGATTGCATTGATTAAACCTCAACTTCTAATCATTTTAGCATTCATTTAACATCAATTTAACACCTCAAAACCCTGCTTAAACAGATCACACGAAATTTTCACCAAAATCACCAAATCTTGCATTTTAGCCAAAAATCAAGATCTCAATTGAAAAGCCTTTAATAAAACATGAATCAAGGATTGAGAACTTAGGAATTTCAGTAAAGAACTGATAGTTTAGAGGAGAATGACGTTCTTACCTCCAAACTTGAATTTCTCCATTTTAGAGCCAAAATGCTTGATGAATCAACTTGTAAATTGTGAGGTTTTGATGATGAGATGATTAGGAATCAAATGAGAGTTGAAATGAGAGATTAAGAAGTCAAAATCAGAGAAAGAAATCTGAGGAAATCTTGTTTGGGTAGAGAGAAAATGAGAGAAAAGAGAATTTGAGAGAAAATGGAAAATTAGTTGGAAATTGGTTAAAATGATTTCCCTCCTTTTCTAAATCTTTAAAATCAGATTTTAGACTTAAAATATCTTAGAAAAATCTGGAGAAATCCTTTTTGGAATAATAGCTCCTTAAAGATTCAAAGTTTCAATCCTTTATAAAACTGTCCCGCAACTTTCAAAAATTACATTTTGGTCACTAGCCAAAATGTCAACCTTCCGAACCTCATTTTCCAAAATTGATTTCACAGTTCACTTTTATATATTAAAAGATGATTTTAGAATATTTTTCCATATTTTTAATGCAACCCGAACTAGGCTTTCCTAAATTCACTCTTATATATTCGATCAGCACTTTGACCGAACCGGTCAACGCCAAAACTTCTGAGCCCAAAACCGGGGCGTTACAACTCTCCCCCCCTTAGGAAATTTCGTCCTCGAAATTTCAACCGGCAAAAAGAGAACAACAACCTTCTCAAGCAACACACAAGGCAACACAAAAGCCTTAACCAACACCACTGATCACTTTCCACACAAAACTTCCACCACTCACTGTTCACAAATCCAAACTCTCAAAGGTAACCACGACTTAACCTTCCACACAACCAGACAATACACAAACCCAACGTCAACCTGAGGAACTTCAGCTCTTACAGCAAACAACACTGTAATACACATCTTCCAGAACTTGTCTACACAAAGACAACAACCAAACCAACTCAGCCACTAGGCAACCTCTCAACCTCAACAACTCTTGCGATTCCCAAACCTTTTCCAAAGATTTTCCCAACAAGCAGAAATCCTTAAACATCAACTGTTCACACAAACTCTCTAACGAAGCTGACAATCCTTTACACCCATCAAAAACATTACCATAACAGCTCACCAGCACCAAAAACCAGAATCACATCACAACCTCAACTTGAAACCTTCAGCCGTTCCACATACCATCAACAGACTTCAAACAGAACTTCTTAACCACAACTAGCCAACCACTGCTCACAAGAACTCAAACAACCAACGAAAACCTTCGATCTTTCACAGCCCTTTCACTACATACTTAACCAGAACACTTGCACTACCAGAACATCACTGAACCAAAACACACACAACAGCTTCAGAACTCTTCAAAGATTGCCAAGAACAAACACAACCCTTCACAGCAACTTAAAAGCTAAACCACTTCAGCACTCGGAAACTCAACCACCAAGCTACAACAACACTTAGCACCAAGGAACAACCACTTCCTTTCAGCTAAACAAACCACTTAACTGATACAAACCACAACCGATACCTTTCACCACCAAACCACTAAACTCTCAAAGCAACAAACACTTTCCTTCTACCAACAAGCCATTCCACTCTCACCATCACAAACAATTAAATAGCAAACTCCAGCACTTCTAACTCCCGCTCAGCACCAACAACCTCTACAAACCCATCATCCCACTTAATCCAACCACAACACTAACAGATTCAATTAGTTATTAGCGAGCGTGAACGTCGTATGCATGATCACCTACATGCCCTATCAATGTCTGATGTACATGTATGCAAAACCTCTAATGTCATGCCACATGTATGCATGGACCAACATATATACAATATAGTATATACCAATGCTTTTAACTGTGCATGAATGCTAGTTCACACCCTCCAATAACATCCTCAAAATCTGTCTAAGAACAACCTCTTACTCACCTTTAACTTATCTAACTCCATCATACCAACAACCATTAACCACAAGATATCACCAAACCACAACTATCATTACCCTAAACATGCTAGCAACAAGACCAAACTTACCACGCAAGGAAAAACCAACAGAAACCAAACTAAGCAACTAAAGCAAAGATCACTTAACAAGGTTACCTGAAAACATAACACCACCCTGAAGCTTCATCGAACGAGCTCTCTTCCTTGCGGAACCAACATCCTTCGGTTGCACCCTTGCAGCACCAACAAACACTCCTGGGTCACCACCAACTCCTTGCGATAAGAAACCTTGACTGTTCCGCGCCAACATCAAGCAATCACGCTTCAAGTGTCCAGCAGACCCACACTTCCAGCAAACTTCATTTCCCAAGCTCTTCACAACCTTCTGCTTTTTCTGCCACTTCTGAACCTCGCCCCGGTCGCGCCCACGACCTTTCTGAGATCCTTTTGCCAACATCAAAGCTGACTTCACTCCATGAGGACAATCACGCTTAACATGCAACTTGGAACCACAATTCCAACAAACACCTGCGCCCCAACAATTTCCAACATGTTGCCTTTTACAACGGTCACAAACAGATGACTGAGCCTCCACTCCTCGCTCAAGCAACACTTGCTCACCAACAGCATTAGCCACACCTTGCCCAACCCTTGGAAATTCCCTTCCAAGATACCTTTCATAGAAAGCAGATACAAAGAAATCCCAATCAATATCAAGGATATATGACGCCACAGCCACAGATGTCCACCAAGAACAAGCATCCTCCAGCATCAGAGAAACAACACTCCCCAGCTTACAGGCATAATCACAGCCTTCCTGATCCAAAATCAGAACTACATTGGCCAACCAGGCCTCAAACATCTCAGGGGAAGAACCATGGTACTCCTCAGCACCCAAATCAAACAAATACTGTTTCGGCAAACCCACACATTTAGCCAGCACATCCACTGATCCCACCTCAACCATAGCCTGAGATGTTCCCAACACCTCCTGAACAACAGGTAAAGAACTTTTCACCACAGAACCAGCTTCCTTCCCTTGCCTTACCATCTCAACTTCAGTCACAGAAGACTGAGACAAAACATCTTTACAAAAGGGTGAATCCTTTGACTTAACAACCTGCCCCAAGGCAGCCACCATCTCACTCATCCTCCACTCTTTCATCATCTTTGCCATACCACTAACAACAAACAACATACAATCACAACAAACAAACAAAACCTGTTAGACCAGCATTAAGCAAGGATTCAACTCCAACTCCAAAATAACACAATAGCTATATTAATAAGGCAATGGGTATCCCGAATCCTCCCCTTTACATGACATAACAGTCAACACAACATGGATATCACAACATCAAGCATATCAACATCATACCTTGATCATGCTTACACCAAACAACATCCAACAGCACCAGCACATTAACAACATAACATGCTCAAAACACATTTATCATGCATAGCATCAGCTCATAACATCGACACATATCCACATGATCTCAACCAAGATTCATAACCACAAATCATGCTTGCATACACCAGCAACATGCTCAAAAACATCAACAACATACTCAGAAACACATGCTTCAACCAACTTTCAACCATACAACAAGGTAAACATCAAACACACTTACCACAACAACTTACCGTTTTCCCCAACCTTCGCAACTCAGCTCTGATACCACCAAAGGTAACCCCCGTAGCCCGGCCTGGACGGTTGACCCGAACTACGAAGATTACACGGGGAAAACCAAAGTCAACCCGAAAGTCAACCTTGATTAACGACCCTTTTTTTCTTTTTAAAAACTTGTCTAGATGCACATTAACCCTATGTGTGATCACGCAAACACCAAACTCAAAGATCACAAACATCAGAGATCAAACAGGGACCCAATTGAACAAATTACAACTTTAGGGACCAAATTGTAATTTCTGAAAACTTTAAGGACTTAACCAGATTTTAAGTTACCAACTTGAAATTAATCATGTTTCATGCTTCTCTGCCAAATTTCAGCTCAAACGGACTTCCCAAACTCATACAATTGCACAAACAAGATTCAGGACCAAAATGCAAACATTTTGAAACATTTAACCGCCCATGTCAGCCCCCAACGGTCACACGTTCCGAAACAGGCCAAGCCCGTTCCGAAACGCGGGCCGTTCCGCAACGCGTTCCGCAACGGGGGTCTGGCAGAATGCCTTCCGTTTCGGAACGGTGACACCCGTTTCGGACGCCTGGGTTTATGCAGGGCACCCGTTCCGAAACGGTGTTGCCTGTTCCGAAACACCTAGCCCAGAATGTTGCATTTTGCTCACTCAACACACAATTGATTTTAAAACCAAATCATACACAATCCAAAAGCAAAAACCTCTTCACTTACTCTTGAGCTTAGCAAAGTTGTTTAGACTTAAACTAAGCTCCCAAAAACCTTCAAACCATGTTTCAAAAGCTGAAATCCCAACTTCACTCACCGATTACCAAACAAGCTAGCCAACAAGCTTCCCAAGCTTCCAAAACCTTCCGAAAACACCTCCAAGACTCAAGGATCAACCTCCCCTGTTTCAAGCACACAAAAACAGAACATTAATGCATCCATATGCATTAAAACACCAGCAACACCAACACAACTCGCTGCTCATCACAAAACTAGCAATTTGGCTACCAAACACAACCGAAATCATCTCCAAACACTTCCAAAACTTAACCCAGCCAAGATCCATCACTTCTAACCATTTTTATACATCAAATAACATGCAAAATGATCACAACCACATCCTTATACCTCCAGGTATAACAGATCACCAAAAACACTCCAAAAACAACCAAAAACTCAAGCCAAACTTAGGAAATTCAACCTATCCGGGATTGCATTGATTAAACCTCAACTTCTAATCATTTTAGCATTCATTTAACATCAATTTAACACCTCAAAACCCTGCTTAAACAGATCACACGAAATTTTCACCAAAATCACCAAATCTTGCATTTTAGCCAAAAATCAAGATCTCAATTGAAAAGCCTTTAATAAAACATGAATCAAGGATTGAGAACTTAGGAATTTCAGTAAAGAACTGATAGTTTAGAGGAGAATGACGTTCTTACCTCCAAACTTGAATTTCTCCATTTTAGAGCCAAAATGCTTGATGAATCAACTTGTAAATTGTGAGGTTTTGATGATGAGATGATTAGGAATCAAATGAGAGTTGAAATGAGAGATTAAGAAGTCAAAATCAGAGAAAGAAATCTGAGGAAATCTTGTTTGGGTAGAGAGAAAATGAGAGAAAAGAGAATTTGAGAGAAAATGGAAAATTAGTTGGAAATTGGTTAAAATGATTTCCCTCCTTTTCTAAATCTTTAAAATCAGATTTTAGACTTAAAATATCTTAGAAAAATCTGGAGAAATCCTTTTTGGAATAATAGCTCCTTAAAGATTCAAAGTTTCAATCCTTTATAAAACTGTCCCGCAACTTTCAAAAATTACATTTTGGTCACTAGCCAAAATGTCAACCTTCCGAACCTCATTTTCCAAAATTGATTTCACAGTTCACTTTTATATATTAAAAGATGATTTTAGAATATTTTTCCATATTTTTAATGCAACCCGAACTAGGCTTTCCTAAATTCACTCTTATATATTCGATCAGCACTTTGACCGAACCGGTCAACGCCAAAACTTCTGAGCCCAAAACCGGGGCGTTACAATCTTGGTTTTCTGTTATAGTTGGAGGTATAAGGACGAGTTTAGGTTCTTTTTGGATGTTAATTGATGTTTACGAATGTTTAGAAGTGATGGATCTTGGCTGGGTAATGTTGTGGAGGAGTTTGAAAGAGATTTCGGTTGTGTTTGGAAGCCGAAATGTTAGTTTTGGTGAGAGCAGCGAGTTTAAGTGTAATGGCTAAAGATTTTAATGCATGATGATGCATTAATCCTCTGCTTTGATGTGTTTAAAATAGGGGAGACATCTTCGGATCCTTGTGGTGTCAATACGGAGGCTTGAACGGCGTTTCGGCAAGCTTGCGAAACGGAATTGGTGAGTGGAGTTGGATTTCCATCTTTGTATCGAATGTTTGAAGGTTTGGGAGCTTAGTTTAAGTCTAATCAACTTAACTAAGCTCAAGAGTAAGTTTTCCGAAAAACTCTCTTGGATGAGCCATGGATTGGTTCGATGCATTTGTTGATAATTGCATGTTTAATTTCTGTTTTTGAAAACATGTTTAGCATGGTTAATGTTGGTTATGTAAGCCATTTGTTGAAGGATGCTCAAGGTAAGAGATCCTTGGCTTGATTTGTTAAAATTGTGGATTGATGCATAGTGATGCATGTTGTAAATGGCTTTGATTTAGATGCTTTAAAACAGTGGATTGTTGATGATAATTGATGTATATTGGCAAGTGATGTGTTGGTTTTAAAGTACTTGAATCGGATATACTTAGCCGGCTATAGGATTGGGTGCACCGTGAATAAATTCGCCTTGGATATTGAGGGGTTGAAATTGTACCGTAAACTCCATCCAAGTACACTAACGAGATGTTTAAGATCACAATGGTGGTTAAAAGTCCATGTGTGGATCTTGTGTTGTGTGTCCCGTGTTCTCGTTAGTGATGTTATACAACTACCGATGAGTGATGTGGAGGGGTTGTGATTGTACCGTTAAAATCCATCACGGGTGTTGAGGGGTTGTGATTGTACCGGTAAACTCCACCTTGTGTGTTCGGTAGTGTGTATGAAGCGTATGGGACAATGCTTGTAATCCGCGTATCCGATTGTGTTTTGTGTTGTAAAAGGTTATGGTTTATCACTTGGAAGCCAATATGACATGTTGATGTAAAGGAAGCATGAGATGCTTGATGTGTATGCATTGTTGCATGGATAATGATGTTTATGTGTTAAAGGCTCTATGGAAAGTGTTTTTATAAAATGCATTATTGTGTTGTTTCTTTAGAGCATGTCTCACTAAGCATTTGTGCTTACGCTCTCTTTCTTGAATAAATAATGCAGATAATTGAGGTGTTTGAGGGCAGCAAGGAGGCTAAGAATCCAAGAGAAAGCTAAGCTCATGTATGGTGAGTTTTTCACAACGTTATTAGTTTTTGATATTTGGCAATGGGAACCTAGGATGTGTTTTTGGGAGATGTTTTGGACTCCCTAGTTGTGGCATGATGCCTTAAATGATTTGGACTTGTAAATGGCCATTTGGTGCTTTCTTTGATGCTTTGATGGTTGTTTGTCTTTGGATTTTAGGATGCATGCCTATAGACTAGTGAATTTTCCTAATTGATGCCATGAATGTGTTTTGATGATGCAAATATGTACCTTATATGTATGATGACTTGTTGGCATGATTAGGAAGTCATTAGGATGTGTTTGAGTGGTTAATTGTATGTTAAACCAGCAAATTTTGTACTTTCTGGGCAGTCCGTATCGAACGGGCACTAACGTTTCGAAACGGGGGCCTGAAATGGCCTTCGTGTATCGAAACGGGTAGAGGTCGTTCCGAAACGTTTTGGCCACTGCCAGGCCCTGTTTCGATACAGGTCTCGAAACGAACCCGTGTTTCGGAATGGTCAACCCCCGTTCCAAAACAGATGACCGTTGGGCACTAATTTGAATGGTTTAAGGTTTGCAAGTTTTACGTTTTGGTCCGAAATATTGTTTTTGAAATTTCTTGAGTTTGAGATGTCCGTTTAAGATGAAATTTGACAGGGAAGCATGTAATATGATTAATTGGATATTGGTAACTTAAAAATCGGCTAAGTCCCTCATGTTTCCAGAATTGCTTATTTGGTCCCTAACTTTTGTATGTTGTACAATTGAGTCCCTTATTGCTTTCCGATCGCTGTGCTTTTCGAGTATGTTTTTCTCAAGGGTACGCCTAGGGTTAATGTGCATCTAGATAAGTTTAAAAAGGAAGAAAAAAATGGTCGTTAATCAAGGTTGACTTTTTGGTTAACTTTGGTTTTCCCCGTGTAATCTTCGTAGTTCGAGTCAACCGTCTAGGCCGGGCTAAGGGGGTTACACTATCCCTCAATGAATGAGGAAATAAGCCTCAGTATCTCCGGATTTACTCCTGGTAGTCTAAACGAACCACATATTTCTTGGAACGTTTTCAGATGTTCCCTAGCATCCTCTATAGAAGCACCACTAAATTGGCCAGCGGAATTAATCATGCTGAACTTGACAGGTTTCAGCTCGAAATTTTCAGCTTCCACGTCTGGCAGGGTGGTTTCTAATTCCATAAGATCATTGATCATGTAATCTCGGCATGAACGTCGTGTAGCCTCAGCAGCAGGAGGAGTGATAGGCCGTCCGTTTCCTCCATCTCCGACAGGATCTTCAGGACCTTGGGGATTCCCTTGGTTGTTCATGGCCTCTAACTGTTCTTCAAGGTACTCGTTTCTGGCTAACACGAGTCGAAGTCGGTTCCTAAGATTGCACGAGCGTTCTATTTCAAGATCTATCTGATACTCAAGTTCCTTTCCCCGTCTCGATCTGCGCATAAGCAAATGGAAAACCTTGTGAAAAGCACAAGGTGAACAAGCCAAGTAAAAAACAGAAAAATTTTAAAAAATGTGCAGTAAAAGTTGGGTAAAGATATGTTGCCAATCCCCGGCAACGGCGCCAAAAACTTGTTGCGTGTAAAAGAGTCTATCGCAATAGAGTGCAAGTGTACACGACGCAAGTAGTAAAGTGATACACGAAGTATCGGATGTCGAATCCACAAGGACTGGAAATAGCCTTAACCTTGAATTGCTGCACAAAGAAAAAGTTAATTTTAATTGTTTGTGAGGGAATAAATAAGAGTACTGAAGATAAAAGAGTAAATAAATCAGGATAGAGTGAATGGGCCGGTATTGATTTGCTCAGTAGTGTAGGTGTTGCAATGTCTAGGACTGTCTGTTCTGTCGTTGCGCCTGTCGCGGCAGCACCTGCTGCGGTAGCGGTCTGATGTTGTCGCGGCAGCGATCACACAACTCTGCACTTCAAGCTTGGCAAGAATCCATGTTGTGCCTTGGCCTATCCCTAGGTCTAAGTCTGTCGATGAACACGTCTTTGATTATACCTCCCGGCGTGAATCGAAGAATGAACACCGATGTTGTTGAATTCTTCCTTAGCCACTTAACCTCGTCCTATCCCTAGGTCCGAGATAGTTCAACCATAAACTGGAGAACTCGTACTTATTCCATTCGAATACTTAACTCTCCCGATATTAAGTAAATGTATAATCTCACAATGCTCTCCCGATACTCTTGCAAGATGTTGAAAACCAGAATAAGCAAACTTGAAGTCTATTTTATTGAACAGAAAAAATCCTAAAACAATGCAATCCTTGCAACTACTATACAGAATCAACCCTTAGCCCTAGGGAAATTTTAGAACATTATGAGAAAGGGGAAAACGACTAGGGTTTAGGGAAGACGGCTAGAGAATAAGATGTCCTTCCTTAGGTAGAATTACATGCCTTTATATAGGCCTTGGGTTCAAGTTTACTAAGATGGCAAGAATACAAGTTTATATTAAAGTGCAACTCTATTAAAGACTAAATCTTCAAAGTAGATGTCTTTAATTCATCCTCTCTTCTTGCTTGGAGTTTCTTCCTTGAACTTTGGGCTTGGCCTTCATTCTGATCTAGGGCTCGAAAAAATATGGGAGTGCTCTATGACAGACCGGCTTAATTTCCTCTTTCGGTCGAGCTCCATTTTACATTTTTCCCTCTACCATTGTTGTCGTCCTTGGCTACCACGGCAGCGGCCTTGGCAGCACCGTCCTTCTCGACTTTAGTCATGTGTTCCAGTTCTACTTCTCCACTGCCCTGAGTCTGCTACAACAGCTACCTGCAAAAGTAACCAAAATCAGCAGCAACTGTGCCTTTTTGTATAATTGTGATGTATAATTAAAATCTATCCTAAATGCAATGAAATATGCTTGAATGCAGCAGAAATAGGGGTTAAATAGGGGTAAAATATAGAACTTTTACACACTCAACAAGAAGAAAAGTAAAATAAAAACATAAGTAATTAAAAAGGACGTGATCATATTGATAGAAATGGCAGGGTTATGCTGCTTATCAGTGTGAAACTGCGTTGAATTGGTCAAGTTGTTTTGCGCTGCCAGACTCTTTTGCCTCGACGGTGGATGGCAGGTAGACTGTTGAGACCCTCTCGCTGCATCGGCAGGGGAATGGAACTGTGTTTCGGCGGCAAACTCGGCAGAACTACAAGGCTCGGCAAAACGCTTCGAAAGTGACTCCGCTTATGTCTAAGTCAGGGTTCTGTTGATGTCCACTGCAGATAATACCAGTCACGGCATGAATCATGCAAAGACAGCAATGTTAATTCGTCCTTTTTTAGCCGCCTTAAACCCTTAACCTATGTCTAAATCGGATTGATTGCATCGTCTATAGATGAAATCGTACTTACTCCTTTCGTGAGTTCGACTCTTTTGATACCGAACAAATGGATAGAATTCAATTAATCTTTCGCCTTAATTGAAAACTATGAAGAACATGGAATAAGTAAACCTTGTAAATTTATTTGCAAAAACAAACTTGAAATCCTAAACAATCGTTCTCACAACTAATTACAACATAACCTAAACCCAAGGAAAGAATTAGAACATGTCGTCGGTAAGAAAACCTAAACTATGCCTAAGGAAAACCTAAGTTATTATGAATTAGAATTACAATGGGTATATATAGGCATTAGCTAGGTCTAGTCCTTCTTGAAGTAGAAGTCTTCAAAGTAGCTTTCTACATTAAATGTGACTTTCAACTCTAACTTCTTTGAGTTGAATGTGGACTTTATCATGTTACCTTGTTCCGCAAGCAATCTCGAGATTCACCTTTGGCGGCTCTGTCCATTGCTACAAATGTCAGAAAATTGAGTGGACAACATTGATAGAATCAGGATTTTCTACTCTACAAATCGCACTCCGGTTCTCCAACTCCATAGTCTGCTGTCTTGGGCGGCACGGTAGGCGGCGACAGCTACTTAGAAATTGTTGTCTCTGTCTGGAACTGCATCGGTACAACTCCTTGGTTCGCTGCCTCAGCATCACATCCTCAGCTCCCCTTTCCCTCTGTCAGCCTCTAGTACCTAAAGCCAAAAGTACACTAAAACATTACCTTTTCTTTACCAAAAAAGGATAATCTAGAAAAACATGGCAAAGTAAAGAAATACTGTAAAATGCAATGCATGATCCTAATTATGCCTAAAATGTACTAAAAACAGTAATAATGTGAGATGGAATGTGCACGAAATATAGAACTTGTGGACACTTTACAATATTACAAGATGAACTTGGATTCGACTTACCATCTATGCCAATCGTGTCTGAGTTTATTGATGTTTTTCCCGAGGAACTCCATGGTCTCCCTCCAACCCGAGAAGTAGAGTTCGAGATTGAAGTTCAACCTGGAACAACTTTGGTGTCCATCACACCGTATCGAATGGCACCCGTTGAGTTGAAGGAACTCCAAGAGCTACAAAACAATGGCTTCATCCAGCCTAGCTCGTCTCCTTGGGGTGCTCTAGTCATGTTCGTGAAGAAGAAAGACGAGACTATGAGACTCTGTACTGACTACAGACAATTGAACAAACTTACAATCAAGAATTTGTATCCTCTACCTAGAATTGAAGATCTGTTCGATCAACTCAATGATGCTTTGGTGTTCTCAAAGATCGATCTACGATCAGGGTATTATCAAATGAGAGTGAAGGAAGCTGATGTACCCAAAATGGCCTTTCTTACTCGATATGGCCACTAGGAATTCCTCGTAATTCCATTCGGGTTAACGAATGCTCCAGTTGCTTTCATGGACCTTATGAATCGAGTATTCAGGCCCTATCTCGACAAATTTGTGGTCGTCTTCATCGATGACATTCTAGTGTATTTTTGGAATAAGGAAGAACATGTTGAACATCTCATAATTGTATTACAAACTCTTCGTGAACGTCAGTTGTTTGCGAAGTTCTCGAAGTGTGAGTTTTTTCTATCGAAACTTTCATTCCTTGGCCATGTTATCTCGGCCAAAGGAGTCAAGGTAGATCTGAGGAAGGTTCAGGCAATTCTAGATTGGAGACCTCCGAAGAATGTGGGTAAGGTCCAAAGTTTTCTTAGATTAGCTGGGTATTATCGGTATTTTGTCAAGGGTTTCTCATCCATTGCTGCAAGTGTCTCCAAGTTAACCCGAAAGGATACACCCTTTGTTTGGTTGGAGAACCAACAACGAAGCTTCGAATAGCTTAAACAAGCTTTTACTCATGCTCTGGTACTCATCCAACCTGAATCGGGCAAGGAATTCACTATTTACAGTGATGCATCTCATTTAGGACTCGGTTGTGTCCTAATGCAAGATGGAAATGTGGTTGCTTACGCTTCAAGGCAGCTGAAACCACACGAGTCAAACTATCCCACTCACGACTTGGAGTTAGCAGCTATCGTGTTTGCACTTAAAGTCTGTAGACACTACTTGTACAGGGAGAAATGTAATCTATTCACAGACCATAAGAGCCTCAAGTATCTCCTAACTCAAAAGGATTTGAATTTGAGGCAAAGGAGATGGCTAGAGTTATTGAAGGACTACGATCTAGTTATCAACTATCACCCGGGGAAAGCCAATGTGGTTGCGGACGCCCTAAGTCGTAAACCATATTTGGGTAAACTTCTAAACTTAAACTCTAGAATAATTCTTTGAATTAAATCTTTCATGAATAGCAAGTAAATACTCTAAACGCTTCTTTCTTGATCCACAAGAAACTGTTCGAATTCTTCCTTGGAATACAAGTCACCATTCGAATTAAATATTCGTGGCTTGTAGTGAATCCATTAAAAATTTAATCCCCCTTAACTTGCAAGAAAACCATTCGAATGTACCTTTCTTGTTTTGCAAGCAGTTATTCGAATTATATCTTGTCTTGCAAGTGACTATTCGAAAATTCATCTTAATAATCTTGTTTATTCTCTCGTAGCTTCTTTGGCTATCAATGCTCATTTTCGTCATCTCAAAGGATGAAAATTCTTATATGAACTTTGTAACACTCTAAAATCCGGTCTAGTCGGAATTGGGTTCCAGTGATCGGAATTTTTTTGTCGATAAAGTCTAAAGATAGCATTGACTAGTTAATCATTGATATTGGACTCTAACTGAGTTAAATCATTGTTATTGGATCATATTGAATAGTATCGAAAATATTATAGTGGCTAATGTAGAGCGTTTGGGTGTTCTCTATTTATGAGCGCAAGTGCACACTTCTGTCAAGTTATAGATTGGACAGCTTGATTCGAGTTGTAAATCTTGCACAAGAAAAGTAAATGCACAATTAAGTTGAATGTTTGGAAAGAAAAGTAAAATAAAAACACAAGTAATTAAAAGGGAAGTGATCATATTGATAGAAAAGGCAAGGTTATGCAGCTGCTTAGTGTGAAACTGCGTTAAATAGGACAAGTCATTTTACGCTGCCAGTCTCTGATGCCTCAGCGGTGGATGGCAGGTAGACTGTTGAGACCCTCTCGCTGCCTCGGCAGGGGAATGGAACTGTGTCTCGGTGGCAAACTCGGCAATACTATAAGGCTCGATAGAACGCTTCGAAAGTGACTCCGCTTATGTCTAACTCAGAGTTCTGTTGATGCCCACTGCAGATGATACCAGTCGCGGCATGAATCATGCAAAGACAGCAATGTTGATTCGTCCTCTGTTAGCCGCCTTAAACCCTAAACCTATGCCTAGGCCGAATTAATCGCACTGTCTATAGATGAAATTGTACTTACTCCTTTCGTGAGTTTGACTCTCTCGTTACCGAACAAATGGATAAAATTCAACTAATCTTTCGCTTTAATTGAAAACTATGAAGAACATGGAATAAGTAAACCTTGTAATTTTATTTGCAAAAACAAACTTGAAATCCTAAACAATCGTTCTCACAACTAATTACAACATAACCCAAACCTAAGGAGAAATTTAGAACATGTCGGTGGAATGAAAACCTAGACTATGCCTAAGGAAAACCTATGTTCTTCTTGAAGTATAAAATACATTGAGTATATATAGGCATTAGCTAGGTCAAGTCCTCCTTGGAGTAGAAGTCTTCAAAGTGGCTTTTGCATTAAATGTGGCTTTAAACTCTGACTTCTTTGCGTTGAATGTGGACTTTATCGCGTTGCCTTGATCTACAAGTAATCTCAAGATTCAACTTCGTCGGCTCTGTCCGCTGCTACTGACGTCGGAAAATTGAGTGGACATCATCGATAGAATCAGGATTTTCTACTCTACAGATCGCACTCCGGTTCTCCAATTCCATAGTCTGCTGTCTTAGGCGGTGGCAGCTGTTGTCTCTGTCTGGAACTGCATCAGTACAACTCCTTGGTTTGCTGCCTCAGCATCACATCCTCAGCTCCTCTTTCCCTCTGTCAACCTCTAGTACCTAAAACCAAAAGTACACTAAAACAATACCTTTTCTTTACCAAACAAAGGATAATCTAGAGAAACATGGCAAAGCAAATAAATACTGTAAAATGCAATGCATGGTCCTAATTATGCCTAAAATGCACTCAAAATAGTAATAATATGAGATGGAATGTGCATGAAATATAGAAATTGGGGACACTTTACAGCTAACTTGTGGAAAATTGAGAGTTGGGAATCAAAACTATAAAGCCTTGAGAATTTTGGGACTAATCTTGCGATTATCCCCTTTTTCATTAAAATTCCCATACGTGGGAATATCTGGAGAGTTTCCTTCAAAAGAAGGAAATTTATACTAATTAAAAAGCTATAGAATAGCAAAAGAGAAAAACTTACCCGATTGCAAATAACCACACACCTCTCGTCATCTTCATCTTCTTCCTCCCTACAACAAGCAAGCACCGCCATTGTAGGAAGTTTCAAGCTTTGAATTTCTTCACCTTATAGCTATCGAATCGTTGCCATCGTTCGGGTAAGCAATAATCCTTAAACAATCTTTGGATTCCATAGATGTGTCAAGCTTAATCTCAAGTTAGGGTTTTAGCTATCTATGGATAATTCATCGTTGATGTTTATATTGAATTTGGATATCGATTTTGATATCATTATATTGATTTTTATATCGTAATATTGATCCTGATAATCTCCCTATTGATTTCCTAGCTCAAGAAATTGATAAAGAGCATCCACCGTCTCCATCCAAAGCTAGGAATAATGGGATTGCTATTCGAGAGCCATAGGAGCATCAGATTTTGAGGTGGGTGTAGTTAGAGTCTCGGGATTAGGCGAACAACCTTCCCAAATCTTTTATTGTCGTTTTCAATCATTTAGCTAACATTTCCATTGAGGAAGTTTCATCGGATCATCAAACAAACACTTTGGTAAGTGTCGGTAAGTTTGTTATTGAACATCGCACATAGCTATTGGTATTGTCATTGAGTACTGTCATTGATATAGTTATTGTCTTTGAAACATTGCAAAGAAATTATCGGACATTGATATTGACACTGAACCATGAAACATTGATTATTAGACATGTTTATTATTGATATTATCGAAATCATTGGTCATTGGAAGTCTCATTGAATATCGGATATGTATATGAATATTGAAACATTGGATTTGAATAGACATTGGATACAATTGGCATGCCATAGAATTCATTAGCTCAATGTACACGTGGACGACGGTCCTAAGGCTACGACCTATATTGATTTGGTGAGGCAGAAAGATGTGTATTGATATTGGTCATATTGGTGAGGTAGAGGGACTAGACCATTCATTGATTTGGTGAGACGTAGGAATTTGCGTACCCACTATCTTGATTCAATCCAAGGGCTAATGATCAAATGAATAAGTTGAACATTGTATACTGAAGTATAATAATAACATTGATATGCATAATATTGATATTGATGAGCATGAGACCATGTATATAGAGATACTTGTTATATTGCCATTCATATTGATTATGAATACCTCATTAGGCAATGTATGCCTAATGTGTCTCATCTCATGCATTTCATGTTGAAAGATTGTGTGTTCAAGGATCGGATAGTCAAGGAAAGACAAGTCACTACAAGCCCTAAAGTAATATGTTTTGATCTTATGAACTCTTAGGAGGGTGGCAAAGTAGTTGAACTAGTCGTTTATGCCCATTTTGATATGTTTGTGATATGCCTATGTTTTAATATGGTTGATGGCCCTAAATGGCCTTTTTGTTTGGCTTTAAGTGGTTAAAAGGTGCATACTTGGCTCTTCAAAACATAGTAAACGTATTCGTACGATCATTAAATTAGACATGCTAGTACTTTATACCGTTGAAATGTTGTTTGTAAAGTTTCATTGCATTTGGACATCGTTTGGTAGGTCAAATCGAATAAACACCAGCAAAAATCTATCATTACAGGTCAGGCGTATCGATACGGGTCATGGCGTATCGATACGGGTATGCATAATTGAACATAAAGAACAGGGCGTATCGAAATGGAATATAGCCATTTCGAAACATTTTGTCACTAGAATCGATCATTTCGATACAGGTTCATAGCGTATCGAAACAGGTCAAAGGAAGTCAACCTGTATCAATATTGGTGTTTCTGTATCGATACGGTCAGAAAGGTAAAGTCAACCCATACCGATATTGGTGTGTCTGTATCGATACGATCTAAGGGTAAAGTTAACATGGGTTGACCATCGTGCACCCGTTTCGAAACAGCCCTAGGGTGTTTTGATACGGGATTAGTTAAGTTAGTTAAAGGCATATTAAACAGATTGCAATGTTCATAGTTTAGTCACTGAATCTAGTATAATCAATTGCATTGAAGGACCCCTAATTTGTATAATTTACAGTTTGGTCCCTAAAACTTGTAATATTTAATATTGACCCTAATTGATTAATCATTATTTCGTGTGGACTAATTGGACTAAGTTATATCGAGGTATTGAGTTATTGAATGTTATTGGTTTAATTATTAATATAAAAATGAAATTTTGTTGCATCGATTACTATTTTAATCATCGGTATCACCTCCCGACCCGGTTCTCGACCAGACTGGGAAGGGGGTGTTATATTTGTGATATCAGAGCTAGAGTTTAGTCAATTCTAGGATTAAACCGAAGCTTTTTTGCATTGTTATTGTGTTACTTTGCCACCTAGGAGTTATATATTACGTATATTATAACTTGTCGACTAATCTGATCTTTCGTATAGATATGTCTAAGACTAATGAAGCTCACATAGACGAGCTTGCTACTGGCTCCTCGAGGCATGGTGATGAGAATAGAGGAGGATATCCTTAGAATCCACCGCAACCGCAGGACCCTCATGTTCAGGGTACCGAGCCTACAACACCTACCGCTCAGGCTGAGTGTTACAAGAACATGGTCGACATGTTCAAGCAGTTTATGACTGCTATGAGGGCCGAACAAGTTGTGCAACCTCACGCCCCTGTCATTCAATACACTCGAGCACCTATTGATAATCTCTCACAGTATTGAGCTTATACTTTTACTGGACAAGATGACGACAACCCTGAAGTTGTCGAATACTGGTTGGACAACACCTTGCGGATTCTGAATAAGCAACTCCAGTGCTCGGACGAGCACAAGCTTGAGTGTGCCATCTCATTGCTAACCGATGAGGCACTCCATTGGTGGGAAACTACCATTTTGACAGTTTCTGAAGACACGGTGACTTGGGAGTTCTTTCTTAGAGAATTCCGCAAGAAATATATTAGTGAGTTTTACCTTGTTGAAAGGCGAAGCATCTTCCTTCACCTCAAACAAGGGGAACGAACGATCGAACAGTACATACATGATTTCTGCAAGTACTGTAGATACGATGCTAAGTACATTAAGAAGGAGGAAGAAAAGTGATGGATGTTCATTGCAGGAATTAATGATGAACTACGCCCTATGTTCACTTCGTTAGGCATTTCTGATTTCCAAGACCTTGTGAATCGAGTTAAGGACACTGAAGCGGCATAGAAAGCTCAACGAGCTGGTGGGTTTGAAAAGTCTGAGAAGAGGTTCAGGGATGATTCTCGACCTCCGAGATGGAACAAGAAAGGGAGATATCAAGGCTCCAAAAAGAAAATCAATCCACAACCCTCCCGTTCTCAAAACATTGAGAGGCCTCAGCCTGTAACGCAGTCTTTTGCTAAAGTAGCGCTCGTTAATAGCACTAGAGGTTCAAATCGAGGCAAACTGCATCCACTTTGCAATTATTGTTAGAATAGGCATCCAGCGGGTCAATGTCGTAAGAAGACTGGAGCCTGGTACTATTGTGGTGAGCATGGTCACTTTATTCGCAACTGCCCTTTGAATGCAACCACATCTACTGTCACACTGACTATTGTTGCTTCTCCTGCTCAATCCTTTCGAGGTAAAGGATCAAAGCAAGGATCATCGGGAACTTTTGGACGATCGAGTGGTCCAGGGAAACCCTTTAATAAGAAAGATTCAAAAGCCCCTGGCCAAATGTATCATGTGAGGAGTAGAGAAGAAGAGGATGAACATGATGTCATTGCAGGTACCATCGATTTATATTCGCATTCTTTATATGCATTAATTGACCCTGGTTCTACTCATTCTTTTATAAGTACCATTGTAGTTAAGAAGTATAATATGTCTTCCGAACCAATAACATCAAGAATTTCTGTAACCAATCTTTTAGAAGATTGTGTCACTGTAGAATTTACAGTTTGGTCCCTAAAACTTGTAATAGTTAATATTGGCCATAATTGATTAATTATTATTTCGTGTGGACTAATTGGATTAAGTTATATCGACGTATTGATCTATTGAATTTTATTGGTTTAATTATTAATATAAAAATAAAATTTGGTTGCACCGATTACTATTTTGATCATCGTTATCACCTCCTGACCCGTTTCTCGACCAGACTGGGAAGGGGGTGTTACAAACTTCAAGTTATATCAAGCTTTATCTCGAGAATCAAAGAACTCCAACAAACTGACCCCGAACTTCAGAAGATCATGTCCAAGCTAGACTCTGATTCTAATCCTAACTTCTCCCTTAAGACGAAGGGACTTCTCTATTTTAGAGATAGAGTATGCATTCCTGATAATGAAGAGTTAAAACAAGAAATGCTACATGAATCTCACCAAAGACCTTTCTCAATTCATTTTGGATCCGTTAAAATGTATAAGGATATGAAATCATTGTATTGGTGGTTGGGCATGAAGTCTGCCATTAGAGACTTTGTGTCAAAATGCCCGACTTTCCAAAGATTCAAGGCAGAACATCGAGTCCCTATCGGATTGCTTCAGCCTATTGAATTCCCTCAGTGGAAATGGGACCGAATCACAATGGATTTTGTAAGTGGATTGCCTTGTACCCCAAGAAAATGTGATGCATTGTGGGTAATTGTAGATCGGTTTACAAAATCATCATTTCATTCCTGTTCGAATGAGCCTAAGTTTAGAAGCCTTGGTCGAATTATACATCTGGGAAGTAATTTGACTACACGGATTTTCCACTTCTATAATTTTAGATCGAGATCGTAGGTTTGCAGCAAGATTTTGGAAACCCATACAAAGAGCCTTGGGAACCAAAGTACACTTAAGTACGACATTTCATCCACAAAGTGATGGCCAGTTCGAAAGGATCATACAAGTACTCGAAGACATGTTACATGCTTGCGTGATAGATTTCGAGAAGAATTGGGAGAAATCCCTGCCTGCTGTGGAATTTGCATACAACTACAGCCACCAATCTTCGATTTAAATGGCACCATTTGAAGCCTTGTATGGCAGAAGATGTCGAACTCCCCTGTGTTGGTCTGAACTCGGTGAGAACAAAGTGTTAGGACCACAAATGCTTCGAGAAACCGAAGAGCGAGTTTGGATTATACATGGAAGATTGAAGCAGGCCTTTGATAGGCAGAAAGCATACATAGATTTGAAATGAAGAGATATTCAACATAATGTTAGAGACAAGGTTTTCCTGAAGGTGTCACCCTAGAAGAAAGTCTTCAGGTTTGGGAAGAAAGGAAAACTTAGTCCACAATTTATTGGACCTTTCGAAGTTACCGAAAGGATTGGCCCAGTGGCTTATCGACTAGCACTCCCTAGTGAGTTCAATAAGATCCACAATGTATTCCATGTCTCTATGCTCAGGAAGTATCGATTCGATCCAACTCATATTCTAGAACCAGAAGAAGTGGAATTGAATCTTGATCTTTCTTATGAAGATGAACCTATCCAGATACTTGATCGAGAAGTAAAGAGACTCAGGAACAAGAATGTTCCACTAGTGAAAATCTTGTGGAAAAATCATAGAATGGAAGAAGCAACATAAGAACATGAGGCTACAATGAAAGATCAGTATCCTTATCTATTCAATTCAGGTAAATTCGAGGACAGATTTATTTAAAGGGGCAGAGTTGTAATACCCCAAATTAGGGCCTAGTAATAAGAACCTTAAGTAATTAGGAATCAATTGATCAAATGTCATAAAAATTAAAAGGATTAAAATGAAACAAGTGACTTAATTGAAAGAGTCGAAAACTAGTGACCATGATTAGGAAAAATTAAAGGATTTATTGATCAAAATCTAAACTACCATATTGTAACACCCCAAATTTGGGCCTAGATGTTTAGAGTCCGAACCAGACCGGTCATAAAATAGTTCGAATCTAAAAGGGAGTTTTAGTGAACACCTAGTTCGGGATACTTTAAAAATATGGAAAAATATCTAAAAATCCTAATTTAATATATGAAAGATAATGGTGGAATCAATTTTAAAAAATAAGGTTTGGAAATACTACATTTCGGTGTAGTGAGCAAATCGCAGTTTTTGCAAAGTTAAGTAGTGACTGTTTTGTAAAGGATTGAAACTTTGAATCTTTAAGGAGCTAATTTTACCAAAATGTTTTCATCAGATTTTTCCTTAATTTGTGTGATTTAATTAATGTTTTAATTAAAGAAAATGAAGGGTGATTAAATTAGAAACCACCTTTGACTTTTCATAACTACTTTTCACAAATTTTCCCTCATTTTATTTTCTCTCAAATTCCTTTCAACCAAACACTTTCTCTCCAGAAAATATACTTTGATTTTCACTTCATTTGATGAGATTTCAATCTCTCTTTGATTCTTAATCAATTCCTCATCAAATCCACTTGATTTCTACATTGAATTTTCAAGAAAACTTGCCCAAATCAAGGAGAAATCATCCATTAGAGGTAAGCTTCATCCTTCTCCTCTAACGATCAGTTCTTTACTGGAATTCCCAAGTTATCAATCCTTTATTAATGATTTTTAAGTGGTTTTAATGTTAAAAACAAGAAATTGTCTTAAAACTCAAGATTTTGGAAGAGATCTAGAAGATTTTCGTGGTGATTGATTGGGCTCTGTTTTGAGATGGTTTTCTAATGTATTTTGGATGCTAATTGATGTTACAAATGAGGTTTTATCAATCAAATCCCGAATATGTTTGTTTTCCTAAGTTTTGTTTGTTAGAATGATGGTTTTTGGGGTAATTTTGGTGTTCTGCCATAGCTGGAGGTATAAGGACGTGGTTGTGTTGGTTTTTGATGTTAATTGATGTTTAGAAATGATTAGAAGTGATGGATCTTGGCTGGGTTTGGTTTTGGAAGAGTTTGGAGGTGTTTTCGTTAGTGTTTGGTAGCCGAAATGTGGTTTTTGTGTAGAGCAGCGAGTTTAGGTGTGTGGCTGATGATTTCAATGCATGATGATGCATTAATCCTCTGCTCTTATATGTTTAAAATAGGGGAGACATCTTCGAACACCTTTGGAGTTGATCCGGAAGCTTAGATTATGTTTCAGCGAGCAAGCGAAACGTAATCGGTGAGTGCGTATGGTTTTAGAAGTCCTTGAGGGACAAAGAATCAAGGTCTGGGGATTTAGGAAAGGTTTGAAACACCTTCCTAAGTCCGGAAGTAAGTATTGGCTAGATTACTCTCTTGAATGTGGTGATTGCCCATAAAATGCTTTTACATGCTCATGGTTTTAGATTGGTATATTCCTACTGTTCTTATGCACATTTTATAGCATGAGATGATGCTGGAAATGATTTCATGAAGGAACATGTTGCATAGTTGAGATTTGAGCTTTTATGTTAAAGCAAAGAAAATGTTATGGTTTTGAAATGAGATGAGAATGTTTGAGAATTGTGGCATGAAAAATAGTAGGTGAGATGATGTTTTAACATAATATATCGGCATAGATGTTGAGATACTTACCAGATATAATTGATCGATCAATAGGATGAGAGTGCACTATAAACTAAAAATTCGTACGTGCTCTTTGGTTAAGCCAAAGGGAGAGAACCGATGATGGGCATTCCATTGGGTAGAACTTGGTGAAATACCCAAGCTTTGTGGCGATGTGAGATTTCGCCACGTGAGTACGGTGATGTGAGATTCCATCGGAAACTATGTTGCTAGACGAGTGAGTACGGTGATGAGAGATGCCACCGAAAGTATCTAGTGAGATGTCCACATATCCGAGTAATAATGAGATGTGAGATGCCAATATAAAATATGTAATGGTTTTTGATTCACATGTACCTTTGATGAAATGGTTTATGCTATGAGAAATGCATATGTTATTTGTATATGAAATGCTTAGTGTACAAACATGAGTATGGCTTGGCCATGAGTTTTGCATTGGTTTAAATGCATGAGATAGAATGAAGGTACATGTGTTTTCAATGAGAAATTGCTTTGAAAGATTTTCAAGCATGAGATAGAATGAGCATGTTGTTCAAAAGCTTTTGAGAAAGAGTTTTCAAGATATGCATTATTGTGTTGGTTTTCTTTAGAGCATGCCTCACTAAGCATTTGTGCTTACGCTCTCTCTTTTACCAATAATGCAGATAATTGAGGTGTTTCCGGGCATCAAAGAGGTTAAGGTCATCCAAAGAAGTTCAAGCTCATGTATGGTGAAGCTTTCACACACTTTAGTTTTGATATAATGGCAATGGGAAACCAAGGATTGTATTTGGGAGATATCTTTGAACTCCCTAAGGTAGTGGCATGTTATGTTGGCATGTTATGTTGGCATGTTTGGGTTGTAATTGGCCTTATATGTTTGGTTTGAGGTTGGATGGCTTATATTGGTTTTGTGATTAGGAAGCATGCCTCTAGACTGTGTGAATTTGTGTTTGATGCCGTGTTCGTGTTAGAATGCTCTAAATATGTTCCTTATATGTATGATGATTTGCTGGTATGATTTGGGAGTCTTTGAAGCATGTTTGAGTATGTTAAAGGGTGAAAAACCAGCAATAGTTGTTGTTTCTGGGCAGGGCGTATCGAAACACCCTCTAGTGTTTCGAAACGGGGGCCTGAAATGGCCTTTGTGTTTCGAAACAGTTTGGCTACTGGAATGCCATGTTTCGGAACTAGTTTCGAAACATACTCACGTACTGAAACGGTCAACACCGTTTCGATACAACGTTTCGGTACGGTGGGTAGGTGTTCCGAAATGGGTGACCGTTGGACACGGATTTGAATTGTTTTGAGTCTTCATGCTTTACATTTTAGTCCTAAATGTTGTGATCGAATTTGCTTGAGCTTGAGATGTCTTTTTAAGATGAAATTTGGCAGAGAAGCATGTAACATGATTAATTACATAATGGTAATCCTAAAATCAACGAAGACCCTCTAATTTACAAAAATTACAATTTGGTCCCTAATCTTGTATAAAGTGCAATTGAGTCCCTAATTGATATCCGATCGTTGTGCCTTTCTCATATATGTCTCGTGAGTACTCACTTAGGTTTAATATGTATTTAGACAAGATTAAAATGAAAAAAAGGTTGTTAATCAAGGTTGACTTTCGGGTTGACTTTGGTTTTCCCCGTGTAATCTTTGTAGTTCGGGTCAAGCGTCTAGGTCGGGCTAAGGGGGTTACACATATCATGCATGTAATAAGCTAATTAGTTGATAATTAGTGGGATATTTACCCCCATTAATTGGCCATGTGGTCGGCCATCTAGTGTTAAGAGCACTATATTCATATCATCTCATCATCTTCTCCATTCAGTCTTCCTTTAGCCGAAAATCCTTGGAGAAATAGTGAGAGAGTGAGTCTTGAGAGAAAGCCATTGATAAGGGAGGATTAAAGCTTGCATGTTCATAATTTTCCATAGAAAATTAAGCTAGAAGGAAAGTAAGTACACTCTTGTTCTTGTTATTCGAATGGATGAGAAATTTGATTTAATTGGATTGTTTGATGCTTATTGATGAAATTAGTTTCTCTATATGCTTGTTAGTAGATTGAATAATGATAGGATTACATGAATTTGAGTAGTACATAACTAGATGATCATGTTAAAAGCATGGACTATTGAAATTGTACATCTAGTAGTAGCCGAATGTAATTGATGGTAAATTGGATTGAATTGAGTATCAGTTGAAAGTAGGGATGTAATTAAATGTTAAACACCTAATTAAAATCGTGTGAACTGGATAATTGAGGCCTTGGATAAACTAGGTTGATGAAGAAATTGAATTAATGATGAAACTAGTCACCTAGCTAGCTCAAATTACTAATCTGGACTGTTTTGGATTAATTAGTGAATTTGGGGCTGAATTGAATAAGGTTAAGGGATGGAAATGTTAGTTAAAAACAGGAGAATGATTAAAATGAATTCTAGATAACTTGAATTACATGAATTGTAGCTAAATGGATTGCTTAAAGTGCCAGCTGGCAGAATTAGTTAAATATGGGCTGTTCTGAAAAAACTGTTAAATTGAGGACTAAAATAGACTGTTTAGGGACCAATTTAACTTGTAAAAACATGGTAAAACAGGGGAAACTAAGGTAAAAAGGGATTATTTGAACTTGTATGGGTCATAGGTTAATTAGCTCACTAAAGTGAACTCAATTGTCAACTGGCAGATTCTAGACTGTAAATTTGACCCGACTTTAACTTGAAAATTGTATTGATATATAAGAAATAAAATTATGATCCATGTATGGTTGAAAAGATAATTGAATAATATTTCTATTGGTATAAGTTAATTGAAATTTCGATGTATATATTAAAAGTTATAAACAGATTAGTGAATGTATGCAAACTACCAGAAACAGAAATAGTTTAGTGATGTTGTGCAAAAATGTGATTGATTGTATGTGTATATTGATAAATTGTTTCTAATAATGTTTCCATGTTTTTGTGTGAGGCTTGCTAGATCAAGGAGTAGAAGAAATTGGTGAAGGCAATAGAGTTGGATCTTCAAAGGATAGGTAAAAGGGGATAATTATACAAGATTAAAACATGCCCTAATTAATGAGAATTCACAGGTTCTTCATCTTCTTCAACTCTTCTTCTTCTATCAACACCTCGCTCTACTTTCACCGAAAAAATTGTCGTCGGAATTCATGTCAAAACTCGTGAGTCTCTCAACTGCAAAATAGTCTTGAGTGCGTTCGTGAAGGTCAAACGTCGTCCCCGAAACTTCCCAAAAATATTCCGATCACTCTCAGTCGTACCCCGTCCACGTAGGACGTCCCTGATACGTACCCTAGCTGTACTCGTCCCGTATTCATCCAAAGGACGTTTCGAGTACTTAAAACGAAAAGAAGTTGTCGTACTCGTGCTTCCTATATGTTAGATCATATATACAAAGTAATTATATTTATATATATGTAAACAATGGAATAATCATACATATATTAAAATAATAATAACAAAGGAGATAATTACACATAAAATAAAGTTAATAGAATATTATTCGTCAAATATAGGTGACATTGGTTATGGTGGGTTCTTGAATCAATGATGCAGTAGGGGTTGGTGTGGGGTTAATGGGTGATGAAACGGTGTAAGCCCAAGGTCGCGGTTCAGGGTTGAGGAGTAAATTGGGTGAACGGGTGGGTGCTGCGACGAGTTCATTGGAGGGTTCAGAGGAGCAGCCAAGATGTTCTAGGGTCGGGGTTAAAACATAGAGAAAAAGGGAACTTACTAAAGCGGTGCAGAATTCACCGGAGCTTGATCGGAGCATAGCACAAAAGGGTATGGGTATTTAGTGTTCAAATTCGAGAGGTGAAGATAGTAGTGTTGAACGGCAGAAGAGAATTAAATGGGAAAAGGAAGTGGTTTGATGAGTTTAAATACCCAAATTCTTTGGATAAATTACAATGTAAGTCCTTGACATCCTAGGATTCACAAAGTAGGTACTTAATATCAATTCTTTATAAAAAGGTCACTATATTCGTTTGAAATTTAATTAATTCCCAAATTTCTTAATTAGGCTTTCATATTTTAAATTCCCAAATTCTAGGGTTTTGATTTTAGGGATTTCAAAATTAGGGTTTTGAATTAGAGATATTTTTACGGTGTTACATCTCTACCATCACAAACATACTTAAGAACATACAAGGAACCTCTAATGTCCGAGAGGCAAAGGTGGTCCAATACACCTGTGAGCACAGTGATGGGGAACACTTGTCGAGCGAATGCCCTCAACAAAAGGAATCTGGATGATATGTAGGGAATACCAATCGTGATACTAACCCCTACTCGAACACCTACTGTAACGCCCTGAATTTGGAGCTAGAAGTTAGCTAATTAGATTAGACAGTTCAGGAGAACCGAGTTAGTTTTGGGATTTAATTCATAATAAATGTTTTATTGTGGAATAAAATATGGAAAATGTTGGAAATACATAATTAATATAATTGGGGTTTTGGTAAATTCAATTTAAGGAAAAAATTCGGATTAAAAGACATTTTTGTTTTGAGACTAAAATGCAAAGTTTTAAAACTATTTTTGGTGATTAAAATGTAAAAGGGTTAAAGCTTTGAATATTTAAGGAGTTAATTTACCAATGTTTTTAATCAGACTTTTCCCTTAATTTAGGCTATATTTAAATGGTTTTAAAATGAAAATTAAATGGGAATAAAATAGATTTAATAAAAAAGATTTTTATTAACTAAATCACTTTTCTCACGTAACTACTTTTGCTCTCAATTTTATTGGCAGCCAAACTACATTTTCTACTCTAAAATGATCAGAGATTAACTCTCTTGGTTTTCCTTTTTTATTCCTCCATTGATTTGTTGTTTTCTACATCAAATCTTATTGTTTTCTTGGAGATTTCACTCAAACCATGCCAATTGAGGGGAAAACCAACTATTAGAGGTGATTTTCATTTCTCTCCTCTAAGCAAAGGTTCTTTAATGAAATTCTCAAGTTCTTGACTCTTTTGAGTTGATTTCTAGCATGGTTTATCTATTTAATTGGGATTTCTTGATTTATTTGAGTTTTAATTAAGAAATTGATTGAGTTCATTAATGGATTTGTTTGATGGTGATCTATATTTATTTAGATCATGTTAATGGTGTGTTTAAATGTTATGAAGGTGGAATTGTAATAAGAATCCTGAAACTATAAGGTGGTTATGTAAGTGTTTTTGGATGTTATTTAATGTTGTTAAGGTGTTCGAATCGATAGGTTGTGGTTGGGCTTTGTTTAGGTTGTGTTTGGTGGTGTTTTCGGTTGTTTTTGGAAGGTATTTAATGGATATTGGTGGGGCGAAGTTGGGGAGTTGTAATGATGGGATTATGGATGCAAAATGATGCATTAATTCTCTTTTGTTATGTGGTTAAAATAGGGGAGATTGATCCTACAATGATTGGGGAGGTTTCGGAAGCTTCAGACACTTGATTTCGCATCAGCAAGTGGAGTTTTGCGTAGTCGGTGAGTGAGAACGTGGTTTACAACGTTGAAACGGTTTAAAGGTTATTATGAGAGTTTAAATTAAGCTTGAAACACTGGTTTAAACTTGGAAGTGAGTATGATGAGATTTCTCCCTCAGTCTTGTTTTGACGAAATTGGTTTTATGCACTTGTTTTTGAATTACATGGTACCTATTGTTTAAGCATGATTTAAGTATGTTTTATAATGATTTTGATCGTATATTGATGATGAATGCATTTGGAAAATGGTTCATGTGAGTATGAGGAATGCATGGTTTAATGCATTGAAAATGGTTTTGGATGTTGCTTATAGAAACAATGTGGTACATGGTTAATAATGAATTATATTGGCAAGTGATGTGGTTTAAAATGTTATCAGATATAGTTGGCCAACCATAGGATTGATAGTGCACTATAAATAAGTCACCTCAGATGTTGAGGAGTTAATGTGTATCGAATACTCAACCACAAGTACCCTAACGGTCGAGGGGTTATATGGTACCGAAAACTCCCATTAGTGGATTATACATCTAACCTATGGTTAGGTTGTGATGGTACCTGATTGTGATTGTACTTTAATTTTGGTTGAGATTGTACGAAGTGTTGAGAGGACACTTGTTGAATTAGTGTATCCAATGTAATATTTTGTAAAGTGGAAACTTGGTTTATGATCACATGAAAGCCAATATAATTGATAATGTATCATGTTGATGGATTATGTTGTATAATGTTTGTTTATACATGTTTACTCTTTAAGCCTTGCATATGGGTTGTTATGTATGGGAAAGCTTAAATTGAGAGATTGCAAATGGGATTTTGATGTTGATCCCTAATACATGTTGCATATGGTTTAATATGCATGTTTTGGAAATGTTAAGTGGATGGTTTATAAGGCATGGTGTTTTGAAAGATGTTTAAATGAGATTTTCAAAATGGTTTTGATAACTGGTTTTAATTGCATTGATGGTGGTTGTTTTTTTAATATCCCAAAATAACTTAGAAGAATGTTGATGATTTGTTAGAAATTTAAATTGATTAAAGATGTCATTGGATTAGAGAATTAATTAATTAAGGATTAATTAGTAAAGTGGGAAATATGCTAGCTATTAAGATAGAATAAATTGAAATCCTAAATTGGTGGAAGGTTTGCATGCTAAACTATTAAGAATTGGGGGACTAGTGCATGTGTCAAATTAATAATCAAACAAGTGTTGGTGGGGAAGGTGAAACCGGCCAAGTGAGGGAGGATAACCAAATTCTTGGTTGTCATCTTCTTCTTCTTCATGAAAACGTATGGTATTAGAGAGAGATGAGTGCGAGAAAGCTTACTTTTTGTTTATGCTAGCTAAATTTTGGAATTCTAAATTTGAAAGGAGTCTTAAAGGAAAGGTAATCTTTTGTTCCTTCTTCATAGTTAGATGAGCTTTTGCCTAAATTGTAGAGATATGTATATGTATATCATGAAAATGGTAGATATGTTAGGGAGTTATTTTGAACCTATAAAATTAAGGGAAATTCTGTGGATTGTGTATTTGTAAATGCTCAAATGAACATGGATAAAATCTAGGAACTATTCGAATGGGTTCTTATTCAAGTATGAAATAGATGTTTGAGCATAAATTGAGAACCAATGTTAGATAGAATTCGAATTGGAGTTGTTATATGCATAAGAATGTGACTATACAAGAAAGTGAAAATGTTATAAATGGATAAGATATTAAAAATGATTGTTTTAATACATACATACATGTGAGTATAGTAACTAGGACTGTTTTGAGCATAAAGTAAATGGTATGGACTGTTTGAACATGTATAAACAAGAATGAATGTGATTTGGGATTGTGTAGACTTTGTAGAAGATGTGTAAAATGGATGCTGGCAAAAGGTGTAAACAATATGTATTGGGCATGTTATGCCAAGAGTCTTTTGCGGGCACGGTCTGCAAGTAATATAGCTTGGAAAGATGAGTTATCGATCGCACAAAGATTGACTTGAATTCGATTATTTGATTGCTACTTGCTTTGGAATAAAAGATGTTTGTTTTGAAGGTTGTTTTGAAACTAAAGAAATTAAATAAAAATAAAATGAAGTAAATTATTGGAAAGGAAGGTGTTTCTAAATGAATGATGATTGTTGGAAGGGAATGCCTGGATTCAACATGGTTCATGCCAGCCTTTATTAGCAAAATTGTCTCGGTATTGTTTGCCAAGCAGATTCAACAATAGCAAAGCCTCTCTCGATGGTCATTGCCCTAAATTGGCCAAGTAAAAACCCTTATATCTCTATAGTGTATGTTTTTCTTAAACCAATTTGATTAAAACCAATCTATACTCCGATGGGGTAGATTTCACTTACGAAGTAAGTTCATCTACTTGAACGACTTCTCTTGAAGCTTCTCTCCCAAGTATTCAACAACTTAATCATTGTCAACCCAAGTCTGTTATGATATTGGGAGGCAATAGGCGTATTGTGCCAGCTCTCGCTTGGCATGGTGTTTAGGAAATATTAGAGTATGTCAAATACAAAAACTTTGCCAAAAATAGAATTGTTATAAAGAAACTGAGGCATAAAGCCAATATACAATCCAAAACATCCCCCACCAACTATGAAAATTAGTTCATGGTGAGGGGATTAACCAACACAACCATAATCATTTTCAAAAACATCATCATAAAAAACTATAGATAAACAACTTGTGCCAAGGGAATAGGCATAGGGGTCTCTCGATGCAGCCCGCCACGTCAGGTTCTCGGCCAAGAGGCTGAACCACCCTTCCTCGGTGTAGGCGGCCGTCACTCGCCGGTCACTTCAACGCCGTAGTCTGGCCACTCTCCGCCCGATCACTCTCACCTCGTCTCTCCTCATCTCCGTCTATACTCAATGCTTGATCTGTTGGTCTTTATCTAGGCATGAGTGGCAAAGGATGAGATAAGCCTTTGCATTTGAATTTGAAATGATCAAGGGATAAGAGATTGAGCTCTATCCGATCATTTTGACATCTTATCAGCTCGGTGTGATAGCTTATCAGGCTAGGGATGACATCATCATGTCGATGTCGCCTTGGCATCCAAGCTTTGCACAATATCCCAACTTCACTTGGCACCACCTTATCCGCTATATTTTCGGAAGTTGATCCAATTGAGATCTTTTAGGAGCCTGATCCTTTCCTATTTTTTGGGGGGTTCATCATCTCTTGGCATGGCATCAAATGCATCTCTCTGCCAACAAGCGTTTGGCACACCACTGGTCCATCTGTGCCCACAGCTCTTGGCTTTCCTAACTGTGTTGCTTTTCCCAGCTCATTGGTTGTCCTCAAGTAATGGCAAAGAAATAAAAATGGTGAAAATAATACATCGGGAAAAGTTTGGATGGAATGCCAACAAATGTTGGCAAGCAGAGTTTGATGCTAATGTTGTCCTCAGGAATCACAGTGCACAATGCCAAGCAGAAAATAGTTCAAGTGCAGCAATATAACTCTAGTCTAAGTGCATGATTTGTGCACAAAGTGTGGGCAGTATGCATCTAATTATCCTTTCACTCCCTTTGCCAAATTCTACTTCCTAAACTCAGATTCTTATTTTTTTTATTTTTTTCTGTCAAAGGTATGCATTTTTTTCATCTTATTGCTGGCATTAGATTAGGGTAGCGTCATGCACTGTTTGGCATGAGATATAAGAGAGAGCATTCCACGAATACCCATGTTAGTGCAGATTACATCACTTACTAATCTATTACACTCATACCTTAAATCATGTTGGCTTGAGGATTAAGAAGGAGCAAACCACGAAGCCCCAAGTTAATAATTTTCCTAGGCATAAGAGTGTTCTAAAGTCCTTCATCATTTGGCACATATTGTTGCCCTATCTTCTTTACCTTGGCATTCTTTTTTTTTCTTTTTTTCCTTTTTCTTTTTTTTTTAATCTAAGCATAGTTTCAAATAGTCTAAGTTTGCTAGGGAACTAGATACATATCATGTGTTAAGTGTAAATTCAATCTCCTAAACTAGAGATCAATTGGCAAGCAACTTGACATACTATCTACTGGCATGGCAAACTGAAGATTAAAAATTCATCATTGGGCAAAAAAAATAGGATCAAAATAAGCTTGCCTAACTAATTGTTAACAAACTTCAAATTTCGTCCGAGACAAAATTTTCTTTTTCACTTTTTTATGGTTCGGTGTGCATCTACTCTACATGAACTACATGGCAAACAAAAAATTTAAACGTGAAATGCATGAAATAATGTGAGAAAATGTGCACCCCAAACCCAAGAAGTGCATTGACCCCAATGCATGAAACAACAAATATATACACGAAAAACAGAAAAAGGCTTGAACATGAAGATGAAAGAATGAGATGCAAAGGATTTAGATAGAAGAATACTCCCCTTCGGAGACCTCTTCCTTCCGTTTGGCACGGGCTTCTTCTTCTTTTTTGGCACAGGTCTTCCTCATGGTTAAGCTTCCACATTCAGAGGTCATTCTTTTCTTCCCTTTCCAGCCCTGCTTTGACATGGTAGTGGAGGATCCAATATCCTCCTTCTTCTTGGCAGGGTCTGCTAGCTGTGTAACTGGCGTAGGCTTTGGTTTCTTGGCATGAATGTCCTCCGAATTAGAGGAGGAATCGGTGCTGGCAGATTCAACATGCATCGGGGGCATAGGAACTGTAGCATTGGACTAAAAAATGGCAGAACTGATTAGATTGGCTGACTTGACTGGATTTGTATGACATGCTGGACTTGCTAGCCTGGCATCATTGGTAGAGAGCTTGGCAGGGAAAGGTGAAAACAAGGTAACCTCGCGAGGAGAAAGTTTAACAAGAACCTCTTGCACGATGGCATCCCTTTCCTTGGTATAATGCCTAAGTTGGACGTTTAGCTCCTCGGTTGCCTCCAACTTCTAGAGAATAATCTTCTGGCGAGCGTAAACTTGAGACAGCACTGCCAACAAACTTGTTGGCATGGTTTCTAGAACATTGTTGGGCTCTGCCTTTGGCTTTGGCGTGGCAGTCTTTGCTTTTCCCTTCCCCTTCTCTTTTGGTTCTCCATCCGTGAGATTCGTCCAAATAAGGACATTGATAGTAGTCCCTTTGATGACATGGCCACGTTCATCATCCATCCTTGGAACTTTATGGAGCAAACAAATGTTAGAAATTAAGAAAGGGAAAAACAAACTTCCCTTACCCTTGGTAGCGCATTTGTGGGTTTCCTCAATGATGATTCTGCCAACATTTATTTTGCACCCCTTGACAATGGAGTGCAAAAGGATCAGACGGTCCTCTGAGATTGTGTCATTGTGAGATGTTTGAATGAGATTGTGCTTGATAAAGTGGTTTCAAACCTGCATCTAAGGCTTCAATGTCAGCCTTTTGATAGTCCGGTGGCCGGTGGACGAGACAATCCAAGTTGTGCCAAGTTCGCACAAGTCTGCCAATATCTTCTTGCATTTGGCAGCGTTCATGGCCTCGACTTCCTCAAAATATTCATCTCCTTTACTAGGTAAAGAAAAGAGAGAGTTAACATAATCCTCATCAAATTGGACACACTTACCTCGAATCATAAAAAATGGAGAGTCTTTGGTCAAGTGTGTATAAAACTCTTGAACAATGGTAGTGTGAACCTCTCCCTTCAACTGGCAGAAAGCACTCCACTTGTGCATGTCGACGATGGCCATGAACCCCAGCGGGAATCCAACAACGGCGTCCGGTTGAAAATCTAAGTGCTTCTCATAAAGGAACGATCTTGAAGAGAAGTTCATCTTGAACTTCTTGTGGATTTCCTTATTGAAAAACCTCTTGAAAGGAGTAGATGATGAAGCCATGCAGATGAAAAGTCGATTTGGAAGAAAAGAGAGAAAAGATGAAAGGTTCTTGAATCTTGCTTGAAGAAAGATGGAAAGTGAGAAAAATCTTGGAGAAATCGGTTTAAAGGTAAGAGAGAGAAAAAGGTTGAGTGTTTAATAAGGTTTAAAAGAGATTTGCCGAAAATAGGGGTAGATAATGATGGGATGTAGAGAGTTTTAATTGAGAAGAGTTTTAAATTTAAATGAAAAGTGATAAGTGATTAGGATATGGAAAGGATTTGAAGTGATAGGGTGATCATGATAAAATTAATTATCATTAAAAGGGGGCGACTAAAGATAATTCTCCCAAAATATTTTCTCATCTTAATCAAGCTAGGGTTTCTTTTTCTTCCTTTACACAAAAAGCATGCGCATGTCCTTGGCATATGACATGGCATAGTCTCTGGCAAGACTGTTGGCTCCCAGTCAGTCTGGAAATATTCCCGGCAAAATTCCTGCACACACTTGATGAAAAAACGTGTAACGCAATGAGGGAATAAAAATTGAAAAACAAAAAAAAAGAGAAAAACATAAATCTAGTTCCTAAAAGAAAATAAAAATAACTAATCCTAATATTTACAAAGACTATCAAACATGCGGTCGTTTCACTCTGGCACTGCCAAGAGGATAACCTCATTGGCGTTGTTTTGCTTACCGTCCAAGTAATGCTTTAGACGTTAGCCGTTCACCTTAAAAATTTCTCTCGTTCTTAAGTTCTTAATGTCCACAGCTCTATGAACATATTGCTTCACAACTTCGTAAGGACTCGTCCACCTTGATTTGAGCTTACCTGGAAAAAAAAATTAAGTCGTGAGTTAAACAATAGAATAAGCTGACCTATTTTGAACTGTCTTGACTCGATCCAACTATCATGCCAACATTTTACCTTCTCCTTATATATCCTAGCATTCTCATAATCCTGCTTTCTGAATTCCTCCAACTCATTGAGGTTGAGCAACCTCTTTTCTCCAGCAACTCTTCATGCCATGTCAAGTTTTCGGATGGCCCAATAGGCTTTATGTTCAAGTTCTACTGGTAGATGGCATGGTTCGCCAAAGAAAAGTCTGAACGGTGAAGTAACCAAAGGAGTTTTAAATGTAGTTCTGTAAGCCCACAAGGACTCGTCTAGCCTCAACGACTAGTCTTTGCTCGTTGGATTTATAGTCTTCTCTAAAATGTTCTTAATCTCCTTGTTTGAAATCTCGGCTTGTCTGTTCGTTTGTGGATGATAAGATTTGGCAATTACCTACTGAATTCCATACATGCACAAAGTTTTATAGATTAAATTACATTTAAAATGAGTACCCTCATCATGAATGATCATTCTAGGAGAACCATGTTGAGTGTGTAAAAGTTCTATTATTTACCCCCTATTTAACCCATATTTCTGCTGCATTCAAGCATAATTCATTACATTTAGGCTAGATTACAGTTAGACATCACAAATATATTAAATGGCACAGTTTCTACTGAAATTGGTTGCTTTTGCAGGTTGCTGTTGTAGCAGATGGAGAAGCAGGCGCTGGGCAGTGAAATAGAAAAGCTAGAACTGAATGAACAGTCGAGGAGGAAGATGCTGTTATGGCCGCCGCCGTGACAGCCAAGGACGACGGTAGTTTTGAGGAGAAGAAGCAAAGTGGGCCTCGATAGAAAGAGAAAATTAAGCCCGTCTGTCGTAGAATACCATTATATTTTTCCAAGCCCTAGATCAGAATGAAGGCCAAGCCCAAAGTTCAAGGAAGAAAACTCCAAGCAAGAAGGAAGGACGAATTAAAGCTATATTCCCTGAAGATTTAGTCTTTATTAGAGTTGTACTTTAATTTAAACTTGTATTCTTGCCATATTAGAAAACTTGAACCCAAGGCCTATATAAAGGCATGTAATTCGACCTAGGAGAGGGGATCACCTATCTCTAGCCTTCTTCCCAAAACCCTAGCCGTTTTACCCTTCTCAACATGTTCTAAATTCCCCCTAGGGCCACGATTTGATTTGTAAAGTAGTTGCAAGGGTTGCTTTTGTTTTAGGAATTTTCTGTTCAATAAAATAAACTTCAAGTTCTCTTATTCTGGTTGTTAACATCTTGCAAGAGTATCGGGAGAGCATTGCGAGGTTATCTATTTACTTAATATCGAGAGAGTTAAGCATACGGAAGGAATAAGTGCGAGTTCTCTAGTTTATAGTTGAACTATCTCGGACCTAGGGATAGGACGAGGTTAAGTGGCTAAAGAAGAATTCAACAACATCGGTGTTCATCCTTCGATTCACGCCAGGAGGTATTATCAAAGACGTGTTCATCGACAGACTTGGACCTAGGGATAGGCCAAGGCACAACAAGGATTCTTGCCAAGCTTGAAGTACAGAGTTGTGTGATCGCTGCCGCGACAAACAACGGACCGCTGCCGCGACGGGTGCTGCCGCGACGGGGACGACGACAGAGCAGATTTTCCTAGACTTAGCAATACCTACACTACTGAGCAATTCAATACCAGCCCATTCTCTCTATCTTGATTACTTTACTTCTATTTTCCAGTATTCTTTATTATTTTCGTGACAACATCTTAAACCATTCTTTTTACTTTCGTGCAGTAATTCAAGGTGAAGCTATTAGCCCAGTCCCTGTGGAGACGATATCCGATACTTCAGTATCACTTTACTACTTGCGTCGTATACACTTGCACTACATTGCGATAGACACTTTTACACGCAACAAGTTTTTGGCGCCGTTGCCGGGGACTGGCAACATAACTTTACCCTACATTTTACTGCATTCTTTTTATTTTTCTGTTTTATCTTGGATTGTTCAACCTGTGCTTTTCACAAGGTTTCTTGTTTATGCGTAGATAGAGACGAGGAAAGGAACCTGAGTATCCATTAGATCCTGAAATAGAACGTTCGTGCAATCTTAGGAACCGACTTCGCCACGTACTAGCCAGAAATGAATACCTTGAAGAACAGTTAGCAGCCATGAACAACCTAGGAAATCTCCAGGATAATAACAATCCTGTCGGAGATGGAGGGATCGTTCCACCTGTCGTCGACCCTCCTGTCCCTGCCGCACACCGGTCATGCCGAGAATACATGCTGAATGATCATGTAGAACTAGAAACCACCCTGCCGGATGTAGATGTTGACAACTTTGAGCTAAAACCCGTTATGTTCAGCATGATCAACAACGGCGGTCAATTTAGCGGTGCTGCTATAGAGGATGCTAGGGAGCATCTGAAAATGTTCCAGGAAATCTGTGGTTTGTTTAGACTACCAGGAGTTAATCCGGAGATACTGAAGCTTCGGTTATTTCCTCATTCATTGAGGGACATGGCAAAGACTTGATGGAATAAACTTACGCCGGGTTCAATTAGAACTTGGGCAGATTTAACTCGTGAATTCTTATCTCGTTTTAATCCTTCACACTTATCTGAGCGATTACGTAATGAAATTGCTACTTTTCAACGGGAAGATGACGAGCCAATGCACGAGGCTTGGGATAGATTTACCACTCTTCTAAGGAACTGCCCGATGCATGGATTTCCCGTTTGGAACCAGGTAACAAAATTTTATAATGCTGCCAATTTACAAACTTGTATTAGAATTGATTCAACAGCAAACGGATTACTACTGGACAAAGACCCAGATGAGGCAATGGCAGTATTGAAAAATCTGGCGAATAATGAGGAGCAGTTTCCGACAGCAAGAAGAGGGGGTAAACGGGTCCTACCTGTTAAGGATTATGAGGCCGACAGCTCATTGAAATCACAGGTGGCATATCTCACTAAGGCAATGAAAAAGCTCTTGAACGAAGATTCACAGCCTGTATATGCTGCTGAAGAGGTATGCAAAATTTGTGAAGGAAATCACAGTTCGGAGGAATGTCCAATACAGTTAGAAGAGGGGAAGTATGTTGGAAACTACAATAAGCAGAATTACAACTCCAACAACTACAATCCCAACTGGAGAAAGGATCCCAAGTTCTCTTGGAGTAATCCTAATAATGCTCTGAATCCTCAAGCACAGAACAATCAGAACCAGGGAGGACCTAGATTGCTGACTCGGCAGCAACCGCAGCAACAGCAACAACAGCCACCAGCTGCCACAAATAGTATATTGGAACAGACTCTGGCTACGTTTATGTCTCAAACAGGAACTTACATTGAGAACATGAATCACTTTGTCAAGAAAACGGAGACATTCATGGATAAAACAGATATGCGGATGACAAATCATGAAGCTACTCTGAAATCGTTGGAGACACAGATGGGTTAGGTTTCCCAGCATATTAAACCAAGGCAGAATGGAGGATTTCCTAGCGATACTTAAAACGCTAGACAGCCCACACATGAGCAGTGCAAAGCCATCACTACTAAGAGTGGGAAGAAACTACCAGGGCCAGAGAAGAAAGCTGAATCAGTTAAGAAACCAGCCTTGGAAACACCTGTCGAGGAAGCTGCCCCGACAGGTAATGAACAGTCTGCTGCCGAAGAGCCTGTCACGACAGCAGAAGGGACAGAGGAGAAAGATGATGAACCTAAACCTCCTCAGATCCGTATACAGTGGGAAGGAAGTATTGCTGATTATCGACCCCCACCTCCTTTTCCCCAATGGCTACAGAAATTGAAACAAGAATCACAGCTTAAAAAGATTTATGATATTTTTAAGCAGGTTCACATCAACATTCCGCTATTAGATGTCGTTAGGGAGATTCCCGGTTATGCCAAATTTCTCAAGGATGTCATCTCGAAGAAATCTAGACTTGGGGAATTTGAAACGGTTAAGATGACAGAAGGATGCATGAGTATTCTGCACAAGCATCCACCCCAGAAGAAGAAGGATCCTGGGAGCTTCATCATACCATGTGTAATCGGAGACAAATATGTGGGTAAGGCACTTTGTGATCTTGGTGCTAGTATAAATTTAATGTCTAAATCTGTTTTTCAGAAATTAGGTATTGGAAAAGCTCGACCCACAACAGTAATTCTGCAGCTGGCAGACTGCTCTTACGTTCATCCAGAAGGAAAAATCGAAGATATTTTGGTAAGGGTTGATAAGTTTATTTTTCTTGTTGACTTTCTTGTCTTAGATTGTGAAGCAGATGAAAACGCACCAATCATCCTGGGGCGACCCTTCTTAGCCACGGGAAGATCACTGATTGATGTGGAAAAGGAGAACTCACCATGAGAGTAAACGATCAAGAAATCAAGTTGAATGTTCTCCAAGCAATGAAGCATGCTGATGCAGAAGAAGAATGCAAGGCTATCACTAAAGTTACCCTTGACCAACCCTGCATCAGGTCAGGCTGCCACGACATCAAAATTGGTCACTGCCTCGGCAGCCACTTAGAAGACTGTCACGACAGCACCGGCGACAGCAACTCCTCAGAATCTGATACATCTGATACTGAAGATCAGGAGGAGGTAAACTGGATAGGCAATCATCCAGGTAAGTTATTCGAGCCTTTAAACTATACCTCGGATAATCATGTAATCCAAAGGCCATCAACTGTTGAGCCCCCTATTCTAGATCTTAAGCCCCTGCCAGGACAGCTAAAATATGTTTTCCTTGGTTTAAATGATACGTTGCCCGTAATCATCTCTTCCAAGTTGATGCATGAACAGGAACAGCAGTTAATAGGGATGCTGCAGCAGTACAAAAGGCTATTTGATGGACGATAGCTGATATTCAAGGCATTAGTCCGGCATTATGTATGCATAAAATTCTTTTAGAGGATGATCATAAGCCGACTATTGATGCACAAAGGCAACTGAACCATGCTATGAAAGAGGTGGTGCGAAAAGAGATAATCAAATGGCTAGATGCTGGAATAATCTACGCCGTCTCGGATAGCAAATGGGTGAGCCCGATGCAGTGCGTTCCCAAGAAAGGAGGCATGACCGTGGTAACCAATGAAGACAATGAGCTAATCCCAACCAGGACTGTGACCGATTGGAGGGTTTGTATGGACTACCGGAAGCTTAACAAGGCTACCCGGAAAGACCACTTTCCTTTACCCTTTATTGATCAAATGCTTGATAGATTAGAGGGTAAACCTTTCTATTGTTTTCTTGATAGTTACTCAGGTTACAACCAAATAGCTATTGCATCGGAGGATCAAGAAAAGACGACGTTCACATGCCCTTACGGAACATATGCTTTTAGGAGAATGCCTTTTGGACTCTGTAATGCACCAGCCACTTTTCAGAGGTGCATGATGGCAATATTCTCCAATATGGTAGAGGATTTCCTAGAAATATTCATGGATGACTTTTCAGTCTTTGGAGACAACTTTGAAAGCTGCCTAGGCAACCTACAGAAGGTGCTCGAGAGATGTGAAAAAGCAAACTTAGTATTAAACTGGGAAAAGTGTCACTTCATGGTGGATGAAGGGATAGTCCTTGGCCATAAGATTAGCTTTCGTGGTATAGAAGTCGACAGAGCTAAGATAGAAGTGATCGAAAAGCTGCCGCCACCCACCACAGTCAAGGGAATCAGAAGTTTCTTAGGACATGTTGGTTTTTATCGAAGGTTCATTGCGAACTTTTCAAAAATCACCAAGCCCCTATGCCATCTTCTGGAGCAGAACCGACCCTTCGACTTTAACACTGAATGTACTGAGGCATTCAAGGTTCTGAAAGAAAAGCTGGTAACAGCCCCAATAGTACAGCCACCAGATTGGACAATGCCGTTTGAAATCATGTGTGATGCTAGTGACTATGCTGTCGGGGCAGCACTTGGGCAGCGGAGAGACAAACTTTTTCATGTCATATACTATGCCAGCAAAACACTGAACGACGCCCAAGTGAACTACACCACCAAAGAGAAGGATTTATTAGTTGTGGTATTCTCCATTGACAAGTTTCGTTCTTATATACTTGGAACGAAGGTCATAGTCCATATAGACCACTCTGCATTAAAATATCTGTTCACCAAAAAGGACGCAAAGCCTCGACTGATACGTTGGATTCTGCTACTGCAAGAGTTTGACCTTGAAATCAAGGACAAAAAGGGGACAGAGAATCAAGTGGCAGATCACTTGTCAAGGTTGGAGAAGGGAAAGAGTCTACCGACAGATGGGACAAACATATTGGAGACCTTCCCTGATGAGCAGCTATTTGCTGCCACAGTCACTGCCGCGACAGCCATGGCGGCAGGTAAGTCTTCTGAACTCCCCTGGTATGCTGATTTCGTTAATTTTTTAGTTAGCGGAATAATTCCTCCTGACCTTAATTACCAAGCCAGGATGAGGTTCCAAAATGATGTTAAGCATTATTATTGGGACGAACCTCTTCTTTTCAAAATCTGCGAAGATCATGTTATACGGAGATGCGTACCACAGGATGAACAGGAAGATATACTTCATCATTGTCATGCTTCACAGTATGGAGGACACTTATGAGGCAACAAAACTGTTGCCAAGGTTTTGCAGTCAGGATTCTATTGGCTGTCACTGTATAAAGATGCTCAAATCTTCTACAAGAGCTGTGACAGGTGTCAACGGACAGGAAACATCTCAAGGAGACACGAGATGCCGCTGCAGAACATTCTTGAAGTCGAGATCTTCGACGTTTGGGGGATCGATTTTATGGGACCATTCCCATCTTCATGTGGGAATTTGTACATCCTCCTGGTAGTAGATTATGTGTCCAAGTGGGTTGAAGCAATCGCCACTCAAAAGAATGATGCTAAGACGGTTCAAAGGTTTTTACATAAAAACATTTTTTCCAGATTTGGCACCCCTAAGGCGATCATCAGTGATGAAGGGAGGCATTTTGACAATAGAGTTCTAGCTGTTGCCTTGAAAAAGTATGGTGTCAAGCATCGGATTGTAATAGCATACCACCCTCAGACCAATGGACAAACTGAAATGTCCAACAGGGAGGTCAAGAACATTCTCGAAAAGATGGTTAAGCCAACTCGGAAAGATTGGTCTTTACACCTTAATGATGCGTTATGGGCATACAGGACAGCATTCAAAACTCCATTGGGAATGTCTCTTTATCGACTGATTTACGGGAAAACATGCCATTTACCTGTCGAGATAGAACACAGAGCATACTGGGCAATCAAGGCAATTAATATGGACTTGGAAAAGGCAGGGCAGAAAAGGCTACTGGATCTGAACAAAATTGAAGAAATTCGGACAATGGCCTATGACAACGCAAGAATCTACAAGGACAAAACCAAGAAGTGGCATGACAAGAAGTTGATGCCACGACAGTTCTGCCCAGGGCAGCTTGTGTTGCTTTTTAACTCTAGGTTGAAACTCTTCCCAGGGAAGTTGAAATCTAGATGGTCTGGCCCATTCCAAGTGGTTCAGGTTTTTCCCCATGGTACCATCACGATCAGATCTATAAAAGATGGGCACCAATTCAAAGTCAATGGACAGCGATTGAAGCATTATCAGGGGACTGAAGCCCCAAGAATGCAGAAAGTGGTTACCTTAGGAGATGCCCCACCTGGCATCCCTAATTTAACCTAAATTTTATTTTTAATTATTTTTTTTATTTATTATTTATTAGGAAATTAGATTTATTTCATTTTTAAGAAATAATGTTTTTATTTTTGTTTGTTAGGAAATAAAGGAGACAAGAAGAAAGGAGAAGTGAATTCAGCCCAACATCCTTCTATCAGCCCAAAAAGCCCAAATTTTGGAGCCTGTCATTACATCTGTCGCGACAGACGCGGAAAATACAGGTTGTCGACACGCTGTCGTGACAGACACGCAAACGCGTAACAGACGCGCAGCAGACACGGAAACGCATGACAGACGCGTTAGAAACCGCGTAACAGCTGGCCCTGTTATTCGCGCATGTCGTTACAGCTCCAACGGGCAGCAAATTCTTCTCTATATAAACCCCATTTCACTATTCATTTTTCACTCACTTCTACTCTTCTTACTTGTTTCCTCTAGAAAATTTTATTTGCTTGCATTTTTATTCTCACAACCCTTGCAACCATGTCTTCCAGAAACACCCGCAGGAGTGCTGCCTCAGGCTCCACCCCGACAGCATCAACCCCACGATCTTTCCAGATACGAGACATGTGGGAGGAAAGGGGATTTATCTACACTTCCAAGGAGGGGAATTTGGGCCTGCAGCCATTCATTGCTAGAAAAATCAAGGCCCTACAGTGGCAGATCTTTGCAGAACAACCAGAGGAGATGAACGTATCTCTAGTCTGAGATTTCTACGCTGCCATCAACAGCAGAACCGCGACAGAAGTTACCGTGAGAGGGAGAGAGATGCCCTTCGAAGCAGAATACATCAACACCCTGTACGGATTTTACGTGGGCAGCAACGAGGATGGTCTCCAGCAATTTCTGAACAGCCTAGACCCTGCTGCCTACAATGCTGTCATGGTAGAGCTCACGGATGAAGGTACTCAGTGGAACACAAATCGTAAGAACCCGAGGACGGTGAAGAGAACTCAACTCCTCCCGGAGGCTAAACTGTGGAACGCTTTCATCAAAAAGCGAATCATGCCATCCTCGCACAACACCACTGTCGACCAACCCAGGTTAGCCCTCATTCATTCTATTTTGTATGAGAGGCCTATTAATGTGGGTAGCTTCATCCGGGAAAGCATTTTGGAGTGTGCACATCGGCCGACAGGACCGCTCTACCTCCCCTACCTCATCACAGCCCTTTGCCGCAGCCATCATGTACCTGAAGCTGCCACCGATCTCAGAGTCCAAGGGAAGGGGTGGACCGAAAAAAATATACTCAGCTTGATGGAACTGACTGCTGCCACCCCGATGTCATCTTTCGACCCCACTGCCACGGCAGCAGAGACGACAGAACCAACAGACACTAAACCTGCTGCCACGAAAGCCAGGCAGCCCACAGCAGCAGTAGCTCCAACCGACTCCTCCTCCCAGATCCTTGCTGTCATACAGAAGATGGAGGAACGACAACTCGGCCTTATGAGCTTTATCAGGGATTTTACCACAGTTATAGTACAATTCATTCAAACTTCTTTAAATTTCTCTGATGTTGTATTTCCTGCCTTCCCTTCCCATTATATTGTTGTCCCCACCCCTGCCCATACCCCTACACCTGCTCCCACACCCAAGACACCGTCTGCAGCATCCACACCAACCCCTGCCACGACAGCTGCTGGCAGCAACTGCGCAGAGGATACATCTGCCCGGGGAACCAAGAGAAGAATGCCCTCGGAAGAACTTGATGCATTCATCGCCGGTTTCTCTTCATCCTCAATTTGGGAGGAAAGCGACAACGAACCCTCTGTTAAGAGGAATCTCTCCAAAGAGTTCACACAGGTGAAACGGTAGAAGAGAATGGCAGACAAAAACAAGCCAGATAGCGGCAGGGGCAGCAACAGTGACGGCAGCAGCAGTGATGACAGCAGCAGTGATGACAGCAGCAGTAGCTCGGAGGTACAGGTAGTGGAGAAACCCCCTCACATCTCTCCTACCAGAATTCAACCTCCAAGGGAGGCCAAAACGAAGCACACATCTGCCTCCCCCATATCTTTTTTTTTCTTTTTCTTTTTTTTATAAAAAAAAAATATTGAAAATTTTGGCTTAAGTCTTTGAACTGAACTTCCCTGTCGTGACAGCTATGTCGTGGCAGTGCCTTTAGGATAGTTTTAGGAGCAGTTTAGAGCCTTACTATAGTTCTGAAACTTAAACACCATTTGTGACTGTTATACTGCCTAGAACTCTACTAGTTAACTAGAATAGGAAGCTTAGCACTTGAATAGCCCCTAGAGGTGCCTAACATTGGCTCTAGGAAAGAAGTTTAGCAAAATAGACTCAATAGCCCTAGAGGTGCCCGAAACCGGCTCTAGGAAGTTAGCTAGAGGTGCCCGAAACCGGCTCTAGTGAAACTTAAGCTTAAAAAATAATAATAAAATCAAGTCAAAACAAAAAAAATCAAAGGAGCATAAGAAATGCCTTCAAAAAGATAAACTTTGGCATAAAAATTCAAGTTAGAGGCTGAAATATTCTAGTGAAACTAGGGGAGTCTTGGCATATAATTGTTCACAAGCATGCACACACTACACGAGGACTATAGCAAGATTCCGGGCGAATACTAAATTATCCGACAAGGTGCTGCTGTCAATACAGAATGAATGAAGGGTAAGGGAAAGTTCACTGTTTTAAGCCAAAACAAAAATATTTATTTTTCTTTTAGGTCTTAGTTGCTTGAGGGCAAGCAAAAACTTAAGTTTGGGGGTGTGTTGAGATTGTAAAAGTTCTATTATTTACCCCCTATTTAACCCATATTTCTGATGCATTCAAGCATAATTCATTACATTTAGGCTAGATTACAGTTTGACATCACAAATATATTAAATGGCACAATTTCTACTGAAATTGGTTGCTTTTGCAGGTTGCTGTTGTAGCAGATGGAGAAGCAGGCGCTGGGCAGTGAAACAGAAAAGCTGGAACTGGATGAACAGTCGAGGAGGACGATGCTGCCATGGCCGCCGCCGTGACAGCCAAGGACGACAGCAGTTTTGAGGAGAAGAAGCAAAGTGGGCCTCTACAGAAAGAGAAAATTAAGCTCGTTTGTCGTGGAATACCATTATATTTTCCAAGCCCTAGATCAGAATGAAGGCCAAGCCCAAAGTTCAAGGAAGAAAACTCCAAGCAAGAAGGAAGGACGAATTAAAGCTATATTCTCTGAAGATTTAGTCTTTATTAGAGTTGTACTTTAATTTAACCTTGTATTCTTGCCATATTAGAAAACTTGAACCCAAGGCCTATATAAAGGCATGTAATTCGACCTAGGAGAGAGGATCACCTATCTCTAGCCTTCTTCCCAAAACCCTAGCCGTTTTACCCTTCTCAACATGTTCTAAACTCCCCCTAGGGCCACGGGTTGATTTGTAAAGTAGTTGCAAGGGTTGCTTTTGTTTTAGGAATTTTCTGTTCAATAAAATAAACTTCAAGTTCTCTTATTCTGGTTGTTAACATCTTGCAAGAGTATCGAGAGAGCATTGCGAGGTTATCTATTTACTTAATATCGGGAGAGTTAAATATACGGAAGGAATAAGTGCGAGTTCTCTAGTTTATAGTTGAACTATCTCGGCCCTAGGGATAGGACGAGGTTAAGTGGCTAAAGAAGAATTCAACAACATCGGTGTTCATCCTTCGATTCACGTCGGGAGGTATTATCAAAGACGTGTTCATCGATAGACTTGGACCTAGGGATAGGCCAAGGCACAGCAAGGATTCTTGCCAAGCTTGAAGTACAGAGTTGTGTGATCGTTGCCGCGACAAACAACGGACCACTGCCGCGACAGGTGCTACCGCGACGAGGACGACAACAGAGCAGATTTTCCTAGACTTAGCAATACCTACACTACTGAGCAATTCAATACCATCACATTCTCTCTATCTTGATTACTTTACTTCTATTTTCCAGTATTCTTTATTATTTTCGTGACAACATCTTAAACCATTCTTTTTACTTTCGTGCAGTAATTCAAGGTGAAGCTATTAGCCCAGTCCTTGTGGAGACGATATCCGATACTTCAGTATCACTTTACTACTTGCGTCGTGTACACTTGCACTACATTGCGATAGACACTTTTACACACAACACACCAAATGGAGTAAAAATATGCTTGTGCAAAAACTTGGAAATAGCCTTGGCATCATTTGTTGGAAGGGCAACAGCCTCTACCCACTTTGATACATAGTCAACAGCCACAAGAATATATACATTACCAAACGATGAGGGAAAAGGACCCATAAAGTCTATCCCCCATACATCAAATAAATCCACAAGCATAATGTTCTGGAGCGACAGTTGGTATCTGCCAGAGATGTTCCCTGTTCGTTGGCATCGATCGCATGCCTTGGCATATTCATAGGCATCCTTGTACAGTGTGGGAAAAAAATCCTGACTGTAACACCTTGGCAGCAGTCTTCATCCCAGCAAAGTTACCTCCATATGGCACGGCATGGCATAGATGCAATATGTTTTGTTGATCATCCTCAGGCACGCACCAGCGAATCACTTGGTCGGCACACTATTTGAACAACATTGGCTCATCCCATTAATATTGCCTTACCTCTCGTAGAAATCTTTTCTTGGCATTGTATGCCAAGTTTGGTGGCAGAATATTGCTTACCAAGTAATTGACTATGTCAGCGTACCATGGCATGGCATTAACTGCAAGCAAATACTCGTCAGGAAACTCAACTCTAATAGTAGTGGTCTTACCATCCTCAATGTGATGCTCCAAATGAGAGAGATGGTCAGCTACTAAGTTTTCACTGCCTTTCTTGTCTCTGATCTCTATGTCAAATTCTTAAAGTAAGAGTGTCCATCAGATCAAACTGGGCTTGGCATCTTTCTTTGCCAAGAGATACTTCAATGATGAGTGATATGTACACACCACAACCTTGTTACCAATTAGATAAGATCTAAATTTATCAAAAGCAAATACAACAACAAGAAACTTTTTTCTCGTTTGTTGAGTAATTTAGTTGCGCGTCATTCAAGGTTCTTCTGGCATAGTATGTAACACCCCCTTCCCGGTCTAGTTGAGAACCGGGTCGGAAGGTGATACCGATGATCAATACAGTGAACGGTGCAACAAAATTTCATTTTTAACATTAACATTTAAACCAATAACATACAATAACACATTACCACAATATATTTTAGTCCATTTGATCCATACAAAACAATAATTAATCAATTAGGGCTAAATATTAACTATTACAAGTTTTAGGGACCAGATTGTAAATTGGACAAATTAAGGGTCCTTCGATTTAGATGATCATACAACATTGAAATTCACTACAATATTAACAAACCTGTAAAATTTCATATAATTTGGTGTCCATTAGCTCATTCAATTTAATCTTTCAAAATTCAGTGACTAAACTTTGAACATTTCAATATGTCTAATATGCCTTTAACTAACTTAACTAACCCCGTATCGAAACACCTTAGGGTCGTTTCGAAACGGGTGCACGATGGTCAACACATGTTGGCTTTACCCCTTTAGACCGTATCGATACGGAAACACCAGTATCAGTACAGATTGACTCCTTTTAACTTTACCCCTTTCGAAACGATCGATGTGCATAGGATCGGCCTGCCAACTGGAGTGTCATTGTGGTAGGTCTTGCTTCTATGCCAACCTTCTTGAAAACATATAGTGGCATCAAATTGATGATAGCTCCTAAATCACACAATGCCTTACCCCCTGAATTTATTGCCAATTGTACAAGGGATAGTAAAACTTCCTGGATCTTTAAGCTTTGGTGGCAATCGATTCAAGATCATGGCGCTGCATTCTTGTGTGAGGGCAACAGTCTTGAACTTTCCCAACTTCCTCTTTTTGGACAAGATGTCCTTCATGAATTTTACATAGTTGGGCATTTGCTCAAGGGTCTCTACCAATGGAATGTTAGTCTGTAATTACTTAAGCACTTCCAAGAAGCGCTTAAATTGCTGGTCCTGGTTGTGCTTTTGAAGTCTGGGCGGAAATGGTGGTGGTGGATAGACATATGTTGGCACTGTCGGCTTTATCGAGGTAGTGATGGCATCCACTTTGGCATCAGTATGCTTTTTGGCCTCGGTCTGCTTGTCGTCATTGTTAAAATCATTGTTGGCACTGGAACCGACATCATGTTGAGCACTGGTAGTGGCATGAGCGTTGGCATCATTGTGGGCATAACCATTGGTATCATCTGCTTTAGTTTTCTCCTTCTTTGATTCTCCGTGCATATATGTTGGCACAGGCTTAGCATCTTGGCAATTAACTGGCTGTTTTGCAGCCATCTCATCTTCGCAATGTTTACCACTTCAAAGGGTTATGGCCTTGCACTGCCCATTACCTTTGTGTCGAGCATCTTCAGTGTCACTTGGCAAAGCTCCTTGTGGACGATTGTTGAGTGCATTCGTAAGTTGTCCCATCTGGATCTCCAAATTTTGTATTGAAGTTGCAAACTATGAGCTGTGACATCATTCTGCTCTGTGTACTCTGTAAGTTTGCCTCCTTGATTGAGTCTTTGCACTTGCTAGAAATTATTTTGAACTCTTTGCGGCATGGTATTTTGACAGTATGTTGGCATGGCATTCTGGTTTTGCCTCTGGGCATGCTGGCGTTGTGCATTGTACTGGTTTCCCCCTTGAATTCCCCAAGCTAAGTTAGGGTGTTGCCTCCAACCTGTATTATAAGAGTTGGGGTTAGGATTATAATAACGCCCAGAATTGCCAATGAAATTTATCGACGATGGATTGTTAGGGCATTCATCCACATGGTGGTTCTCTCCACATATAGTGAAAAATGGATCCAATGCTTTAACTATTTGGGACTCGTTGCTTTTTTGTAAAGTTCTAATTGTGCTGGTGAGGTTGGAAATCTCGGCGTGGATGGATGTTAGCTCATCCAAATGTAGTTTCCCACTCGTTTTGCTTCTAGTCCCAAGTCTAGCAACAGTATATTCAAAATCATTTATGGCTATCCTTTCAAGGATGCCAACGGCTTCTGTATAATTTTTGTCAAGCAATGATCTGGCTGCTGAAGCATCAACAACAGTTCTTCTCTGTGCGTTCAATCCGTTGTAGAAGGTTTGTATATGGGTCCAATTTGGAAACTCGTGCATAGGACACCTTCTCAACAAGTTTTTAAATCTTTCCCAGGCATCATATAGGGTCTCATCCTCAGCCTGCCTGAAGGTAATAATCTCACCATGCAGCTTGGCAGTGAGTGTCGGCGGCTGAAATCGTGTTAGAAACTTTTGGCATAGATCTGCCCATGAAGTGACTGAACTAGGTGGCAAGGAATTAATCCACGTCTTTGCTCTGTCTCTCAAAGAAAAAGTAAATAATTTCAGCTTCACAATGTCCTCAGATACTCCAGGTTGCTGAAACAATTGGCATATCTCCATGAATTGCTTTAAATGATGCCTTGTATCTCCAGTCAGTGCTCCATCGAACTGTCCTACATTCAAAATAGTTGAGATCATTACGGGTTTGATTTCGAAATTTGGTGCATTTACCTCATTGCTAATAACTTCTGGCATTAACCCTATGATGTCAAGTGCTGATTGCTCTTGAATGGGTCTCTCTTCTTCGGCATTGTTGACGGCATTATTATTGTGTAATGGTATTCCTCCATTGCCTAGTTGATTCTCTTGATTATTTTGAACACCATTTACTCCTCCGTTTCCTTGATTTCCGCGATCCGTCTCTCGAATCTTCCTTCTCAATCTACGCAAGGTGCGTTCAATCTCAAGGTCTAATGGTCTAACTTCCCTCTCATCATGTTTCCTGGTCATACACCGATGAAAACAAAAATAAAGAAAAAACAAAACAAGTAAAAACCTAAAAAAAAATCAAATCTGTTGTAATCCCCAGCAACGGTGCCAAAAACATGTAGACTCTGTAGAAGGTATGTAAAATGGATGTTGGCAAAAGGTGTAAACAATATGTATTGAATAGGTTATGCCAAGAGTCTTTTGCGTGCAAGTATACACGGTCAGCAAGTAATATAGCTTGGTAAGCTGAGTTATCGATCCCACAGAGATTGACTTGAATTCGATTGTTTGATTGATACTTGCTTTGGAAGAAAAGATGTTTGTTTTGAAGGTTGTTTTGAAACTAAAGAAATTAAAGAAAAATAAAATGAAGTAAATTGTTGGCAAGGAAGGTGTTTTTAAATGAATGATGACTGTTGGCAGGGAATGCCTGGATTCAACATGGTTCATACCAGCCTTTATTGGCAAAATTGTCTTGGCATTGTTTGTCGAGCAGATTCAACAATAGTAAAGCCTCTCTCGATGGTCATTTTCCTAAATTGGCCAAGTAAAACCCCTTATATCTCTATAGTGTATGTTTTTCTTAAACCAATTTGATTAAAACCAATCTATACTCTGAGGGGGTAGATTTCACCTCCGAAGTAAGTTCATCTACTTGAACGACTTCTCTCGAAGCTTCTCTCCCAAGTATTCAACAACTTAATCGTTGCCAACCCAAGTCTTTTAAGATATTGGGAGGCAATAGGCGTATTGTGCCAGCTCTCGCTTGGCAGAGTGTTTAGGAAAAATTAGAGTATGGCAAATAGAAAAACTTTGCCAAAAACAGAATTATTATAAAGAAACTAAGGCATAAAGCCAATACTCAATCCAAAATATCCCCCACCAACTATGAAAATTAGTTCATGGTGAGGGAATTAACCAACACAGCCATAATCGTTTTCAAAAACATCATCATAAAAAAACTATAGATAAACAACTTGTGCCAATGGAATAGGCAGAGGGGTCTCTCGATGCAGCCCTCCACGCCAGGCTCTCGGCCAAGAGGTTGAACCACCCTTCCTCGGTGCAGCCGGTCGTCACTCGTCGATCACTCCAACGTCGTACTTCTGTCACTCTCCACCCGATCACTCTCACTTCGTCTCTCCTCATCTCCGTCTATGCTCAATGCTTGAACAGTTGGTCTTTATATAGGCATGAGTGGGAAAGGATGAGATAAGCATTTGCATTTGAATTTGAAATGATCAAGGGATAAGAGATTGAGCTCTATCCTATCATTTTGACATCTTATCAACTCAGTGTGATAGCTTATCAGGCTAGGGTTGACGTCATCATGCCGATGTCGCCTTGGCATCCAAGCTTGGCACAACATCACCAACTTCACTTGGCACCACTTTATCCGCCATTTTTTCAGAATTTGATCCAATTGTGATCTTTTAGGAGCCTGATCCTTTCCTATTTTTGGAGGGTTCATCATCTCTTGGCATGGCATCAAATGCATCTCTTTGCCAACAAGCGCTTGGCACACCATTTTTCCATTTGTGCCCACAGCTCTTGGCATTCACTTGGCATTCCTAACTGTGTTACTTTCATGTGTCCATTCCTCTGCCAAATAATATGTCAAACCTACAAAATAGCCACAAAAACAACCTTCATTATGGCATAGGTAGAATACTAAACTCCTTATGCAAATGCATGATTCTAACAACCTAATGCAACTAAATGTACCCGAAAACAAGCAAAAGTATATCAATATAGGCATGAAAAACAATACTTTTGAGGAGTTAACAGATTGTTTTGAACTTATAGAGAATTTATTAGACTATTTTGAGTCAATATAAAAACATGGGAGATTTTTTTGTTTATTAAATGGACTGTTTTGCAAAAAAATGAGTGCTAATGGACTGTTTTATGAATGTATAGGAGGATATATGCATATGGAGATTGTTTTACATCCAAAAGAATAATGGTAGAGTGTTTTGTGAATGCTTAAATGGACGAATACATGTTAATGATTGTTTTGAATCAAAACACATGTTAGTGGACTGTTTTGTGGTTATATATATGAGAAAATAAATATGTTGGGACTTTTTTATATTGATATGGAAATCAATGTGCTATTTTGTAAGCATACATGTAAAGATATATACGATAGGGGCTGTTTTGTGTTGGTATAGATATTAGTGGGTTGTTTTATATTAAAATATGTGTATACATGAGTAATTTAGTAGTTTTATGAATGAATGGTTGTTAAGAATTATTCTAATGCATGATTTCACTTTTTGTTACAATTAGACCAAGAGGGATTTGAAGGACTAAAGTGGATCAAATAGTGGATAGACAAAAAAGGATCATGACTCTGGAACAAAACTATCTTGGATTAACCTATGAGTGTAGTTTAAAGTCTCAGGATAGATTGAAACTATCCCGAGCATTCTATTCGTTTAAATTTTACATTGCTTGTTCATTAAGCTAAGTTATACTTGTGCTTCTAAGCTTGGAATTAAGGTGAGTACTTAAACAAAAAGTACCCTATGATTTGGATTGTTTGGTGAATGCTAGATATGTGGTTGGAACCTATTTGAATGGTTATATACTAATATTGAAAGTGATATTTGTTATATGTACATGCTTGAAACATGAACAACAATGATATGTTCTTCGATTAACAAATATAGAGCCATGCTCATCTCTGATTCCAATAAGATATGGTGATAATAATTCGATGCCTTGATTAGGAAGATATGATCAATTTCTGAATCTAATATGGTGTGCTAAGTTGTAAGTCTTGTCTAATTGACTATGTGAATGTATGTGATTGATACGATAAGTCAAAAGCTTTGCTTATGTGATTACATGAACATGGATCTATGCTCATCTCTGATATGAATAAAACATGCTACTTGATTATCTGAATAAGGAGCTAAGCTCAATTTTGACTTTGATATGATAAGATTTAACTAAAAAGCGTTGGTTTCGAGTCAGTCATAGGTATAGTTGACATGCCATAGAGTCCATAGAGCTCGTGTTTAGGGTGGACTACGGTCCTTATTTGGCGACAGTAGGAGGGAAGTGTTGTGGTCACTTGGTGATAGTAGGAGGGATTGACCGGTACTGCGAGTACCATTTTATTTAGAAACAAATGGTTGGGGATTCGTGTACCTAGGTTGTTACTTGATTCTCAAGGCTATGATAAAGACAAAATAATGAATTTTCAATTTAAACAAATGAGTTATGCTTGATGATTCTTATAAATAGTAACTATGTTATGAGATATTATGCATGATAATTTATGTGATAAGTGTACACGTTCTTGAGATACTATGTTAAATAACTTAGGTAACAAGTAACCATGTTTATGGGGCGCTATGTTCGAAATTAATTGTAACAAATAAATATAAGTCGATGACATGTTAAGTTTGATGGCTTGTATGATAAGTACCATAATTTCATGGCATGTTATATTAATAACTTATACGACAAGTAAAATCATGCTTATGATGTTCCATGACTATGATATGTTATGTCTTGATATCTTTGTCTATGGTATGCTTTGTTCTTGATATACCTTGTCTAAGATATGTTATTACTATGATAGGTTTGATGTCTTATGAGACAAGTAAATTCGGGACTAGGATAACTTATGTGATAAGTAAAGTGTATTTGTGATGCTAGATTGATAAAGAGTTAAAATCGTGGAAGTATGTAAGATGTTAGTTTAATGGTTTGAATGAGACTATTGTACATGTTTAATAGATAATGTGATCTTGTGATGTCTAATTTGTAGGCTTAGGTCGCTATAGGAACCCTTGGCATGCTCTACTCAATTTCCTTAGGGTGTTAATTTACGAAAGTGTGGCATTAGACGCTCTTATTTTGTTTGATTTAAATTTGATATATGAATAAGAGATGTAGCAAACCAATATGGCTTATGTTTTGAATGGTGTTTAACTTGATTTCAAGATTTAATGAAGTGATTGGATGATTAGGTTACATATTGATTAACCTTCGATTAAATTGATAATTACTTGGACCTTAACAAGCTTCGATGAAAGAATAGAAGTAGATTATATAACGTTGAATGTATATCTTCAGTTATTTTTGCTACATCGCTAAGTGTTTGCTTATCCTATTCTTTCACCTACATTTCAGGTTAAAAGGTTTGCTTGTTGTTGCTTTTGGAGCCTAGATTAGAGCACAAGTACAAGGACATTGTTTGTAAGCTTTTTTTACGTACTCCTAGAGGGTGGCACATAGTTTTGTATATATATATATTCATAATACATTTCAATCGCCATTTTGGTCTTATGGGATTGTAAATATTAAGGTATCTAAGGTCTTGTAAAAGGGCCCTAATAGGTTTTCATATTGCTTGCTTATGAAGTTATGGTAGTTTGATTATTATGGCATGTTTAATAGTATAATGCAAATGATATAGGTATATTGTCATGTTTGATCTAAGCTTAGTACATCTTGATCATAGTGTTTCGAATAAGAAGATGGTTGGAGTCTAAAGCTTGTTTTAATAGTGTGATAACAAACCGTAATGATTTCTAATAATTCTTAGAACATGTTTAATATGGTTGAACCTTATAACCATTGATCTAACTAAACCTTATTCTCAACTTGATTTTTAGACATGATAATTATAATGAAAAAATGAAAGATAGGAACTAGAATCAGTTCAGAAAAAAAAAGGTTTATATGGTTACATGTTAATAATAGCAAAAGGACCTAGAATTTTTGCTAATGAATGAAAGGTCTTAACTAATTCATGAAAACAAGTATCTAAAAATTTCATTTATGGCTACTTGAGTTAAGTTTCTAAATTGTAATTAAAGTTAAAGAAAACTTCTAGTAGAAGTCTTGACTTTGTCTTCTTGAAGAGTTCGAAATAGGGATTTCTTGTAATTAAGTCAAATCTTGTTTGTTCAGTAACACTTTCTAGTTCGGTTTATCTCCTAAACTGGGTTACGAGTGTTACATTTATTGGTATCAAATCCTAGGTTTAGTCGATTCTCGGAATAAATCGAGACTTGTTGTATTATCATAAGTTATTGTGCCACCTAGGAGTTAAACTCGATGAATACTTGTGATCTATGTCTGGTAAAACTATCTTCTATGTTTTGATAGTCAAAAGAAATGTCTGAAATACCTTTGAGCCAGGATAACGAGAGCCCGACTGATTCCTCCAATAAAGGAGGATGAGTAAGAATGAATCAAGATCAATAAGATCCTAAGAATGTTGCTAAACGGCAGCAAATATTTCCTAAACCAGGTTAGGGGTGCTACATTTTTGGTACTCCTCACTAAGCCTAGTGTGCTTACGCTATCTTTGTCCATCAATGAAGAGAATTAAAGGTTGTTGGCAGCGAGCAAGCGAAGGGGAATCCAAGGACTTGAACTATTTGAAAGTATGATTTTCGAACTAGACTAGTAGTAATAAAGGCAATGGGGTTCATTGTTGTTTGAGAGGGTTGTTTCGGATACTCCTTGTTTGGACATGATTCTATTTGGTGTTTTAGACTTGTATGATAGCTTATGCTTTGATTTTGGGGCTTTGGGGAAGTTTAAGCATGTTTGGTAGATACCATACTATAGGTCTACCTTGTTGATTATCTTTGTTGTCATGATGTCTATGATTCCATATCATAGTGGTCTTTTGGTTAGCCTTTAGTTGGAAAGATGTTTGTATGATGTTTCAAGCATGTTATTTTGTGAGTTAGGGTGTTTGGGACTAATTTGGATATGTTTAGGGAGGTTCTAAAGGGTCTCGAATATGTATTTTTTACAAATCTGTAAGTAAGTTTCGCAACCAGATGAACCGGTTCCGAAACCTATTAAAGTTGGTATCGAAACCAGCCTCAAGATTTCGAAACCAGGAAGCCAACTTTGGCTACTGGAATAAAGGTTCCGCAACCTTTGAGAGAGGTTTCGAAACCTTTCATGAGGATTGTTTTGCAAAGTTGAAAAATAATTTGAAATGTTATATTTTGGTCTTATAACATATATTCATCAATTCAATGAGTTCTAAGCGTCCTTTTGAACTAAAAATTTACATGTGAGTCTGAATTTCTTTAATTTCAAAATTGTGCTTTCAATTTCGTATGGATCCTTGTGGTGTTGTGATTCTTTCAATTTGGTCCATGTTTTGTATGATTGCTAATTAAATGAGATTACATGATTAGTTTGAGCTAAAATTTGACCGGCGTGCATGTAACCTGACTAATTAAGGTTTGGTAACTTAGGGTTTAAGTAAGTCCTCTTAGTTTTCCAGATTTGCAATTTGGTCCCTAAATTGCAATTACGCTTAATTGGATGTCAATTCGACGCCTGATTCCAATGGGAATTTATCTGTTGTTAGCATGCTCACCTTAGGGATTAAATATGCATCTAGACAAGATAAAGGAAAAAAATTAGACCTAATTTTAAGTAAATCATTTCAGGTTTGTTTCGGCAAACACATTGTAGCTCACCCGGTTCAGTCTGGCATTTAGACCGGGCCGAGGGAATTACACCAACAACCCAGGATGGAAGCAACATCCAAATTTTGGTTGGGGAGGCAATAACAGTAATCCAGTAGCACAGCCAGCTACATCAACTGTCCCTCTTGGATTCCAAAAGACTCAAAGGCAGAACCAGGGATCTTCTAACTCCAACTCTAATTCTTTTAATAATACTTATCAAAATTTTATGGAAAATGCATGTGTCATTATGCAAGATCAAGCAGCCCACCTAAAAAACCATAGTGAGATGCTCACACTGCATGTTGCCATGTTGCAAAACCAGCAATCAATCATGCATAACAACACCGCCTCAATTAGGTCTTTGGAGACTCAAGTAGGGCAGATTGCCCAGATGTTGAAGGCTAGACCACCTGGCGGCTTACCTAGTGATATTGAAGTCACTAAGGCCTTTAATGTAGAGCAATGCAATGCCATCAATCTTCATAGTGGCACGCAATTGAGGACAGAAGCCAAGTTTGGGGGAAGCACTTCAGTAGATCCTACTCCAAGCAAGCCATCCATCGATGCTCCTGCACCAAAAGAACCCACTTTTGCGTCTGATACAGTGAATAACCTTGCTACTAAAGGCAAGGAAGACAAAGCCGAGGATACACCTCCACCCAACAAGCCACAAGACGAGCCCAGACCATCGCCTTATTTCCTACAGAGATTGAAAGCTCAGAAACAGGATACCCAGTACCAGAAATTTCTGGAGATACTCAAACAGTTGCACATCAATGTTCCACTTCTAGAGGTCATTGATCAGATGCATATCTATGCGAAGTTTTTGAAGGAGATTGTGACAATGAAAAGGAAGGTGGGCGATGTTGAAATTGTAACCAACATGGGCAAGTTTGTGGCTGTGCTGAGTGATTTACCACCTAAGATGAAGGACCCTAGCAGCTTCACCATTCCATGATCTAAGGTGAAAGTGTGAACTTGATGCCGAAATCTGTGTTTAAAAGATTAGGAATGGGAAAAGCAAAGCCCACATTGGTGATCCTTTAGTTGGCTGATCGTTCACAAATCCGACCTGAGGGAAGAGTTGAAGATGTACTAGTTAGGGTATATAAGTTTGTTTTCCCAGCATACTTTATCATCTTAGACTGCGAGTCTGATGAGAACGCTCCCATCATCTTGGGGAAACCATTCCTAGCCACCGGACGAATCGTGATTGACTGTGAGAATAGCAATTTCACCATAAAGGTGAATGATTAGAAGATCACATTCAATGTCTTCAACACGCTCAAATATGTGGATGACTATTTTATAGGTACTAAAGAAGCCCTTATTGAAGAAAGTTTGCATGAGGTTTGTTGTAGCAACTTGCTTACTACTAAGGAACGAGCTGACTTTGATAGAGCCATGCATGAAGCTGAGAAAGAAGGTCATTCAGAGATCAAACAAACTAATGTTGTGCTTATGAGGCCAGGTAGAATTTTCGAGCCATTGGATCACGCTGAGTTCAAATCTCCTAAACCATCCCTTAAACATCCACCGATACTTGAAACTAAAATTCTTCCCCCTCAATTAAATTATGTATACTTAGGGGAAAATGATACACTGCTTGTTGTCATATCTGCATGTTTACATTCTGATCAAGAAGCTAAATTATTGAATGTTTTGTCCAAACATAAAAAAGCTATTGGTTGGACTATTGCTGACATAAAAGGAATTAGCCCTACTTTGTGCATGCATAAGATTTTACTTGTAGACGACCAGATAAGTTTGATAGAACCACAACGGAGACTCGATCCTATCATGAAAACTATGGTTATATAAGAAATCATCAAGTGGCTTGGCGCTGAAATTATTTATCCTATCTCAGACAGCTCGTGGGTAAGCCATGTTCAGTGTGTACCCAATAAATGAGGGATGATTGTGATAAGAAAAATGATGCCAGTGAACTCCTCCCCACCAAAACGGTCACTAGATGGCGAATCTGTATTGATTGTAGGAAGCTAAACAAGGCCACAAAGAAGGATCACTTCCCACTACCATTTATTGACTAGATTCTTGACAAACTTGCAGGGAAGCCCTACTATTTCTTCCTAGATGGTTACTCTGGTTATAGTCAGATTGCTATCTCCCCAGAAGATCATGAGAAGACAACTTTCACTTGTCCATATGGCATTTATGCTTTCCGCATTATGCCTTTTAGCCTCTGATGCACCAGCAACCTTCTAGTGATGCATGATGTATATTTTCTCAGACATGGTGGATGATTTCTTAGAGATTTTTATAGATAATTTCTCAGTTTATGGAGACTCCTTCGACCATTGCCTTGGTAATCTCAAAAAAAGTGTTGCAACGGTGTGAAGACATAGAAATGGTCTTGAATTGGGAGAAGTGCCATTTCATGGTAACATAGGGCATTGTCCTAGGCCATCGTATTTCTAATAAGGGATTTGAAGTAGACAGAGCCAAAATTGAATTCATCAAAAAGCTACCCCCTCCAGCCAATGTTAAGGCTATTAGAAGCTTCATGGCCATACTAGGTTCTACAAAAGATTGATTAAAGACTGCTTCAAAATCTCAAAACCTTTGTGTTTGTTATTAGAGCAAAATAGGGCATTTGAATTTGATGAGCATTGCCTTGCTGCATTTGAAACCCTACATAAGGAGCTTATCTCAGCACCGGTGGTAGTACCCCTTGATTGGTCCCAACCGTTCGAATTAATGTGTGATGCAAGCGACTATGTTGTGGGTTCTGTTTTGGGTCTGCACCGAAACAAGGTTTTTCATGTTATATACTATGCTAGTCGTACACTCAATGAGGCACGAGTAAACTACACCACTACTGAAAAAAGAATTACTTGTTGTGTTTGCATTTGATAAATGTAGGTCATATTTAATAGGTACTAAGGTTATTGTGCATACTGATCATTCTGACATTAAATAAATGGTACCCAAGAAAGACGATAAACCTAGACTTATTAGATGGATATTACTTCTTCAAGAATTTTATATTGAAGTAGTCGATAGGAAAGGAACTGAAAATCAGGTTGTTGACCATCTTTATAGGCTAGTTAACGCACGCGATACTGGTGTTGTATGTGACATTAAGGAAGAATTCGCTGATGAAAATTATTAAAAGCCACAGCTTTACCATGGTATACTAACATTGTTAACTTTCTTGTTAGTGTTATTTTTTCCTGTGATCTTAACAGCCAAGGACGGAAAAAAATTCGGCATGATGCACGATACTACTATTGGGATGAACCTTATCTCTTCAAACAATGTGCTGATCAAAATATTCTGAAGGTGTGTCCTTAAAGAAGAAAAGGAAGCTATCCTACATCGTTGCCACTCTACTTCATATGGAGGACATTTTGGAGGACAAAGGACAGTTGTGAAGGTCTTACAGTCTAGGTTTTACTGGCCAACTCTATTTTGAGATGCTCATGACTACTACAAGGAGTGTGATAGATGTGAGAGGACATGAAATATATCTCGACGCAACGAGCTTCCCATGCAGGTCATCCTAGAGATTGAACTTTTTAATGTCTGGGTATAGATTTTATGGGACTTTTTCTATCCTCTAAAGGCCAATTATACATCCTGCTCGTGGTAGATTATGTATCCAACTTGGTGGAAGCAATAGCGACAACCAAGAACGATGCCAATAATGTCCTGAGGTTTTTGCACAAAAATATTTTTACACGCTTTGGTGTCTTCGGGCGATTATAAGCAATGAAGGTAAGCACTTTCACAACAAACTGATCGTCAAGGCATTGCGTCGCTACAGAGTCCACCACAAAATCGTCACAGCATATCATCCATAAATTAATGGGCAGGCTGAAATATCAAATCAAGAGATAAAGCAGATCCTTGAAAAGGTGGTTAAACCAAACCGCAAAGACTGGTCTTTGAAACTGGACGAAGCATTTTGGGCTTATCAAATAGTTTTTAAAACACCACTGAAATGTCACCTTATTAACTGGTATATGAAAATTCTTGTCACCTACCGGTTGAACTTCAACAAAATGCATTTTGGGCCATTAATAAGATCAACCTGGATTGTCAGTAAGCTGGGGAACGAAGACTCATGAAATTAAATGAGTCGGATGAACATCGACTGAATGCATATGAGAATGCTAAGATCTACAAAGAGAAGACAAAAAGACGACATGATCCTAAACTAACGTCTCAACAATTTGTTGAAGGACAAACGGTGTTACTTTACAATTCTCGCTTAAGGCTATTTCTAAGCAAACTGAAATCGCGGTGGTCCGGGCCATTTCGAGTAGTCAAGGTTTACCCACATATTTAATTATAATTATTTATAGTACTATAATATTAATTGATTCTTATTTAAATAATTTTTTTTAATCATATAAGATATACCTATATATTTTTTCGTATTCTTTTTTACATGTGTGAGTAAGAATTATAATATTATTTAATAAAAAATATCATCTAAAATATATCTATAATACTATTTTTAATGAAATGACTTTTAAGGATAAAGTATTGACGGGAATATAAAAAATCAAGGAAATGATGAGAAAAAAAATTTACAAAAAGTTGCAATTAAAGGATCAAATTAAATAAAATACAAAATTAAGGGATTAAATTGCAAAAATAAAAATTTATTTTCAAAAATACGAATTGAAGTAAATAGGTAACCTATAGTGGTTTAAGAACATGGGGTTAAATTTAATCAAAAATAAACTTAAAACGAAGAAAAAATCGAAGAAATAAGAAAACACTTTAAATTTCAAAAAAAAAAACACTTTAAATTAAATCAATGAATTACGCACATCACATAATCTCCACCGACCATTTACCAATTCAGCATTTGGAATCTTGCCTTGGGCATTCAGAATTTATCATTTTAGTGTTAATACTTGACCCTGACACGAACCCAATATTTGCCTTTCATTTTGTTTTCAAAATGTGCTAGCATTTCCAACATAACTCAGCACAAAGCATAGCAAAACCAGTAAGGAGGGGCATCTTTTTGTCATTTCACACATGACATACTGCAGTCTAAACCTCTTAGGCATTTAAAATTTGCAGTCATTAAGAGAGTATTACATATTATTATTAAAGGTTTTCAAGACCCTTTTCCTAAAACACAATCTAATGTCTCGTTAATGTACACTAACCTTCTTTTTCAGGGCTTCCTCAGCACTCTGATTTCCAAATTTAAAAAAAAATACATCAGTTCTGCTATGAGAGAGCTATCTTACGGAAGGGTCCCAAACATAGTTTAAATCCCTAACAAACAACTACTATTCCATCCCTCTGCTAACTGTTAGCAGTAGTTTTGGGCTTGTAATGCCAAAGCTACACGATTGTTGTCCGGTTTAAAATGTCAAAAATAACTTAGGTGTATATAGTTTCCACTTACTCAGCTGGCCGCCACTGCGTCAGTTCTTGGACTGGCGTCCAAGAGTTGATGCAGCTTGGCACCGGACTTTTTCTCGTACATTCCACTCTCTTTGTCTTCGTTTTTGTTCTTAGTCATTTCCTGTGCCTGTCCCAGTTGAGCAGCTTTCAGTCCCTCCTGTATCACAAAAGACTTTGAACAAGTCATTACAAGAGGTATGGGAACTTGGAGTCAAGGGGGATAAAACAGGCAAGTGGCAAATTAAAATAAAAAAAGTTGAGAAGGAAGGTTAAAGGGCGTACCACTAATGTAGCATTTTCTACCCTTAGTTTATCTGATTTTTCAGTTAGTTGATTTATTTCAGATCTGAGTGTTGCATTCTCTGCAGTCAAGGACTCAACTTTACGGGCAAGCTCTTCAGTCTCGGCCTATAAAATAATATGGCATTAGCTTCAGATTATTCATTGTTATACTTCAAATCAGGTAAAAAGGTTCAAAGAAGGAATTTCTTAAGCACATGATAAGCAAAGTGTAATACATATTTCTCGTACCTGCTTCCTCAACCTTGACCTTCTAGCAGATTCTCTATTAGATTGTTTCCTCCTCTCCCGTTTCAGCTCCCGTTCGTTCTGGTTAAATTTAATTTATGTTAGTAAAAGATAGCACAACCCAACCAACTGAAAACGTATAAAACACTGAGCATTAACTACTTCAGAACGCAACAAAATGGATTCAAATTATAAGCAAGCTAAAAGCATAGTTCAGTTCAGATAAGCAGGACAGAAGTAGAAATACAAGAATTCCACTAACCAATACCTGCATCCAGACTTCAGGAGGCATTACCCCACAAGGTACGTTCGTAGGACTGGATTTAGCATTAACAGAGGGAGGGTTCCTAAGCTCCAATGCTGTGCTCATGCCAGGAGAAAGTACAGCTCCGATTGGTTTGGGAGAGATAGTTGTAGTTACCTCCCCTGCAGCAACTGCATTAGTAGACTTAGCCTCATTTTTCGCATCTCCACCTGCTAAAACAGAGACAATACATCAATAAACCTAAACCTCCATACATGAAGACGGACTAAATGTATCCCAAGATGGAATACTTTTATTCATTCTTTTTCATTTTGAAACACAAGTTACTTTTAGAAATCACAACAAAACTTTTGCTTATCAAGGACATGAACCTAGCCTAGGTACCGCATATTATAGGAACCATGCAATTGCAAAACGCAGATTTGACCACTATCCACACTACTGAACAGAAGTCTGACTAAAACTTCAGGTCAACTCTATCATTCATCAAGAATATACTTGGTGAAGAATGGAGTCATACCAACAGTTGGTGTTCCCTCCCTGCTTCTTTTCCGTCTACTTTGATCCGTCTGACCAAAGATGCACAGTGGTAAAAATAAGCTTTAGCATTTTGTCCTTAAATCATTTTCTAATATACTAGTCAAATAAAACTAAGAAACGAAAAAGATGCTAAAAACAGGTTAACCAGATAGGAAGGAGATTTTACCCCAGTTGTGTTCCCGTCACTACCATCAGTAGAACCTTCAGTCTCCGCGCTGTCCACATTATCAAAAAAATTAGTTAATCTACGAGGAAAAAGCACTTGGTTGTGTAATCTCTAATAAATGAGTTGCTATGGCAAAGCTCTTTGATCTTTTTAAAATACTAGTTTTCCCTGAAAAGATTAACAAACCTCTGGGACATTCTAGGTTCAGTTGTGCCCTCATCGTTTGCAGCAGTACCATTGCCTATTGACATAGCAAGGCCATCGAATCCTTTCATCTTCTTCGTTAAACCCCGTTCTGTATTACCTGATGATTTTGTAGGAGTTTCCACAGGGGTGGCAGTCTGCAGTACAATGCTCCGGTTATATTCAGAACTTGCTAAACACAATAAGCAAAAAGTAACATCCCATAAAGTAGTGTATGTGCATATGCATCCACAATAAACATGAATAAAAAAATGACACAGTTTGAAATGAATCATTCAACAGACAACTCACTTACTGCAGGTGATGCTGGAATATCATGACCATGTCATCCTTGGATTTCAAGAGCAAACAGATAAAAATGCATTAACATATAATATGGTACAATAAAACCAGAGTTCTGGATGTTAACTAGAATTCAGATCATATCCTAAAGGAGAAGAAAATGCAAATTTTCTTTATTGTGTTGCTAGTTGTACCATAAGGAATCTGCTGACTATTACCAAGCTGGTAGTGTATAAAATAGACCACTGTCTATACATATGGCAGCAAGGAAAGGAGAATTATGTGACAGTAAGTACATGCACTATACAAACTCGAACATCATAAACTAAACATAATTAGTAACCTCTGAAAACCTAGATAATTTGGTACAAAATTAATACTGTAATTAAAAGATAGTGACAGTAAACTTACTAAAGGAACCGCAGGATGGGCATAAACTCCCCCATGCGGGTAGATTGCTGCATAAGGTGCCCCATAAGGTGGCATCATAGGCTGAAAGAGTAAACAAATTAGTATTTTTAATGATAATGAGTTATTCAGCGATGAACATAAATAAAGTTAAATAAATGCCTTGGAGCTGTGGGCAATACCTGTGGAGGACCCCACATATAAGGGGGAGGAGCATGGCCAGAGGCCACAGCTGAGTTGTAATATGGTGGCATTGCGACTCGAGGACCATAATATGCCTATATGTAATAAAGAACCATAAATTGCCCATTAGCACTTTCATCATCAAAAGAGATTGTGCAATTTAGTTGAATAAATGTCTTAACAACATCAGTGAGAAAGAGGGGAGTAAGTGCATGAAAAAGAAGATAACCTGCATAGCTGCCCAATCGGGATAGACATGAATACTGGCCTGATCCTGTGAATAGAAATGTTTCGATCAATACTATGATATGAGCATTAAATTTAATAGATTAAATACAAAGCAAATTCTGCAACTACTACATTAGAGATCTCTTCCCTAAGTCGATTTGGATAATCATAAATAGTATAGTAATTTTTTTTTCTAGGACAATAAGCTACATTTTATTTCTAGTTTCAACAATTAAACATGCATAATCTCTTCGCTTACCGTTGGCACCGGTGAAGATGATTTTTCAGACTTAGACTTTACTTCATCATTGTTTCCCATTGTCAAACACCAAAGTTGAAAACCACTATCTTCTAGATATTTATTCCCCGCTCTCTCTCAACTGCAATCAAGGACAGAAACGTGAAGTTGTGCATCACAGTAAATTTTCTCAAGAGCAATAGGAAGGGTTCAGAAAAAAGGATTAACAAACAAAAAGGGATTAAATGGTTCAGAAAGTAAATTTTCTCTATAACTCTTTAAGTATTGGATTTTAAGTGCAAGATACAACAAATCAAATCTAGTCTTCTAACAACAAAGTTTTAGAAGATAAACCAATATTGAAACTTGACTTGTCTTAAGACTTAAACTGTATGCTAGCACACGTGGCGGCTTTGGTAAGATAATTTGGCATAAAAGTATAAAATAGGTTGCCTTTGAAAAGTTATTGTAACCAAACACAAGGATTATCCGCAACAAAGGGTTTCCATTCAATAAATATAAATTTTCAACAAAAAAATAACCTTGGGAAGGAGAAAATCTTTAAAGTTTATGTTCACCAAAAAAAAAATCCTGTACATGAAGAGATAGGAGAAAGGTGCTTAACCCGGGAAAAAATATGGAAAGGAGAGGGTATAACCGTCTTTCAAGTACCCACACCTAAAAGTAAAGAGCAATAAGAAATTTTGAAAAAAATAATCTACCGGATTAATCTGTCAACTAAAGGACAAAAATACCCATGAAACTGCGGTCGAAGATCTCTGCACTTTCTCCTACAAGCTTTTCTCTAAGCAATAAGATTTGAAGTTTTGAACTATTAGTTTTCGTAGATAAGCCTACAGGAATTCAGCTTTTAGGGTTCTGTTTCGATTTTGGACGTCTCAATTTCTTTGCTCCGTCTACGAATACTTGAAACTTATTCTAAATCTTTCAGCCAAAACAGGCGTGTAGATTCAAAGCTTCCTATCACAAATTACAACGAACTTACATAGATCCATGAAAAAAGTAAACGTTAAAAGATACTTAAAGGACAAGGAGATGAAGGACGTATATAATACTTTAATAAATCCTACAATTTCCCGCTATATGTTTTGGAAAAGTTTAGTTCAGTAAGAACTTGGATTGAATCCACAGCCCTACATTATCTCACAATTTTTGTAAATAAAACTCCAAAACTAGATTTAATTCCCAAAACATAAACTTTCCCGCACGTTCATCTGCCTTCTAAACAGCCAAACAAAACCCATAAGCACAATCCACAACCAAATATTTTGGAGAAATCGAAGAAAATAAAAAAAAAGTACCGGAACATTAATTTCAATATACCTTGAAAATCTGAATCTACAAACCTTCCTTCTGTCAGCAGCGAAATCAGAGAACCCTTAATTGGGAAGAGAAAAGATGAAATTGAAAACAAAATAGTTAAAAAGACTGCATTATCTTCACTGAAAAATTAAAGAGAAAAAGATTTGGATATTTTGCTTCTTTTTCAAATTCCGCAGAGAGAAAAAGAGAGATTTGAGAAGGGAGGGCGTGGGAAGAAGGAGAAGGAGAGGGAGAAAAGGGAGCGCCAAGGCAACAGCCACGTCACCAAAAACGTGTCGTAGAAAAGCAAGCGTATAAATACAGTGTATATACATACGGAGGGGGCAGAGTTGGGTTGTTGAGTTGGCCCATCGATATTCGCGCTGGCCATTTTTATTTATTCAAACGTCAGATGAACCGTACACGTGTTGGCTGTTTAGTCAATCTACGCATATCGGGTAAAGGGGGTCCAACCTATTCCACCCGTCATGTGGGCTTACGTGGTCATGTTTCGTAATTTTGTTTTTTTTTTAATAGAATTTTTGGATATTTAATTGGCATCTGATTTAACTAAAATGAATAAATCTTTTGGAATCCACCAATTGCCACTTGTTGATGACCTAATTCTAATTGGGGGCGTATGAACCCACGCTTTTGTCACGTAAGCATTATTTTACAAATTAATTGATTGGATGATTTTAAACTTAACGTTACACATTGAAAAGTATTAATGATATGAAATATAAATCATGGATTGTTTTTAAGTGACTATATTATTATTATCATCATTTCATCAATTAAAGTTTATAATTAAATATATTTATATAAAATGAACTCAACAAGTAGTTCCGGTGAGAAGTAATTGATGTCCATCTTAAGAATATAAATAAACACTAACTTGTAATCACCTTTAAACTATTCAATATATATATATAATTGATAAGAAATTATGAACATTAACCTTTTAAAAAAATTTGATAAAATATAGAGAAATTACATTCTCATGTTGGAATTCAAACTCATACAAAATTGAAAAACGTGAATATTTTTTTACTATTCGACCAATTAGTAGATCTCTGACCATTTTAAAACTTTCATCCCTATAAGAGAACATGAGCATTCTTGACCACTCGACCAATTAGTAGATCTCTAACTATTTTGAAACTTTCATTACGATGTTTTCTTATTCTCCTCTCACATCGGCATTGAGTGTTTTTGAGGAAATCATTACAGCGTAATTGCTCTCAATTTTAATCGTATCGTGAACAACTCTAAAATAATTGTACTGGTTCTTTCATACTTTTTAAAGGAAGGCTTAAGTGGCAAATAAGTGTTCAAACTATACCTTTTTTATATAGCCTAAAGTATTTTTTCGGGCTAAACAAGTGTCTAACGTTTCTAGTGTTACATAAATAGGTGTCCGTAGTGATTGTCCGTTAAAAAAAATCTGTTAGCCAATAAAAAATGGCACTTGGCAATATTAAACATTTCCTGAATTTTTTTTTTAAATAAATCAAAAATTTTAAAATATTCTGAAATTTTTAAATAATCTCAAAATAGTCCCCAAATCCGTAAACCACCCGAATCCGGCCACTACCACCAGTGTTGGTCGCATTTCCGGCGACGAACTAAAGCGCCCTCCCCTCTCCGAACGACCCACACATTGTTCATCGTCTGTTATGTCGTCGTCATTGTGAATTATTCGAATGAACCATTTGACGATTTCGACGTTTCGCACGGCACCGGTCGATTTATGGCGACGATGTGGTGGGTAAATGGTCGTGATGGTCCGGCGATGGATGTGGTGGGTGGAGGCATGGCAATCGACGACAAAATCATGTCAAATCAGGATTTAGGTTTTGAGGTGTTAGGGGTTTCAAATTTTGGGCCTATTTTGTAAAATAAAGAAAATATTTTGTTTTATTAATTTTTATTTATTTTTAAATATAATTTTAGAAATTTAAGAAGCTGACACGTGTCAGTTAACGATGAAAATTAACGAACATTGACGAAGGACACTTATTTGATTAACGTTGAAAACGTTAGATATTTGTTTGGCCCGAAAAATAATTTAAACACCTATTAAAAAATATATAATTTAGAGAATTATTTGCCACTTAAGCCTTAAAGGAATGCAGGCTTGAATTTTGTGATTTTTTGAATAATCAATGGATTTAACTTAACCTCTTCAAAACAAATTAAAACGATGAAAGTGTAAACAACATCTTCGCATGATTCAGAAAATATTAGCATTGAGGTACATTCATTGTGATTAACCAAAAGAGTTGTGTATGTTTGATGTTACCGTTAGAATATCGAATTTCTGGTCATGAAAAGAATTTTGTTTGTTTTTTTAATTTTCTTGCCAATTTTCTATACGATTAATCGTAAAAATTATTTATGTTTGATGTTTCAGTTAGGATCTCATCACGCAAAATGATGTTTTCTGTCAATTTGTTTATATTTTATCAGATGTCTCTGTTAATTTAGTGAGTTTTCATCTCTATACATCGTATAAGGTTATAGTTAAAATTCTTATTTATTTTATTTACAATAAGGGAGAAGTTAAAGTTGTAACTTGTACACAAGGATAACAGAACATAAACTCGATCTAAAAAATAAGATGACAACTTATATTTATGTCTATGAAAAGCTATCAATCCTAGGGGTGAGCAAAACTCGACTCGAGGCAAAAATACTCGACTCGTCTTGACTCGACTCGAAATTTTATAAACTCGAATAACTCGAAAAAATTTCAAATAAAGTTTGAGTTGTAAAATGAAAATTCGAATAACTCGAAATTTTTAGTAATTAGTGGATTTATTTTTAAGTTCGAGACGAGTCCCTCTATTTTTTATGATATATACACACTGCTATATAAAAATATGAAGAAATATTGTCACATGTGAAAAAATATATATGTGCATATCTTATATGATTAGAGAAATGAGTTTAAATTGGAATCAAACCATACTATAACATGATAAATAATTACAGTTAAATTTTTATAGGAACTCGAAAACTCGACTCGACTTGACTCGACTCGAATTTCTTAAACTCGACTCGAATCGAAAAAATTTCAAATAAAGTTTGAGTTGTAAAATATGACTCGTCAACTCGAATAACTCAAAATTTTTTGACTCGACTCGACTCGACTCAACTCAATCGAACGCTCACCCCTAATCAATCCTACAGTTAAAATTGATTGAAGATTACTGGTTAGAGTTCAAAATTATTAATTAATTCTGCATATAGGTTATTTTGTAGAAATTTTTTCAATTGTACTAGTCTTTTTAATTATAATAGCAAATTGTAATAGTTCTCTCTTCAAAAAAAATTGTAATAGTTCTAATAGCGAGTGTTTGGTACTATTTTGCTTGAAAATAATATATATATAGTAATTACATGATTTAGTATTTTCATAGGTTAAAGTTTATTAAAAGCTCTTGTATTATATCTAAAAGTCTAAGGGTTCGTTTGTTTGAAGTACTTTGTTTTTCAGAAAAAAAAAAAAAAAAAAAAAAAAAAAAAAAAAAAAACTTCTATTTTCTGGTGTTTGACAAAGTAAAACCAATTATAGTTAAAGAAATTTGAACTACGATCAACTAAAAAAAATAAAAGGCTCGTATAAAATGACTTACGAGAATTTGTCTATAAGTCATATTACTGAAGCTATTAACTTTTTCCCAAATCACTTTACTTTCATTTCACCGTCTTCAGTCTTTTTTCTCTCACCGTTCGTCTCTGTTCTCACCGTCTTTCTCTATCTCACTGACATCGTCGAGTCTGTCACCTTCACCACAAGTAAGTTTCACCAAGATGTGTTGTTTTTATTTATTTTTCTTTTGAGAAATTAATTTTTTGTTCTTTTTTAGATATTGGGTTTCTTGTTGATTTTTTCAGTTTATGTTGTTTTTCTTAGTTTATCGTTATTTTTGTTTTAAATTTTATGTTTTCACTTGTTGATTAGGTTAAAATATTCACTCACAAGGCTTAAGCTTTTTATTTATGTGAATCGTTGGCTATATTTATAAAGCTATTATTATTATTATTATTATTATTATTATTGTTATTATTATTATTATTTCTTTGTAGATGGGTCGTAATTCTATTCAAAATACAATAGCAAGAGTTGTTGTTTCAGCTTTAGCTTTTGGGGCTCTTTTGATTCAAAGATTAAGATCTAGAAAATAAATAACTTGTGAATGTCATCTGAACCGAGATTACGAAAGAGAAAATTATATCAATAGTATTTTATATAAAGGTGTAGTGATGTAATAAGGATGCGGCCAATTACTTTTTTTTTTAATTTGTGTATTATTTTTAATAGGAACAACTTGTTACAATCAACAAGAGCAGTGAGTGTTATGGAGCAAGTTATCATATTTTTACATATAATTTGGTCATAATGTAAGGTATAAAGTGATTGGATCAATATATTATAGATCAATTGAGACAATTTATCGTTACTTTAAAATTGTATTGAGAGCTATTTCGAAATTTTATAAACTAGTCATCAGATTACCCGATGAGTCAACTCCTCCTGAGATAAGAAACAACCTAATGTTTTACCTATATTTTAAAGATTGTGTGAAAGCATTATATGGCACTCATGTCTGTGCACATGTCCCACTTAGCATTCAAGAAAGATTTCGTAGTTGTAAAAGGGGAACGACACAGAAAGTATTGGTTGTCATTATCTTTGATTTGAGTTCTATCCGGTTAAGAAGGCAGTGCACATGATTCTTGTAATTTAACGATGCACTTACACGTCCAAGAATATTTAAAATTTCAGAAGGTAATAATCAACATTAATGATGCAAAATATTTCAATTAAAGTCATAATGTATTAAGTAATAGTAACATTCGTCAACTTGTAGGTAAATATTATCTTGTTGATGCTGGATATGGCATCCAAAATAGAATACTTTCTTCATATCATGGTGTTCGATATCATTTAAAAGAGTTTAACGATCATTGTCCCAAAAATGCAAAAGAACTCTTTAATCTTCGTCATTCATACTACGAACCACTGTTGAGCGAGTCTTTAGGATTTTAAAGAAATATTTTCGTATTTTAGACATTGAACCATTTTGGAATTTTCAAACACAAGTCAATATAGTGTTAGCTTATTGTATCATTCATAATCAAATAATGGGAGTGGATCCTAATAATTTAATTAATGAAGAATTATATGAAGAACATGAGTCTAATTTGATAATATCAACTCTTACGCAACAAGAAGAGAGAGAAGAAGCTAGAGAATGGGCTTCTAAGAGAGATGGAATTGCACAAGTTATATAGTCTGACTATATGGTTAAAAACATCAATCTGTTTTAGAACTTTTTGTTGAGTATTTCTATAAAAACGAGTTGCTGCAGCTATTTCTGGAAAAATTTCAAATTCAGTGTGATACTAAATATGTTAAAAATCATTTGAGGACTATAAAAAACACATGAAAAATTATATGCAAAATTCGTGAAAAAAGTGAATTCGATGGGATGACAACATGAAAATGATAACATGCGATAGAGTGACGCATGATACTACAATAACGATAATCTTTACATATTTTTATTTTAATATATTAAACTTATATTTTACTAGTTGTTCTAATTGTGTATAATATTTAACAGACACACCCAAAATATGCGCCATTTCTGAACTAAAAATTGGTTTTGATGATGAGATGGCTTTGGTTGTCGGTCAAAATATGACAACGAAATTTTTTTCCAAAATATTTGCGGATATGGATTTGGCTGATACTAATGAAAGTTCAATCTTGTTAAACTTCAACATTAAAGATGTTAATGAGGAAAGAACAAATGTATCTTCATCCAACACATCAAAGCGTAAAAGGAAAAATATCAAAGAAAGTGGCGAGGATGACCACATTCAATTTGTAGGTGATAAACTTGGTGAGATTGCTAAAGCATTAAAAAGGTTTAATGAGGATAAGACACCACATCTTTACGAAGAAGTGATGTCGATGAAAACATAGGGGGTTGATGATGAGTTTCTTTGCAATGTGTTTGATTTTCTTGGGAAGAATGAGCCCGAGGCCAAAGTTATTTTGGCTAAAAAACTGAAGCATGAGAAAATTTGGCTTCAAAAGTTTACTCAATGGTAAAAATGTGTAGTTTTAATGTCGTGTTTAATTATAATTATACACTTAATCAATGTTGTTGTTTTAATGTGTTGTGGTATTAATTATGTACTTCGACAATATGTTGTTATTTTAATGTGGTGTAGTATTAATTATGCACCCTGACAATATGATTGGTTTAATGTGTTGTAGTACTAATTATGTAGTTAGACAATATTGTGTTATAATTATTAATACTACTAATTCTGTATCTGGATAATATTATTGTTTTAAAGTAGTGTAATATTAATTATGCACTTGGACAATATTATTGTTTAATTGTAGCGTAGTACTAAATATACATTTAGAATGACATTGTTTAATATGTGTAAAATCTATGTTTGATTTTGATATAATAAAGTATTTAATGACCAATTTTGAAAAAGTAAATAAAATTTTAAGTACTCAAAGTCAAATCTTAAACCCTAAATTTTTCTAAGGGTTTCAAGTCAAACTTTACCAAATCGCCCAGGCGTATCGCTACGCCCTATAGCGATTCGATACGAAATTTGGCTACTAGAATTTTAATTGAATACATTGTTTAGATATGGTTCACCCTGTTTCGATATGGCGTTGCGATACGGGTTTGCCCGTTTTGATACGGCCTTCAACCTGATTTATACTTATGAGTTTCGATACAGGGCTTAGGCGTACCGATCCTCAGTTTTGGTACGACACGTTAGCGTACCGATATGGGGTCTTAAGATTTTTAAAATCTTTGCAATAAATTTTTTGACCGTTGAATGTTAGTTAAAGCTTCAAAATTCAGTTAAACCGTACCAATACGGTTACTTCCGTTTCGACACGCTTTTATAAAAACAAGCTTTTCGTTTCAGTACGCCCTTGAAGCGTACCGATACCTTTTTCCCAAGACTTTTTCATAAGATTTCAGTGAGCAAAAATTGTACCAATACGGCCTAGCCGTTTCGATACGACCCATATTTTACACTAAGACAGTTTCGATACGCCTTCCCGCGTACGCCCATGCATTTACTCTTGCAATAATTAGTTTCTGTCTTACAGGTACAGATACAGGGCTCCCTGTACCGATACGCCTTGCATTAGAAGTGCATTTATTGCGGGAAAAATGGTCTCCAACGACTCTATTAATGATCTCAACTACTCAAACGGTTAGAAATCAATGAGGGGATAAAAAAACAAGCCTCAAAAGCTACAGCAACAACTATTCATTAATTGAGAAGCATTCAAGCAAAAATCCAATCTCTTGAGCCTTTTAGAGTCAAACCCTTGTACCCAACTTGTGATTTTTCATTGTAATTTGTTATTTCAAGTTTGGGGAGAGCTCACTTGTAATTGGGTAACATATAAGCCTATTTGAGAGGTCAATTTAAGTTTGCCAATAATTTCTTGTAAAAGAGTGATCTTGATCAAGCTTTGGGTAGAAAGTTTGATCGTTTTGTAACGGTTTCCTCCTAATCCTAGAAAAGGGGACGAATTTAGTAGTGAATTGTTTGAAACCCTTAGTGGGGAACTAAGGTAGTGGATGTAGAGCTTGTTAGAAACTTGAACCACTCTAAATCTCTTGTTCTTCATTTTTATCTTTCCAATTTGCTTCCTATAATTTTTTAATTGCCAATTCACCCCCTCTTGGCCATTTTCCATCAATTGATCATCTCAACAATTGGTATCAGAGCTAAACTAATTAGAAAGATTAACACACTCTTGAGTCAATTCTAGGAGAGATACATCAATCCAACTTTCAAGCCATGGCATCTACCTTCGGCAATAGCTTGTACGAGTCTCAATCAGTTACCAAACTGCCTTTCTTCAATGAAGACAACTATCCATATTGGAAGAATCGGATAAGGTTATTCATCAAGTTAAATGATTATGTCCTTTGGGAAATCGAAGATGGACCATCCATTCCGATGAAGTAAGAAGAAGATAGGCAAGTTCCAAAATCAAAGCACGAAATGACAGATGAAGAAAGAAGAAAGCTACAAGTTAATTACAAGGCCTTGCACATGCTCTTTTGTGCACTTGAACCAGATATGTACTCGAAGATGTCTTTGTGTGCAAGTGCAAAAGAGATGTAGGATACACTCGAGACCACCTATGAAGGAACCAATATTGTAAAGGAGACCAAGATTGGACTCCTCAACTTGAGCTACGAAAATTTCAAGATGAAGCTCAATGAGAATGTCACAAAGATGTTCGATCGTTTCTCCATCATCATCAACGGACTCTAAGGCTTCGGAGAAGTCATTCCTGAAGATAAGCTTGTTCGGAAACTCGTCTACTCTCTTCCTGAGTCATGGGATGGGAAAATAACCGTCATTATCGAGGCAAAGGATTTGAAGACTTTGAAGCTTGATGCTCTCACGATTTCTCTTCTTAATCATGAGATTATGGAGCAAGGAAGAGAAGAAGAAAAGAGAAGAGAAGAAAATAAGGTCGAGAAGAAAGACGTAGAGAAGAAGATGTTGGAGTATGCCCAAAGACCAATCATGAGATGATTGTAAAAGGCATACTTATTTCATCTTGTTTATTAATAAAGTCATTATTATTATTTCAGTCTTATTATGTGCATCTATAAATAACTGAATTATAATAAGGTCCTTAGAATAATATAGTTATTCTTGAATGTCCTTAGTTAAGAATTACTGTGGGCGTGGACAACAATAATATATTAAGACTAATATGTAGTTGATTGATAACGAAGTGTTGTTATTGACATAGAGATATCAAAATCAATAGATAAGTATGTGTTAGAGAACGACATACTGGACTGACCCGTTATGAGCATGTTTCTTGGATTATTATGTGACAATCACAATGTTGCTCATGGTGATAACTAACTCTATGATCCCCAAACTTGATATTTAATGCAGTCAAACGTGTCTCACGTCTCAACATGCATAACAAATGCAATTCAACACATATCAACATAGCATGTTCATCTCGCATTCAAGAAATCCTAAAACACAATTTAATTGTGTAAACCTTTAAAACTTACTCTCGAGCTTGGATTGGCCTTTCAAGCTCAATCCAAACTCCCAAAGCACTCCCTTAACCATGTTAAGGCTTTTAAAATCTATTCACTCACCGATGAAACCCAACACAAGCTGAAAATGTCGATCAAACCAAGAGCTAACCCAAACTCTTCATTTTTCGGACCTGGACACAACCGAACAATTACTCATCAATTTCATCATCCAAATCATCACTAAACATGTCCAAAACAGCCCCCAAGTGTAACCATACCATCAGCCCAACTTTTCCCTCACATAACTACCTCAAAACTCAAGATTTTCACTTCTAAACTCACCCATTAATACCCATTTCGGGATTTCATTAAAACTTCACCATTTTAACATATGTTAAGCTTAAAAGCAAGTTTATAATATATATGAACTTTAAAAATTAAGAACTCAACGAAAAACCAACAAAGTTTCCATCTTTACTTAAAAAATTGAACACTTGAAACAACTCAAAAATGGGTTTTATGGAAATCCAAGACCATGAAAATGTTGAGGATGAAGAGGAGAAGTCAAAAACGTTATTACCTTGATAAAATCTCTTGAAATCGTTGAGGAAGATGATGGAACAGTAGAAAGGGGTTTTGGGAGGTTTTAGAACGTGAAAACTACTTTGAGAATAAGATGACTTTCAAAAATCCCTCTTTTCCTTTTTTTCTTTTTAGTGAAAATTCTCTTTTTACCCCCTCAACCTTTTTAAACCCTTTTTGGTGTATTAAAAATATTTTATCTCCAAATTAATTTAACCCATCCCAGTTTAGCTAACCCAATATCTCCCGACCCTAAACTTGGGGCGTTACATTCCCACTATTAAAAACCCTCAAAATTGAAAAACTTACTAAAAGTATTTCTAGTGGGTAAGGATCAATATTTCATTACATCCTAGCTCAGCTTTGGTTTTACTACTAGAATTCAATTATTTAGGTAAGCAACACTTGCTAATTACATCTCATGTAATTCTTATATTTGGTGAACAATTATTGTTCCTAATCATCTCATGATTATCCAAATCATTAGCCTTTAGGTTACTAATCTCATTAGAACAAACTAGGTTAACCAATATTACAACCAATAAATATCACTTGCTTATTCTTCACGTTTAACCAAGATAGATCTAAGTATTTTGCTTTGGTAAAACCTACATAGTACCGATCGAGGTTTTAACGAGGGCTAATATTGGATGATTAATTTTTAATTAAATATGGAGGGGTTTTGTTATATTAATCTCACCAGTATATTATGATCTAACCAGTTACCATCATGCTAAAAACATACATTGTATCACATACATGTAAAGCAATAAATATAAATGCAATGGTTATAGCCCTTAAAACTAAGGTGGCCTATCCCAAGCCAATGGGAGAACCAAAATTACTAAAGATAGAACTTGCTTCTCGAGCACCTAATCCACCTTTGATCGACCCATCATTCTGCTCCTTTGGTCCACGCTTTCTCCGTAAATATTACAATTTTTTAGAAACTCATTTTACATACGATGGAGTAAGATGAGAAGACGAAGAGAGCGATTTAAGTGAAGAGGAAGGTGAAGAGATGGCTATGCTAGCCAAAAGGTTCACTCGGTTCATGAAGTCCGATAGAGGAAGAAAGTTTAACAGAAAATGAGACTTCAAGAACAAGAACGAAGAGAATGATCAACTCATATGCTATGAGTGCAAGAAGTCGGGGCACATAAGAACCGAATGTCCTCAACTCAGAAGGAATAGCTTCAGGAAGAAGAAGAAGAAGTTCAAGGCAAACGTTGCTACTTGGATAGATGAGGAATCATCTGATGATGAGGAGCAAGAAGTTGCCAGCCTTTGTCGCATGGCTCTTAAAGAAGATCCTAAGGTAACCTCTAACCCATCTACATATGATTTCACTTTTAATGAGCTTTAAAAAGCTTATGATGAGTTGCAAGAGGTATATGACGAATTGGTTGAGAAGTATAAGGAATCAATTTTGAAAAACAAGAAAATCATTTTTGATTTGAAAACACAAAACAATTCCTTATATAAAACCAATTTTGAACTTGAAAAGAAAGGTTTTGCTTTAAAAGACAATTTAATATATTTTAAAAAATAAAATGTTGATTTAAACAACCTTCTTTTCGAGTTTCATGAGCATCACCATAAGGAGGTGAATGATCTCAAAGCTTCTTTGAACAAAGTTGGGAATTCTGGTTTTGAAAAAGGCCCTCTAGAGGTAAGAGGATTAGGAGTGTATAGGTTCCTAAGTAACTAGTTACTTCTAATAATATTCATGCTATTGCTTCTTGGATTCCCAAGGGAACAAAGTTTTGGGGAGCTAATGCTCATGGACCCAAAATGATTTTGGTACCAAAAACCAAAGCTTAATTCTTTGTTTGTAGGGGGAGCATTGCTACAAGGCCAAAGCTACATGTGCAAATTCAGGGTACCTTGATAGTGGATGCTCAAGACAAATGACCGATGACAAGAGTAGATTCTTAGAGCTAAAACCAAAAGTGGAGGAGTAGTGACATTTAGTGACAACTCCAAATGCCACATTGAAGGAGTTGGTTCTATTGGTAATCACTCTTCCATACTTATTGATAATGTTTTATATGTCAACGATCTTAAGCATAATTTATTTAGCATTAGTCAATTGTGCGCTAAAGGTTTTAATGTTCTTTTTTATTTAAATGGTTGTAAAATTTTGAACATTGAAACAAATCAAATAGTGTTCATTGGTTATCGCATAAGAAACATTTATATGGTGCATTTAGATGACATACACATTTTCTAATGCATGCTTTGTTGCTAAAGATGAACATAACTCATTGTTATGGCATAAAAAACTAGGACATGCGAGCAAGAGTGTTTTAGAAAAATTAGTTTCTAAAGATCTAGTTAGAGGTTTGCCTAAAATTAAATATTCACTTGATAAAATTTGTGATGCATGTGCAAAAGGAAAACATAAAATAACTTCTTTTAAACCTATTAATGATATTTCAACTAGTAGAGTTTTGCAATTGATTCACATGGACCTTTTTGGCCTTATTATGATAATGAGCTTGAGTGGAAAATCATATGTATTTGTTTTAGTTGATGATTACTCTAGATACACTTGGGTTCTATTCTTAAGTACCAAGGGTGAGGCTTTAGAAAAGTTCATCGCGTTTTTAAAAAGTTTCTCAAAATGATGTTCGTCAAACTATTTTTCATATTAGGAGTGACAATGGTACCGAATTTCAAAATTTAGGTTTTGAGGATTTTTGTAATTCTAATGTTATAAGCCATAATTTTTCGGCTCCACGCACTCCTCAACAAAATAAGGTAGTTGAGAGGAAAAACCGAACTTTAGAGGAAATGGCTAGAACCATGCTTTGTGAAAACAATTTACCTAAGTATTTTTGGGCGGAAGCCACAAATACGGCTTGCTACATTATAAATTAAGTAATGATTAGGCTAATTTTAAAGAAAACTCCTTATGAAATTTTAAAATCCAAAAAGCCTAACATTAGCTATTTTCATCCATCTGGATGCAAGTGTTTTGTTTTGAACAATGGAAAAGACAATTTAGGTAAATTTGATGCTAAAAGTGACGAAGCTATTTTCTTAGGGTATTCTTTAAATTCTAAATCCTATTGAGTATTTAATAAAAGAACTTTAGTTGTTGAAGAGTCTATACATGTGATTTTTGATGATAACCTCATTTCGAGGAAGGATTCTTGTGATGATAATGATGTAGGAAGTTTTAAAGCCAATGATGGTGAGCAATCATCAAAGGCTGATGAGGTTCCAAACAAAAAAGAATAAGCACAAAATCCACCTCTAGAAGCTTTGAAGGACATGGCTCTAGAGGAAAAGGAGATCACCTACCCAAGGGAGTTCAACTATGTCAAAGGTGGTGAGATTTTGGGTGATCCATCCAAAGGGGTAACCACTAGATATTCTCTTAGACTTGCTAGCAATGTTGCATTTATTTCATGCATTGAGCCTAAAAATATCAAAGAAGCATTAAAAGATGATTATTGGATATTGGCCATGCAAAAGGAATTAAATCAATTTGAGAGAAGTCAAGTTTGAACATTAGTTGATAGGCCTAGTAATAAATCTACTATACGAACTAAATGAGCTTTTAGGAATAAAATAGATGAGAGTGGTAACATAGTGAGGAACAAGGCTAGACTTTTTGCTCAAGGTTACACTCAATAAGAGGGAATCGATTTTGATGAAACATATGCACCCGTAGCTATGATGGAAGCCATTAGAATGCTTCTGGAATTTGCATGTTATCATGAATTCACGTTTTTTCAAATGGATGTTAAAAGTGCATTCCTAAATGGTTTTATTAATAAAGAAGTGTATGTTGAACAACCACCCAGTTTTGAGGATCCAAAATACCCAAATCATGATTTCAAACTTTCAAAGGCTTTATATGGTTTGAAACAAGGTTTTAATAAAGAAATGTTTTTAAGGACATATTAGTAGTCCAAATCTATGTTGATGACATAATTTTCGGTTCTACTAATGAAATGTTTTGCAAAGATTTTGCTAAGTTGATGCAAGGTGAATGTTTGCTTGGAGAATGTGAAACCTCAAGCCACACCAATGAGTTGTTCTACAAAGCTTGACAAAGATGAATGAGGTAAATGTGTTGATTTAAAGCTTTATCATTCTATGATTGGATCTTTGCTTTATCTTACCGCAAGTAGACCCGACATTAAGTTTAATGTTTGCTTGTGTGCTAGATTTTAGGCTAGTCCTAGAAAAGCACGCCTTATAGCCGTTAAGAGAATCTTTAGATACCTTAGAGACACACCTTGTTTAGGCTTTTGGTATCCTAGAGATTCCTCCTTTGATTTGCATGCTTTCTCGGATGCAGATTATGGAGGTTGTAAGATATATAAAAAAAAGTACCTCCGGTACTTGTCAATTCCTAAGTAGTATGCTCATATCTTGGTTCTCTAAGAAATAAAGTAGTGCAGCCTTATCTACCACCAAAGCGAAATACATATCGACCGGAAGTTTTTGTGCTTAAGTCATTTGGATGAAGCAACAACTTTTAGACTATGGAATTGGTGTAGTACCATACCCCTTAGGTGTGACAATACTAGTGCAATTTGTCTCACTAAGAATCTCATCCAACATTCTAGAACCAAGTACATAGAAATTAGACATCATTTCATTAGAGATCATGTTTTGAAATTTGATGTTGTTCTAGAATATGTAGACACCTTGAACCAATTAGTGGATATCTTTACCAAACCATTAGACAAAGAAAAATTTTGGACTATTAGGAGAGAGTTGGGTTTAACTAGCCTTTCTTGACCCTTTAGAGCCTTTTTGGTACAAAAATTGCTTGAATATGATTGATTGCTATGCTTTTGTGTTTTTGCTCCTATATGCATTTATGTTGGTTGCTAGGGGGAGTATGTATCTGTTTTAGTCCATACATGTAGTTCATATGTCATATACATCCATTTAGATTCGATTAAAATTGATTTTTTGAGCTCTTTGTTGCCTACAATGTATATTCTAGCAAAAAGGGTATCGATACGTGTTTCCGTACGGCTTAAAAAGCTTATCGATACGCGATTTCAATGCGCCATGTGGCATTTAGATACGAGTGGCCACTGGAGTTTAAATGAGCATTAAAGACCAAATTTCACTTTAAATCAAACACCCTTCTTTTTCTTTCAAACCCTAGCCCCAATTTTCCCTATAAAATCTCCTCAAATCCTTTAGTTTTTCACACAATTGTTTGAGGGCTTTTGCTTTTCAAACCAAGTCTAAACTTTAACATCAAGTTTGGTGCATCATCATCCCTCCATTCATCCATAATCCATATTCAAGGTATAAACTCTTTTTCTTTCTTTTTAATTTCGTTATTATTTATATATTTTTTAATTAAAATTTGTGTTTTTAGTATGTATATAACTTGGGTTTCAATAATTTTGTAAAAACTTTTTCAAAACTGAAATTTTTTTATTAGAATAAAAAATTACATCGTCTATTTTTTTTGATCGATAAGCGTATGATTTTATTCGAAGAAGAGAATCATACAACCCCCCATATGCCTCCTTAAAAAACCTCCCTAACCTAAATTGGAGGAAAAAGAGTGCATCATGGGAGGAAAATCACAAGGACATACCCCAATACTGGCCAATACAACCCTTACAAAATCATCCCGTCATCCGCAGTAGCATAAAGCCACGACACTCTATCCACCCCCCCTTTAGCTAACGCATCGGCGAAAGAATTCGCCTCACGGAAAGCATGATGAAAACATACACAACGAAGCTGTAAACATGCATAATCAATCTCACGAAACAGCCCTCTAGACCTCCATGGTCGTTTTTCCTTGTGCAACACCCAAGATAAAGCTATTCGCGAATCAGATTCGATAATAAACGAACCCTCCTCCTTCCATCGTGAGTCGGCCAGCAGACGAACCGCATACCAAATTGCCCAAACCTCAGCTTCATTCGATTCCATACACCCCAAAGGTCCCGAAAAAACAGCCAACACCACCCCCCTCGCATCCCGTAACACACCCCCACATCCCGCCATACCTGGCTTTCCCCGTGCCGCACCATCCACGTTAAACTTTAGAGCACCTTCTATCGGTGGACACCAATGTATTCCTACTCTAGGCTTCACTGTGTTCGACGGCAAACACATCACCGGCTGCTCCCACCAAGCAGACTCGGATAGAACCTCACCATGGGCTGAGAATTTAAGCCAATAGAACGACCTAAGCTTGATAAGGAATAGCAACTCATTGACATCCAAGTGTTTCTGATTGAATATGACTTCATTCCGCGCAAGCCATAAAGACCACAGTACCGCTGTGCAACCAACCCTCCACCACGCTCTCCCTTCTCCCGACAGCACCCCACTAAAACATTGCACGAGAAAATCCGCAAGAGATTTCGGATTCGCCCAGGCCAGCCCCCACCAACAGCGAAATCCCGTCCACACGCGGTTCGCAAATGCGCATAGGAAAAAAATGTGCTCTTCCTCGTCAATCCCCTCCCCACACCACACACAATTAATTCCGGCTAAAGGCACGCCCCGAATACTAAGCATAGACAACGTTGGCAAGCGGCGTAGTTGTACGAACCAAAGGAAGCATTGCACCTTCGGAGGTACTTCAAGCTTCCACACATTTAGGCCTTCAAAATCATGATCAGATAGACCCAACGTCGACATCAATTTCATCAAATTCCCTACTGAAAAATGACCAGCCGCATTCGGTTTCCACACCAACACATCACCTTCACTCTCCCTCAAGAAAAACCCCTTTACAATCGCGCGCAACTGGCTTAACTGATGTTGTTCAAAAGAGCGCAAATCACGACTAAAAAACAGCAACCATTCCGCATGGTTCAATGTTCCTTGTCGCGCATATTCACATACCACTGCTGCCTTGTTGTTCGCACATCGAAAAATATTCGGAAAAACCTCACAAAGAGGCTCCTCGATACACCAGCGATCGTACCAAAATAACACCCTTTTCCCGTTCCCTATGTGCCACAAGAAGCAATCGTCACGCAAGAAATTACCCGCGACATCCCCTTCTTGTATCTCGACAATTCTCCTCCAAACGAAAGACATGTGCTGTTTTCCAACCACATTCGGCAGTCTCCCCCTCATTGCAACGCCATACTTAGCTTCCACAATCGATTTCCACAAAGCCTTGGGGGAATCAGCATATCGCCACAGCCATTTAGCAAGCAATGCTGAATTTCGAAGCTCAATATTCGCTACACCAAGACCCCCTGCCTCCTTCGGCCGACACACTTTCTCCCACGCTACTCGGTTCATTTTCCTTTTTAAATCCGTATCGCCCCACAAGAATGCCCGCCGTATCTTCTCAATTTTATTCAATACTGTTTTCGGCACCCGAAAAATGCTCATATAATATAGAGGCAGCGTAGAGAGCACCGAGTTCACTAAAGTCACCCTTGCGGCAAAAGACAAAGAATTCTTTTTCCATCCCGCTAAACACAAACGCATCCGATTAATTACCGGCTCCCAAACCTTACCATTTCGTGGGTTAATTCCTATCGGAATTCCCAAGTATTTAAAGGGAAGTTCAGCTCGCACACAACCCAACTCCTTAGCCATCGCCAATGCCACTGTCTCCTCTAATCCCACAGCATACATCGCCGATTTGGCATAATTTATTTGCAGCCCCGAACCATACTCAAAACAAGTCAGCACGCGCTTCAAGTTTCTAGCAAAATCAACATTCCCTTGAATGAAAATAACCGTGTCATCGGCAAATTGCAAGTGCGAGAGTCGATAATCCGCAGCCACACTCACACCTCTAATCAGCCCCAATCCCTCCGCATTTACCAAGAATTGATGAAGTGCTTCCGCGACAATCACAAAGAGTAACGGCGACAAGGGATCACCTTGTCGCAATCCCCGTTCCATAGAGAACTCCGGTGTTGCACTACCATTTACAAGTACCGAAAGCCTTGCTGTACCCACACAATTCCGTATCCAAGTCCGCCATCTCACCCCAAAGTTCATCCGATCCATAACATCCACAAGAAACTCCCATTTTATGCAGTCGTATGCCTTTGCAAAATCAATTTTCAGCACTACACCACCTTCACTAAACCGTCGCTTCCTAAGTGAATGAACCACTTCATTGGTTAACAAAATGCCATCAACAATCTGTCGCCCTTTTATGAAGGCAGATTGCTCTTCACTAATCACCGAATGGAGAACTTTTTGAAGTCTACCCGCCAAGACTTTCGCCACAATTTTGTATACCGCATTTAATAAACATATCGGCCGAAAATCACTAATCACCTGTGGGTTCTCTCGTTTTGGGATCAATACAACAAACGTCGAGTTGGCCCCTTTCGGCAAAGAGCCATGCGCATGGAACTTCTCAAACAAACGCCCCAAATCATCCTTCAAGAACTCCCATCCCCTCTTAAAAAATGCGAAACTAAATCCATCCGGCCCCGGGGCCTTCGCGCCTTCACAACTCATAATAGCATCTCTAATTTCAGATAACAAAAACTTAGATTCTAACATATCGGCATCCTCCTTCTCCAGCCTACAAAACCGCACAGAAGCTTCCAACATTCCATGGCAAGGTCGACGAGCAAAATGCTTTCGAAACTCAACCTGAATATGGCGCTTAAGCCTCTCCATATCCTCTACCCATGCACCATTGATCCGCAATCCCATAATCTGATTTTTTCCAGCTCTAAGTTTAGCACTTCGGTGAAAAAATGAGGTATTACGATCCCCCGCTTTTAACCAAAGAGCTCGCGACTTCTGTCGCCAAACCGATTCCCTGTACTTATGCAGCCTCCACAACTCAATTTTCAGCCGACACATCTCAACCTTCCGATGTTCTCTATCCCCCGATACATCTACCACCTCATCTAGTCGGTCAATCTGTTCCGTCACCTCGCCAATTCTCGTGTCAATATGTCCAAAACAGTCCTTGTTCCAAGTGCGCAAAAATTTTTTCAACTCCCTTAATTTATCTTGCATCGAGTGCCCCCCAAATTCAACCGAAATTCGCTCCCATTCTTTCGCCATTAACTCAACATGTTCCTTCTTCTCAAGCCACACATTTAGAAACCAGAACGGACGAGGTCCCCAATCACTATCCTCACTTGTCAGGCGAATCGGCGTATGATCAGAAATTCCCCTCGGCAAGACCAATTGATATATCGAAGAGAAGCGATCAATCCACTCCCTTGACACCAAGAACCTATCAAGGCGACACGCCTTGTTCCCCGATCCGAACCAAGTAAACCTCTTTCCCACAACTTTTATATCCATGAGGCCGACGTCCTCCACAAATTCATTGAAATTCTCCATTCCCCTCGATGCATCAACACATCCACATCTCTCTTTCACCTCCCGCACCGTATTAAAATCACCTCCCATGCAACACGGCCCATCTAATTCCCCAACTAGCCCCCGCAACTCCCCCCATACCCGAGCTTGAGCTTCAACCTCACAAGGAGCATATACATTAATCATCCAGCATATCCATTTCTCACTCACCCACTCCCCTTTAATCACAATAAAATGCCGTGCTACCCGAGTTTCTATCTTTCGGAATTTAACACTATCCCAAATTAACATCAACCCCCCTGATCGTCCCACAGAAGGCTCTAAAACAAAATCGAAATTATCCGATATCCACATTTTACTTACCCCATTTGCTGATTGCTGCTCCAATTTCGTCTCTTGCAGCATCACCATCGCGCATTGGTGTTGTCGCACTCGGTCACGAACTGCACGACGTTTCGCGGCTGCACCCAAACCGCGAACGTTCCACGACAACACCCGCATCACCACTTGCTATTTATTTTCAATACGCGCCTCAATGATGCGCGCAATGTCCTGAACAACCGCTTCCTCGTTACCTACTGTCGAAGCCCCTATCAACCTGCCCAGATCAAGTGTCTGTTTTGCCTCTTTCAAAATTACCCTCTTCCTATTTACAAAATCTGAATCCGATAAGGATCCATTAGCAACCCCCGTGTCTTCCTGTAGTTTCTTCTTCGGCCTGCCGCGAGCCTTCTTTGTCCCTTTCGTCACCGCCTCAGACCTTTCCTCCGGATTCAAAACACTTATCAAAATATTAGATAAGCTTCTCACCTTACGAAGGACTCCATTATGTTCAATAAACTGCGCATCCGAGGCCCTCAATTGTACAGGCCCATCATCGATAAACTCCCCCAGCGTTTCTGCAGCATTATGCACTGTCTCATCCCTCTCGGCCAAATTTCCCGGTATTCCCTCTTCTACACAACAAGTAAAATGATCCATGTCGCGGCTTGTGCATTCCCCAATTCGCTCCCTAACCATCAAATCCACCTCCTCAACCGCTGCCAATGAAGTCCCCTGGACACTCTCCGCCCTACATACTTCAAGTTGAGCCATATCTAAACTTTTATGCTCGCTTGTCCCCTCTCTGTCTATCAAAGCGATCACCTCATCCGACACCCATGAAATATCTCTACTTGGTGAAACCACCCGCAGATCAATTTGTTTTTCATACGCGCATCCTCTCCTTATGACATTGGCATCCAGGTTCGAATCAATTTCCTGTACCTCTCTGGAAAATACATTTGCTTCCTCACCCATAAAACTATCTTGGACAAATGAATTTAACAACGGATCACTGTCATTCGACTTAGTATTTTCCTTCGGAACATGATCTCTATGCGAACTAGATTCCGAGGATGATTCCCTTTCCTCTTCCTCGTCCCTATCCGCTGATCTTACCTCTCTCTCCCATTCTTGCACCCGAATACTATAACACGTCCCCTCGACCTCCAATTCCAGCAACTCATCAATCCTATCGATCTTATTTGTTTCAATTAGAATTCTACTCCGCTCAAAGGAGGAAGGGGATATCGTCGACAAGTCTACCTTTACTAACGATCCCCATTCTTTGGCAATATTTTCGAACGTCTCCGTTGCCCACGCGTGAATGGGAATCCCGCTTATAGCGAGCCAAACTCTTCTCGTCGACATATGAATTGTTGTCGCCCATGGGCGTACATCCACAAACCACTTCTCTAGATCATTCCTGGCCATAATGTCTATCTTTTCCCCCGCGTCGTTAGGCATCAAAAGCACCATTCGCCCGGCCATGTGCATAATTGAGAAACCCCTCACATTGTTCTCGTGTAATTCCTTTCCCAATTGCGCGATCGAGATCGAATTACGTCGCCATCCCACCACACAGGTTTTCAATATTTCCCATTTATCGCCATCAATTTGTCCCACAATTCTTCGCAACGGTGTTGCTTTTGTTGTTGCAATTGGCTCTTGATCGTCCTTAGTAATCTCTTTTTCCCCAGAATTCTTGTGTACTTGCGAGGGTTTCGTCTTATTATGCCTCACTTCCTTCTCACGTCGCGCCGAATCCCTTTCCCCATTTCTAGCAAATAGGACCGTGATTACCGATCCATAGAGGCGGAATCCATTCAACCGTTCGATTACCCTCTTAGCATCTTCAATTGTAGCCATACGAACGAACCCAAATCTCGCCCCATCTTTCCCTTTCTTCCTCGGTACGAAAACATCCCTCACCACCCCATGCCTATCGAAAACTTGCCAAATCCCCTGCCAATGCAGTTGTGGCGGCAGATTCGACACAAAAAGAGTCCATACTCGGCCTCCGCCTTGCCACGTTCGGTGGTGAATACCCTGAGTCCGCCTATCGCTCATTTGCTAGAGAGTTATCTTTTTCCCTATATCGTCTATTTTTGTAAACTATTTTTCAAAATTCTTTTTACCAAAAATTATTTTTATACTGGTATATGTTTTTTAAACTATGTATATGTTTTCTTTAAATACCTTGATCATTGGATTAATTATTTGGATCGAATGTGATGATTTATGCATACATGTACTTTTGGTTTGATTTTGATTTCAGGATTTCTAATAGCTCCTAAAAAGAGACAGAGTTAGTGAGGTTGGAGAATCCTCCGAGAACGATGGTACAAGACCAAACCTCACCCTTATCATCCAAAAGTGTTTTCAAACACCCACAGGAATGGCTCATTACAAACAATACCAAAACTATAAGATCTGTTGTGAGCGTATTACTTGTATCCCCTTTTTGAATTCTGAGCGTTTTAAATTCAAATACCTTAGTTTATTGCATAAATGGAAGTTTAAGCCCTTTTTTACTATACTCAACCTTTTGTACCGAAACCTTATTATTATCTTTTATGCCAATGCCCGATGTATCTACAATCCCAATAGAACCGAGGTTATAGCCATTGAATGTTATCTCAAGGGGAAGAAACTTAGGATTGACCAAACCATTTTGACCAATGTTTTGGGTTTGAAAACGTAGGGATAGATGATGAAAACTCCTTAGGCTAAGTCCTTAGAGGCTCTGTAACCGTCCTTGATGTTCATGATCGCATCCTTCACCTCATGATCACTTGGTGGTTCCTTCCATCCGATTGCAAGTTCTCCATGTTTCGACAAGTTGATGATTTTGGATCAAATGCTTTCGTAAGGAAAAGCGCCCTAATCTAGCTCAAATCATGTTTGCAAAGATTTTCTACCTCGTACAACATCGCCACACCACCCTTGTCTCATCCTTTATATATGGCACCGCCTTGAGCTACTTGTTCTCGAAGTTGGAGATTGATTGATTGCAGGACTATGTCGAGCCCATCACTGATCCGATCGACGAGCGTTCCTTAGGTTGATCCAAAGTACATTATATTAATGGAGATTGGGTTCGTATCGAGGTCCCTCCTCAAAATGTTGAAGCTGGTCTAGAGGCTTCTCAAGCTCCGGTGGCCCAACCATTTATGGATGCTCTCATGGCCTATCTCAATGAGCAATTCACTTTTTTGGGCACCAGTATGAGTTTGGGTTTTGTCGCCATTAACACTCGTTTCACTTCTTTTCATGGGGCATGGCTTCAATCTCAACAAGCCAATAATGAAGATGAAGATCAAGAGGATGACGACGGTGGGAACGAGTCTTAGGCTTATGCATCTCATGCCATATCATATCATATCATATTAGGATTTTAATTCTATGCACCTATGTTATTTGATTTTGAACATATGCTTTGATTTTAAGTTTTTAGGATTTGTGTTTGGATTTATGTTGCTTTGAACCTTTATGCTTTAAATGCTTAATTATAATTATGGTCTTTGCATTATATTGTTTTAATATTTATATCTTACTTATGAACCTGTATTTATCCTATTGATTTTGATCTAACAAAGAGGGGGAGAATACCTAAAGAGCCACAATTTTTAAAGTTTTTCAAAACCTAGCTTAAAGTAAGGGGGTACTTTTCAAATCACTTAAAAACTTATTTTGGTTTTGTTATATCAAAAAGTGGGAGATTGTAAAACCTATGTTTGATTTTGATATAACAAAGTACTTAAGGGCCAATTTGCAAAAGAAAATAAATTTTTAAGTACTCAATAGTCTCACTCAAAGTCCAAAATTAAACTCCAAAATTTTCTAAGTGTTTCAAGCCAAACTTTACCAAATCGCCCAAACGTATCGATACGCCCTATAGCATTTCAATATGGAATTTGGCTACTGGAATTTTAATTGAACATGACGTTTCGATACAGTTCACCTTGTTTCGATACAGTGTCGCGATATGGGCTTGCCCGTTTTGATACGGCCTTCAACCTAGATTTATACTTATGAGTTTCGAAACATAGCTTAGGCGTACTGATCCTCAGTTTCGATACGACACATCAGCATACCGATACGGTGTCTTAAGATTTTTAAAAATTTTGCTTCAAAATTCAGTTAACCAGTACCGATATGATTACGTCTATTTCAATACATTTTTATAAAAACAAGCTTTCCGTTTCGATACGCCCTTAAAGCGCACCGATAAGTTTTTCCTAAGACTATTTCATCAGATTCCAGTGAGCAAAAATTGTACCGATACAGCCTAGCCATTTCGATACGACCCCCATTTTACACTAAAACTGTTTCGATACGTCTTCCCGCGTATTGATACGCCCCTGCATTTATTCTTCCAGCGACTAGTTTCTGTCTTACAAGTACCGATACAGGGCTCTCGTGTACCGATACGCCATGCATCAGAAGTGCATTTAATTTGGGAAAATGGTCTCTAACGGCTCTATAAATGATCTCGGCTACCCAAGCGATTAGAAATCAATGAGGGAATATAAAAGCAAGCCTCAAAAGCTACAACAATATTATTCATCAAGTGAGAAGCATTCAAGCAAAAATCCAATCTCTTGAGCCTTTTAGAGTCAAACCCTTGTACCCAACTTGTGATTTTTCATTGTAATTTGTTATTTCAAGTTTGAGGAGAGTTCACTTGTAATTGGGTAACATATAAGCCTATTTGAGAGGCCAATTTAAGTTTTCCAACAATTCCTTGTAAAAGAGTGACCTTGATCAAGCTTTGGATAGAAAGTTTGATCGTTTTGTAATGGTTTCCTCCTAACCCTAGAAAAGGGGATGAATTTATTAGTGAATTATTTTAAATCCTTAGCGGGGAGCTAAGGTAGTGGACGTAGAGCTTGTTAGAAGCTCAAACCACTCTAAATCTCTTGTTCTTTATTTTTATCTTTCCAACTTGCTCTCTTCAATTTTTTAATTACCAATTCACCCCTTCCTAGCTATTTGTCATCGATTGATCATCTCAAAAATATGATATGATGCTAATTTTTCTTATTTCTCGCATTCAATCACATTTTATTAATATAAGCAAATTTGGCATCGAAATATCACCGACAATGTCGTCTGACCGACGAAGATGAGGGACTGAGAGGCGATCGGAGGCTGGAGAAAATTAAGGATTAGGTTTGATTTGGGGATCGGGGTGAGGGGGAGTGACTGATAGTGAGGAGGAACGTGCATTTTATTAAAACATATAGCGTCATTTATCGAAAAACACCACTATACATAAACCTAATGCAACACTTTTATACAAACTTAACTAAATTACAAGCATTTGTGGCGTTTTTCAAATAAAACACTGCAAATTTTATCAGTTGTGGCGTTTCTTCTATAAACGCCGCTATATGTTCAAAATTAGTGATAAAATTAACTCAAAAAAATCAAACAAATTTCTTTGTTTGTTCTACTAAAAACAAATTTCCTAAAATATTTTTAGGAAAGGTTACCAAACAACGGAAATTGAATTACACAGTAACATCCAAACACAGATAATACTTTTCGTAACTTGTTTTTCCAAAAAATGTAGTTTACTTTCCCGAATTGATTTTCTGGAAAGCCAATTGCATTGAAACAAACAAACCCTAAATATTTCTACTACAAAATGAACATTTTAATTCTTATAATATACCTAAAAGCGCATTTTAGTTCACCTATTATAAAGAGGACATTTTAGTCATTGTACGATTGAAAAGTGAATATTTTGATCCAAAATTTTAAATTTATAGTTAGTTCGCTTAACTATTTTGGTTTAAACACCCTTTAATTCTCTATCTAATTTTTGAAATTGAACAAATTGGTCCCTCTCGAAAAATGAGATTAATTTATTCATTGTACATTTTTAAAGTAAACAAATAAGAACAACATATGATGTTGTTGACCTTTTTCGTCCGTAGCTAACACATGTCGATTATGATTGCATAATTTTTTAAACAAAATGAATAAAAAACTTTTATATAATTTTATAATATTTTTTTATAATTCTAAGAAAATTCAATGTACAGTAAAACCCCTATAAATTAATAATGTTGGGACCGCGTAATTTTATTAATTTAAAGAGATATTAATTAATCGATAAATTAATAGTTTATTAATTTAAAGAGATTTTTTCCAATTCAAAAAACTTACATTATTCTTCATGAATAAAACATGTACATTGTATTGACTAATTGAATGGTGTTTATGTACAATGTGACTAATTAAATATAATACATACCCCTAAAAAACAAAGTTCATTGTAGTACGTAGTACTAGCTAAAACTTAATGCAATTTCATGTATGGGAAGGACATAAACCACAATGCCTTTGCAACCAATTACGTGGAAGGAAGCACTCATAGTGGCAACAACTATTCACAATTTTAAAAAAAAGCTAACAATAATAGAATTATATTTTATTAAGTTGTCCTAGTTATATTTGTAATTTTATAGAAATATTAATTTATAATATTGAAGTGACCATAAATTTATATAAGGGTCTTCTGGAAAATTATTATCTTATTAATTTATCGAAATTATTATTTAGACCTTAGGCCCAAGTCGGGACTGAAAAAATTGTTATTTTAGAAAATTTATTAATTTATTGAGGTTCTATTGTACAACTTTTAAATCATTTTAAATATTTATTTATGTTTTGCGTTGTAATTGTAATATTGTTGTAAGTTAAGACACAATGGTTTAGAGTTATAATAGGAATTAATTTTGCATTTATATTTCATACATGTTTCAAATTTCTATGTAAAAATTCACACACACAAAAATATTTTTAGAGAGATTAATTTGTTTGAGATGAGAGAGATATAAAGAGTGTTTAAACCAAACTATTTAAGCCAACTAACAAAAACTTTAACGTTTTAAAACGTACATTGACCACAATATTAACTTTTCAAGTGTACATAAATTAAAATGTTCCTTTTATAAATGGAGATAGGATTCTTTTTAGAAATAAGGAATAAAGAAAATATGGATAAATCCAAACGACTCTTTCTTAAATCCAAACGATCATTTCGTAGGCATTTGCCCTCGATTCAATCGGGGGGTCGAATTGATTATACAAACATGCACTACAAAAAAAATGACATATACCGACGCTTGTCTATACCGACGGACAAAAATTGTTGGTATACAATACATATACCGACGACTAAAAGAAGTGTCGATAAAAGTTTTGATTTTTACCGACGGAACAATTATTCGTCGGTATAGGCAGCATTTATATCGACGAAAATGAATGTATCATCGGTATAGGTTTAATTTATACCGACGCTCTACAACATCTGTCGATATAGGTGTACCGTATAACGACGGTTTATGTTGTGTGTCGGCATAGGTCATAGAGTATACCAACGGTTTAAATTGATTGTCGGTATACATATACTATACCGACAGTTATTGGTTGGTGGGTTGGTGGGCTGAGTAGTTGATGTTTAAATTTTTAGTTGTAATATAGAGGTTGAAGGTAAAGAATTGTAGAAGAAAGTTTGTGAAGATTAAGTAAAGAAGAAACAAGAAGAAGATTTGAAGAAAATATAGTAAGTTTTTAAATTTAGTTTTAATAGTTTTATTTTTTATTTTCACAATTGTATATATTATATGTAACACCCTCAATAGTACCCTAATAATTATTAAATTCATTAGCCAATCAACAAATTTAATTAATTCAAATCAACTTTCAATTCGGCTAATAGGGATTTAATTGAATAAAATCACAAATTACCAAATAGGGCAATTCAAGTGATTAAATCGAATGGAATGAAAGTAATGAAAGTTGCATGTCCCAAAACTGAGACTCCCTAATCTGTCTCTCCACTATCCCAAGCTTAAAGCTTAATTAAGAAGGGTAATCTAGACAAAACCTAAGCCTAGTTGGATGACACAATGTCATCTCTTTCATTTCCTCACCTAGCCGGCTAAGTAATATAGAGAAAGGAAGAATAGTTGAGAGAGATCAACCATGAAGAAACCATTTTCTTCTTGCATGAAGTAGAATTTAAGCTTGAAAATTTAGAAGAGAAATCTTGGTAAGCTCCTCACTTTAAGTTATATCCAATTCTAACCTTAGATCTTGAAATGTCAATTCTCTCATGATGTTTTGAGTTGAGTACAATGCTGAAAAATTTTGGTTAGAGTGATGTAAAGATTGTAATCATGTCAAAATATAAATTGGATGCTGAATTTGGTAGTTAATAGTTATCCAAACCATAGGAAAATACTTATGATTTCTCTAGTATTGTGTTTACATGAAATTGCGAAAATTAGGAAATTTACACTCAAAATTAGAAAATTTTCATTTGGAAGAAGTTATTCAAGATTATGTGTTCTAAAGGATGGAAGTGTAAATTCATTGAAAAAGATGATGAAATACTAATTTTTTACCGTGGATTGAAATTAAGTACATAAGTGGAAAAATAGAAAGTTTAGGGACTAGCGTAGTCAAATTAAAAATCAAAGGCCTAATTGAATAAATTGAAACCTAAAAATTCTAGAGAATAATTGAAACAATATTGAAATAAGTATTATAGGAATCGAAATTAATGAATTAGAGATAAAATAAGTCAATTAGGTTGATTTAGATGCGAAACATGCCTATAGGGACTAGTCTGGAAATTTTGCTTAATTGAGGACTTAAGTGAATTTAATTAAGGTTAATTTTAGTGTAGAAATGTAAGTGAAATGTTGCATTATAAAAAGAATTTAGTTGAATCGATATGAAACTTAGATCAATCGAACCACTCAAGCATGCTTTAATTTTAGGGACAGTTTCGAAACATTGTATTGGCCTAACTTTATTGAATAAACTGCTTTAATTGTGGAGGCAGTTATGTAAGCTTTCTAACGGTATATAATAATCGAGATTGCGACTTACAGATTGAAAGATATCAGCAGAACATTAGAGAGTATGTAATATGTCCAAATCAAGACATAGTCTAGAAATTTAGTAATTGGTGTTTAAATAAATCAAGATTATTCTATTTAATTGGATGTTAACCGGTGTTTTATGTATGATATATTTTTTATTAGAGCAAAGAAGAGAAGGAATCGAGGAAGGCACTTCATTAGGCCAAAGGGACACATTCAAAGGCATCCAAATTCAAGAATAGTTAGTGTAATCTCCCCTAGGATTGGAACTTAGGTTCTGACTAATCTATTATTTGATTTTGTCTTTGCCATGAAATTGGACTAATTCATATGTGATGGTAACTAGGGAAGAATAACTTAAGTTAATAATTGGACATTTTGATTGAAACTTGTGGATATGGATTGAGTAGTGTATTTTGTAATCTCTATATTGCTTTGCATGATTTGGTGTTTATTGATCTAGTAATGAGTAATTATGAAATTTTTATATGGTTGATGGAATTTAGAACTTAATTTGAATACATATACATGTATATAAAAAGAATTGAGAAAATACTAATTGAGAAACTAATGAAAGTAGGTAATTCAATGGGTTGGATGCTAGAATTGTTGTTATGTGTTCAATTGAGTTTAGATTGTTGTTTGGTATATCGAAAGGATATGATTGCCTCTTGGATTGTGAATAATCATGTATTAACATGTTTGTTAAATGAAACTAAAGAATTGGAATTATTCTCTTGTTTGATTGAAACAAGTTTATGTACTTAAGATCTAATTGGTTGTGCCATTTGCTTGTATTGATTATCATTGATAATAATTGAAGTGAGCAAATTACAAAATTAAGAATCATAAAGACCTTGATTCTAGTGGTTCTTAGGTAGCACGGAGTGTCTAGAGTCTAGAGCTCAACTTGTTAAGTACTAAGTGTATTGTTTTGTTGGTGATGTATTCACCTCCTGTCAGATACCATGTGTAACGACTTGATAGGTACTTTGTGTACCGGCTTGCTTGGGTGTAGAAGGCGCCTTCTTGTTAAGATACTTTAAGTATCGACTTGAATTATGTGACTAGAATACCTTTGAATTAACTTGGTACCAAGGCCTATTTGAGCATTGTGATAAATATTGCTATGAATCGAATTGAGCATTGTGATAATTGTTGCTATGAATTGAATTGAGCATTGTGATCATTGTTGTTATGAATTGAATTGAGCATTGTGATAATTGTTGCTATGAATTGAATTGAGCATTGTGGTATTTGTTTGCTAAGAATCGAATTGAGCATTGAAATAATTGTTTCTATGAGTCGAATTGAGCATTGAAATAATTGTTTCTATGAGTCGAATTGAGCATTGGAATAATTGTTGCTATGAATCGAATTGAACTTTGTGATAATTGTTGTTATGAATTGAATTGAGCATGATTGATATTTGTTTGTATTGATCGATTAGAGTATAATTGACACTTGTATTAAGGTCAAATTGAGCATAAGTGACCCTTACATGATATGAATTGAATAATCGAAATATTAGATTCGGTGAATGAACAACTTTTAATAACCAGATTTGAAAATTGACAATTATGTATTACCTCACTAAGTACTTCTATGTACTTACCACTCTTGTTTATTATTCTTCCCAAAACTCGGGATTTATTGCTTAGAGATACTCAACCCTTGGAGTTAATATATACAAGTGAAGAAGACCTTAAAAGTATGGCATGCTTTGGTTATGTCTTGCTAATTGTTGGTGGCTTAAGTTCTTGCATTGTGGTCCTAGTTCTTTGCATTATGATACTTTTTAGACTTTATCTAAGGTGTGTGTATTGATGTTTGGGATGATATTTTTTTTTAATGTCGTGAGTTTGTAAATGTTAATCTCATGGTGTTTTGGTTAGAGGTATGATAATTATTTTGTTGTAAATATGTCATGTATGTAAATATGAACTATGAACATGAAAGTCTCTTGAAATGTGATCATATATATATGATTATGAATGAAATGGTATGATCTTTTGGGTTGTGTAGCTATTCAATCTATCTATTGCCAAGTTAGTAAATTGAATGCTCTTGACATGTTAATTGTAGTAACGATTGTATTTATTTGGAATTAAGCCACTTGTGTAGTAAATGGATCCATTCGAATTGAGTCTAGAGAAATTATAATTAGTAATTGATTAGAATAAGTTATATGGTGGAAGACTTTAAATAGAAATGTTAGTATAATGATTCGGCTAAATGATGTTGCATGAAATTGATATAGAGTCAAATTGATTTCTTAGAATTCGAAATTATAATTCAGCATTGGTATTGCATGTTGGAGTTTTACCATGTTTGTTAATCGGTTAAGCCTTCTCCTATTAGAAGAAAATTTTTAAATTGGCTCACTTTTCTGTTATGTTTTGATTAATTCATTTTCGGACACTCCTCGCTCCTAACTCGGGAGAGGGGTGTCACATTATAGTAAGAAAATAATTTGATTTTTAATTTTTGAACTTAGTATTGATGATTAGTACAATTTTAATTTTTATGTTAAATAGGAAGATTTGTGTTGAATGTAAAAAATATAGAAGAAATTTTCGTATTTACTTCTAAATTTAGTATTATTATTTTATTTATTTTTTATTTTAAAATTTATTAGTAATTTGTTGTTGATATTATGTGTTTTTAATTTATTGCATGTTAAAATGATTGTTCATGTGATTTTAAAAATTAATGACGATTGATTAATAAATTGTAGAGCAAAAAAAAAGAATGAGGAAGATTTTGGAGCAAACTTGGTAGAATTGTTGTTTGTAGCATCAAAATTTAAACTATTTTGTTGGTTTATTTAGTAATATAATTTTTAAATATAATTATTTACATTTTTATTTAGTATGTTGTTGTTTACAATCAATTAATTTAATTTAGTTATTTTTAGAATAAATTAATCGAATATTGAACTTGAATTTTGTACGTTGGTGTTGGTTTATTAATAAATTTTATTTTGTATTTATTATTGATATGATTTTAATGGTATGCATGTAAATTGTAAACATTTGGAGCCAAAAAAAAGAAGTAAAAGGAAGGTTTCGACCAAAGTTAGTAGAATTTTCTTAACATCAAATTGTAAACTAGTAAGTTGCCTTCTCTTTTATGTAATTATGAATATTTTTTATATATTAATATTGATTGTAAAGTAGTAGTATTACGATTAGATTTAGTGGTATTTTTTATTACTAATATTTTCTTACTTGTCATGTATATAGCTTTGTTAGAAGCATGATTGATCAAAATCCTCTATTGAGATTATAGAATCAACACATCACTAGTGTTGTGGTTGATGATATGGTACAATTTTTTAAGAATTTAATTATAGAAAATGAATCAATTATATAAATATTTAATATATTTATTAACAATTTTTTAAAATTAATGCAGGCTACGAAGGAAACCTTACGTCTTGATCGGAATGTCGTCGGAGTTTGGTAATCGGAAGGTATGGACAGTATTTGTGGGAAATCTCTCTACATCGATTCACTGGAAAGGGGTATGGAAGGTGTTTGATCGTCACGGGGTAGTGGTGGATGTGTTCATTCCCCGGAAATTAGCTAGAAACGGATCCAAATTTGGGTTTGTGAGAATGAGTAGTCGAGAGGATGCTGAGCGGGTAATAGAATGATTACATGGTAAATGAATTTATGGTTCACGGATCTCTGTGTGTAAAGCGAAATATGGAGATCGCGACTCGTTTTGGAGACGGAAACAGGCCAAAACCAGCACAGAACAGTCGGTACAGGCAGGGAACTTGAGACCAAAAGTGTCGTTGAAGCAGCGGTCGGAGGAGGAGGTTAATCATGGCGACACATTCGATTTTTCAGCGCAGGCATTTGTGGTAGTGGATAAGCTGGAAATCCTACAAAATTGTGCAATGGGGTGGTGCAAGAAACCATGGAGTATCAAGGAGTTGGCAGCAAAATTGCACCTAACGGCGGTGGAAGGTTTGTCGATTCTGCGTATAGTCGGCTCAATGATACTGCTTATGTTCAAGGACCCTTCAACACGTGATAAGGTGATGCTGTTAGAATCTATACGAGGATGTTTCACAAGGCTCGAACGGTGGTCACCGGCGATAGTTTAGAATCGAGACGGGTTTGGGTATCGATCAAGGGCCTTCCAATCCATACATGGTCGCAACAATCATTCGAAAGTATCGTGAATATTTGGAGGATCTTGGTTCATTTAGCGGACTCTATTGATTCTCCCCAATCGTTTGAATGTGGATGGATGCTAATCGAAATGTCATCTATGTCAAGCATAGAGGCAAAGGTGAATTTGGAGGTGGACGGTGCGTTTTTCCCTATACAAGTCCGAGAGTGTGCCTTTGGTCCTTGGATGGAATGTGAGTGTACGATGATGCAGTCTGACGATGAGGACACTGATTCTTTGACACAGGGTTCAGATGGGAGGACACCATGCAAGGGCGACGATCATCAAATGAAGGTAATGAGGCATGTGGAACTGATCAGGGACCAAGTTCACACAGAGGAAACGAGGTTATGGCGATGCAATAATTTGTGGGAACACATGATGGACCACGTTGAAGCCTCCCATGATGAGGTTGGGTCGAAGGGGCTGTCGGATTTGATTAAGACGCAGGAAGGTGGTGGTGTAGCAGGTCTGATGGAGGAGCAAATCTCCGGGAGGGTGTCGAGCGAGGCTGGGAAGAGTCCTACAGTAGCTAACCAACTTAAGGTAGTTCAATCACATTCGAATTCTGTGGATTTGAATGCAAATAACGTGGAGATGGTTGAACTAATCTCAACTTCTGTGGCTTTGGAGGATAATCCAGATTCAAATATTGAGAGGATAACGGATAAGATAGGAGAGAAATTTTCTGTTTCAGACAATGCAAACCATAGTTCTCTGATTTGGATTAACGATAGAAAAACAAAGTCAATAAACCTTCTCCCATGAGTGATTTCGACGCAAAAAACTGGTAGGGGCAGACCGCGAAAACATGTGCTACACCAGCAAGTTTCGATGCAGGTTGTGAATGTAACGCCCCAATTTTGGGCTTAGAAGTTTTGGGTTTGGACCGGACCGGTCAGAGTGCGGTTCGAATATAAAAGGTGATTTTTAGGAAAGCCTAGTTCGGGTTGCATTAAAAATATGGAAAAATGTTCTAAAATCCTCTTTTATTATATATAAGAGAAAGGTGAAGTCAATTTTAGAAAATGAGGTTTGGAAGAGTGACATTTTGGGTTAGTGACCAAAACGTAATTTTTGAAAACTGTGAGACTATTTTAAAAAGGATTGAAACTTTGAATCTTTAAGGAGCTATTTACCCAATGGGAGTTTCTCCAGATTTTTCTAAAATATTAAAGGTTTAATTAATGGTTTTTAAAATAAAAGAAAAGGGAGGGAAGATATTTTGGGCATTTTCTAACTAACTTTCCAAATTTCCATTTTTCTTTTCTCTCATCTTTTCTCTCAACCCAAACACATTTCTCCAGAGCATTTTCCTCTGATTTTGTCATCTAAATAACACATTTCAATTCTCTTGTGATCTCTAATCATCTCTTCAACAAAACCTTTGCATTTGCTATTTGGATTTTCAAGAATTCGGTTCCAAAAAGGGAGAAACTCAAGTTTGGAGGTAAGAACGTCCTTCTCCTCTAAACTCTCAGTTCTTTACTGAAATTCCCAAGTTCTCAATCCTAGATTTGTGTTTTATAAAAGGTTTTAAGGTTGTGTTCTTGATCTTGGCCTTTAAATGCAAGATTTGGTTGATTTTTGGTAAAATTCGTATGATCTGTTTGAGCAGTGTTTTGAGGTGTCTTTTTGATGTTAAATGAATGTTAAATTGATGAGAAGTTGAGGTTTAATCAATGCAATCCCGAATAGGTTGATTTTCCTAAGTTTTGATTGAGTTTTTGGTTGTTTTTGGAGTGTTTTTGATGATCTGTTATTGCTGGAGGTATAAGGACGTGATTGGGATCATTTTGGATGTTAATTGATGTTTATAAATGGTTAGAAGTGATGGATCTTGGCTGGGTTAAGTTTTGGAAGTGTTTGGAGGTGATTTCGGTTGTGTTTGGTAGCCGAAATGTTGGATTTGCTAAGAGCAGCGAGTTTGGTTGTGTTGCTGGTGTTTTAATGCATTATGATGCATTAATCCTCTGTTGTTATGTTCTTGAAACAGGGGAGAATGATCCGTGAGCAATAGAGGTATTGTTGAAGGTTTCGGATGCTTGGAAGGCTTGTTGGCTAGCCTTGTTTTGTGTATCGGTGAGTGAAGTTGGGTTTTCAGCTTTAAAACCAAGGTTTGAAGGTTTTGGGAGCTTAGTTTAAGTCTAAACAACTTAGCTAAGCTCAAGAGTAAGTAAATGGAATTTCTCTCTTGGTTGTGTTATGAAATGGTTTTTAAAGCACTTGAGTTTGTTGGATGCAATGCATGTGATTTGCATGTTTTAAATTCTGTTTTGAAAGCATTTTATAGCATGGTTTAATGCTGGTTTTGATAGCCATGTGTGAAGGATGCTCAAGGTAAGAGATCCTTGGTTTTGTACATTGGAATTGTGGAATTAATGCATAGTGTTGCATGTTGTTTAATGGCTTTGTGTAATGCTTTAAAAACAGTGGATTGATGATGGTAAATGGTGGTTTTGGCATATTGGTTATGCTTGTAAAGCAATGGATTAATGTGGTAAGATGGTTATATTGGCAAGTGATGTAAGTGGTTCTTGGTTACTTTAATCGGATATAGTTTGCCGGCTATAGGATTGGGTGCACCGTGAATAAAGTCGTCTTGGATGTGGAGTGGTTATGAGTGAACCGGTAACTCCATCCAAGTACACTAACGAGATGGTTAAGAACACCATGGTGGTTAAAATTCCATGGGTGGGTCTTGTGTTAAGGTCATAATGGTGGTTAAAATTCCATTCGAGGACCTTGGGTAAGCAAAGGTTATAATGGTGGTTAAAATTCCATTTGAGGACCTTGTGCTTGTTAAGATCACAATGGTGGTGTAAAGTCCATGTGTGGATCTTGTGAAGTATGTCCCGGATCTCGTTAGTGATGTTATACAACTACCAATGGTTGATGCTAAGGTCATATGGTGGTTAAAATTCCATATGGGGACCTTGTGCATGTTAAGGTCATATGGTGGTTAAAATTCCATATGAGGATCTTGTGAGTGTTAAGGTTATATGGTGGTTAAAATTCCATATGAGAACCTTGCGAATGTTAAGGCTATATGGTGGTTAAAATTCCATATAAGGGCCTTGTGTATGGTAAGGTCAAATGGTGGTTAAAATTCCATTTGGGGACCTTGAGATTGGTAGTGTGTATGAAGCGTGGGGACAACGCTTGTGATCCACGTATCCGATTGGTTGTTGAGTTGAAAAGTGGATATGGTTTGTCACTTGGAAGCCAATATAATGTTCTTGAATATAATGAAGCATGAGATGCTTGAAATGATGCATGGTTGCATGAGAAGTGTATAATGATCTATGAATGCATGTATTACTTGTTAGCTTGAACAAGTGTTGATTATCTATTGAGAATGGTGCATGTGTGCATGTAATCTCTTTAGTGCATTGAAGTCTTGCGAAGACTTGTTTTAAAGGCATGTGATGCAAATATTGATGATATGGTTCATATGTTGCATTTGTTTAATACATCTTTTAGATTGAACGGGTAAATGGTTTTTAAAGGTTTCTTGCCTTGAAATGATTTTCAAGAATGGGAAAAGTATGATGTGAAGTGGAAATGTTTTCCAAGGTTTTTGTATTTAATCTTGCATATGTTGTTCATGCATGGAATGGTTAGATTGATGGTTTCGCAAGTTTGTGCTTTGAAAAGGATTACTTAGCTTTCCAAGCTAAGGGATGGTTTTCATGTTTGAGCGATGCATGATTTTAAGCATGTTGTTGAAAAGGGTTTTCAAACATTGCTTTGGTTTATCGAATCGTGTTTGCTTTTAAAAAAGTGGTTTTATGACTCGTTGCATTGATGGTGTTTTGGTTTTGAGCATTCCTCACTAAGCATTATGTGCTTACGCTCCTTTTTGTCCATCAATGCAGATAATTGAAGTTGGAACAGCGAGAAGCAAGGGATTCAAGGAGAGCTCCACTTGAGATGTATGTCTCGGTTAATAGCTATAGATAATAAAGGCAATGGGGAAGAGAATCTCATATGCTGATGTTTAATGAGTTTGTGTATGTTGGACAAGATTGGTTTTGTGTTGTTGATAATGCTAGAACTTGTGATTGGCCTCTTGGTATGTGTTTGATGATTTGAGGATTTCATGGTTTGCCTTATAGGATGCTTGCCTATAAAATTGGGGATTTTCATAATTGATGCCATGTTGACGTTTGGTTGATGCAATTATATTCCTTGTATGTTAAATGACTTGCTGGTAAAGTTTGGTTGCATTTGGAGCATGTTTGATGGGTCAATTGTATGTTAAACCAACAATTTTTCTGCAATCTAGGCAACCTGTTTCGGAACAGGTGCTACCGTATCGGAACGGGGGCTTGAAATGGCCTGGGCGTTCCGAAACGGAAGGCACTGTTCCGGAACGGTTTGGCCACTGCCAGGCCCTGTTTCGGTACCAGTTTCGGAACGGTCCCGCGTTTCGGAACGGGTCTTCCCTGTTCCGAAACACTCGACCGTTGGGCACTGAAATTGTTGGTTAAATGTTTTGAAACCTTTGCATTTTGGTCTTGAATCTTGTTTATGCAATTGGATGAGTTTGAGATGTCCGTTTGAGCTGAAATTTGGCAGTGAAGCATGAAAGATGATTAATTTCATATTGGTAACTTTAATTTGGGTTAAGTCCTTATAATTTTCAGAATTTACAATTTGGTCCCTAAAGTTGTAATTTGTGCAATTGAGTCCCTGAATGTTCTCTGATTGTTATGATCTTTGAGTATGATGATCTTGTGAACATATCTAGGGTTAACGTGCATCTAGACAAGAGTAAAAAGAAAAAAAAGGTCGTTAATCAAGGTTGACTTTCGGGTTGACTTTGGTTTTCCCCGTGTGATCTTCTTAATTCGGGTCGACCGTCTAGGCCGGGTTAAGGGGGTTACATTTGGTGGTATCAGAGCTGAGTTGCGAATGTTTGGGGAAATGGTAAGTTGTTGTAGTAGGCGTTTGATGATTGTGCTGATGTGTAGTTGAAAGCCGGTTGAAATGCGTGTTTTTGAGCGAATTGTTGATGTTTTTAGCATGCTTTTTGATTGTGGATCTTCATTGAGCTAATGTGGATTTGTGCTGATGTTGTGCTGGTGTTGTGAGCTGATTTTGTGAATGATGGAAGTGTAATGGGTATGTTATTGATGATGCTATGCTGTTGCGAGTGGATGTTGTTTGATGAAAGCATGATCGAATATGTTGATTGATATGCTTGATGTTGTGATATCCATGTTTTTATTGACTGTTATGTCATGAAAAAGGGGAGAATTCGGGATACCCATTGCCTTATTATTATAGCTATTGTGTTATTTTGGAGTTGGAGTTTGAATCCTTGCTTAAAGCTGGTCTGACCGATTTGTTTGTTTTGTTGTGATTGTTTGTTGTTAATAGCATGGTGAAATCGATGAAAGAATGGCAGTTAGGTGAGATGGTTGCTGCCTTAGAGCAGGTTGTTAAGGCGTGGAATTCACCTTTTAGTGGAGGTGTTTTGTCTCAGTCTTCTGTGTCTGGTGTTGAGGTATTGAGCCAAGGGGAAGAAGCTGGTTCTATGATGAAAAGTTCATCACCTATTGTTCAAGAGGTGTTGGGAACATCTCAGGCTGTGGCAAAAGTAAGGCCTGTAGACGTGCCGGTTATGGGATGTGCGGGTTTGTCGAAACAGCGTTTATATGATTTGGGAGCTGTGGAGTATCATGGTTCGACACCTGAGACGTTTGAGGCTTGGTTAGCCAGTGTAGTTCTGATTTTGGATCAGGAAGGTTGTGATTATGCCTGTAAGCTGGGAAGTGTTGCCTCATTGATGTTGGAGGACGCTTGTGCCTGGTGGACATCCATAGCGGTGGCATCGCACATCCAAGATATTGATTGGGACTTCTTTGTGTCTGCCTTTTATGAAAGGTATCTTGGAGGGGAATTCCCAAGGGTTAGGCAATGTGAGGGTGTGGTTTCTGTTTATGAAGGTGGGAAAGGTTTAAGTGAGAGAGTGGTGGATTCTGACTTCGGGAGCGGTCAGCGTAAGAGGCTACGTGATGGCAGGTTTTGCTTGGATCAAAGTCTGAGTGGTAGTGCAAATCTGGGGCAAGTGCTGCTTGATCAAGAAGTGGAAGCTCAGCTACCGGTGTGTGACCGTTGTGGAAGGCGCCATGTTGGAGGTTGTTGGGGCGTAGGTGCTTGTTGGAACTGTGGTTCTAAAGAGCATGTGAAGCGAGATTGTCCTCATGTGGTAAAATCAGCTTCAGTGGTAGCAGAAGGGTCTCTGAAGGGTCGCGGGCACGGCCGAGACAAAATTCGAAGGTGGAAGGAAGGGAAGAAAGTTGTGAGGAGCTTGGAAAGTGAAGTCTGCTGGAATTATGGGTCTGTTGGACATATGAGACGTAATTGTTTGAGGTTGGCTCGGGGTAGCCAGGGTTCTTTGCCGCAGGGAGATGGTGATGACCTTAGGGTGTTAGCTGATGCTGCAGCGGTGCGGCTGGGGAATGATGGTTCTGCAAGGAAGAGAGCTCGTCTGTTGAAGCTTCGGGGTGGTGATGTGTTTTCAGGTAACCTTGTTAAGTAACCTTTGCCCTAGTTATCTTAGTTTGGTTTTGGTTTGGTTTTTCCTTGCGTAATGAGTATGGTCTCGTTGCTAGCATGATTGGGGTAGTAGTTGTTGTTGTTTTGAAAACAACTCTAGTGTGAAAAGGGCATTAGTGAGTATCTTGTGGATAATGGGTTGTTAGAATGATGGAGTTAGACAAGTTGAAAGCGAGGTAGGAGGTTGTTCTTAGACGGATTCTGAGGATGTTATTGGTGGGTGTGAATCGACATACATGCACAGTTAAATCATTTGTTATATGCTATATTATATATGTACTGGTCCATGCATACATGTGGCATGACATTAGAGGTTTTGCATACATGTACATCAGGCATTGATAGGGCATATTGGTGACCATGCATACGAACGTTCACACTCGCTAATAACTAATCGGGTCTGTTAGAGTTGTGATAGGATTAGATTGGATGGAGGGTATTAAGCAAGTTGTTAGTAATGGTGAGTGCGGTATAGCATGTTTGTAGAAGGAAAGTGTTTGGCTCTTAAGGAGTTTAGCGGTATGGTGGTGAGGAGATTACCATTGTGTTAGAATCGGTCAAGTGGTTTTTGAATAGCTAGTAGAAGAGGTGGTTTATTCGTGTTAAGTGTTGTAGTAAGATAGTGGATGTGTTTCCAGAGTGCTGAGGTAACTTGGCATTGATGTTGCAGTAGAAGGGTTGTTTTTGTAGGTGATGGTTCGTAGTAACCTTTGAGGAGTTGAAAAGAAGATTTGTTGTGGGTTGTAGAAAAGGTTTAGCCTGGGAGAATAGAAGTCTCGTAACCTAAATATGTATGTGTAGGTTGGGCGATGTTCTAGTAAGGCAAGTGTTGTAGTTAAAGCTTAAAGTGGAAAGGCAATGTAAGATCAAAGGCCATTGTTGGTTGGACGGGTTCTTGTGAGAAGTGGTTGGCTGGTTGTGAGTAGGTAAATTCCTTTTGAGGTCAGCTGATGGCATGTGGAACGGCTGGCGGAGACAAGGTTGGGGTTTTGTGACGTGATTATCAGATGATGGGTGAGTTGTTGTGGTAATAATAGTGGCGGATGTGAAGGAATAACAGCAATATGTTGAGAAGTTGGGTAAGCAGTTGTTGCTTAAGAATTTTTGCTTGTTGTGAAAATCTCTGAAGGAGGTTGAGTAGTTTTTGCAAGGAGTTTTGGAAGCAGTGTAGGTTGTGGGTTACATGGTGGCTGAATTGGATTGGTTGGTGTCACTGTGAGATCAAGTTTTGGGAGTTAAAGTGCAGTCCGGAAGTGTGAGAGGTTAAGATGTGGTTATCATTTGAGTGTTCTGGAATTTGTGAACAATATGTGGTGGTGTTGGGTTGATGAAGTTTTGTCTGGAGAGTGTTCAGTGGTGGTTAAGTCTCCTGTGTTGCTTTGTGGGTTGTTTTGAGAAGTTTGGTTGTGCTCTTTCCGTCGGTTGAAATTTCGAGGACGAAATTTCCTAAGAGGGGGAGAGTTGTAACGCCCCAATTTTGGGCTTAGAAGTTTTGGGTTTGGACCGGACCGGTCAGAGTGCGGTTCGAATATAAAAGGTGATTTTTAGGAAAGCCTAGTTCGGGTTGCATTAAAAATATGGAAAAATGTTCTAAAATCCTCTTTTATTATATATAAGAGAAAGGTGAAGTCAATTTTAGAAAATGAGGTTTGGAAGAGTGACATTTTGGGTTAGTGACCAAAACGTAATTTTTGAAAACTGTGAGACTGTTTTAAAAAGGATTGAAACTTTGAATCTTTAAGGAGCTATTTACCCAATGGGAGTTTCTCCAGATTTTTCTAAAATATTAAAGGTTTAATTAATGGTTTTTAAAATAAAAGAAAAGGGAGGGAAGATATTTTGGGCATTTTCTAACTAACTTTCCAAATTTCCATTTTTCTTTTCTCTCATCTTTTCTCTCAACCCAAACACATTTCTCCAGAGCATTTTCCTCTGATTTTGTCATCTAAATAACACATTTCAATTCTCTTGTGATCTCTAATCATCTCTTCAACAAAACCTTGCATTTGCTATTTGGATTTTCAAGAATTTGGTTCCAAAAAGGGAGAAACTCAAGTTTGGAGGTAAGAACGTCCTTCTCCTCTAAACTCTCAGTTCTTTACTGAAATTCCCAAGTTCTCAATCCTAGATTTGTGTTTTATAAAAGGTTTTAAGGTTGTGTTCTTGATCTTGGCCTTTAAATGCAAGATTTGGTTGATTTTTGGTAAAATTCGTATGATCTATTTGAGCAGTGTTTTGAGGTGTCTTTTTGATGTTAAATGAATGTTAAATTGATGAGAAGTTGAGGTTTAATCAATGCAATCCCGAATAGGTTGATTTTCCTAAGTTTTGCTTGAGTTTTTGGTTGTTTTTGGAGTGTTTTTGATGATCTGTTATTGCTGGAGGTATAAGGACGTGATTGGGATCATTTTGGATGTTAATTGATGTTTATAAATGGTTAGAAGTGATGGATCTTGGCTGGGTTAAGTTTTGGAAGTGTTTGGAGGTGATTTCGGTTGTGTTTGGTAGCCGAAATGTTGGATTTGCTAAGAGCAGCGAGTTTGGTTGTGTTGCTGGTGTTTTAATGCATTATGATGCATTAATCCTCTGTTGTTATGTGCTTGAAACAGGGGAGAATGGTCCGTGAGCAATAGAGGTATTGTTGAAGGTTTCGGATGCTTGGAAGGCTTGTTGGCTAGCCTTGTTTTGTGTATCGGTGAGTGAAGTTGGGTTTTCAGCTTTAAAACCAAGGTTTGAAGGTTTTGGGAGCTTAGTTTAAGTCTAAACAACTTAGCTAAGCTCAAGAGTAAGTAAATGGAATTTCTCTCTTGGTTGTGTTATGAAATGGTTTTTAAAGCACTTGAGTTTGTTGGATGCAATGCATGTGATTTGCATGTTTTAAATTCTGTTTTGAAAGCATTTTATAGCATGGTTTAATGCTGGTTTTGATAGCCATGTGTGAAGGATGCTCAAGGTACGAGATCCTTGGTTTTGTACATTGGAATTGTGGAATTAATGCATAGTGTTGCATGTTGTTTAATGGCTTTGTGTAATGCTTTAAAAACAGTGGATTGATGATGGTAAATGGTGGTTTTGGCATATTGGTTATGCTTGTAAAGCAATGGATTAATGTGGTAAGATGGTTATATTGGCAAGTGATGTAAGTGGTTCTTGGTTACTTTAATCGAATATAGTTAGCCGGCTATAGGATTGGGTGCACCATGAATAAAGTCGCCTTGGATGTGGAGTGGTTATGAGTGAACCGGTAACTCCATCCAAGTACACTAACGAGATGGTTAAGAACACCATGGTGGTTAAAATTCCATGGGTGGGTCTTGTGTTAAGGTCATAATGGTGGTTAAAATTCCATTCGAGGACCTTGGGTAAGCAAAGGTTATAATGGTGGTTAAAATTCCATTTGAGGACCTTGTGCTTGTTAAGATCACAATGGTGGTGTAAAGTCCATGTGTGGATCTTGTGAAGTATGTCCCGGATCTCGTTAGTGATGTTATACAACTACCAATGGTTGATGCTAAGGTCATATGGTGGTTAAAATTCCATATGGGGACCTTGTGCATGTTAAGGTCATATGGTGGTTAAAATTCCATATGAGGATCTTGTGAGTGTTAAGGTTATATGGTGGTTAAAATTCCATATGAGAACCTTGTGAATGTTAAGGCTATATGGTGGTTAATATTGCATATGAGGGCCTTGTGTATGGTAAGGTCAAATGGTGGTTAAAATTCCATTTGGGGACCTTGAGATTGGTAGTGTGTATGAAGCGTGGGGACAACGCTTGTGATCCGCGTATCCGATTGGTTGTTGAGTTGAAAAGTGGATATGGTTTGTCACTTGGAAGCCAATATAATGTTCTTGAATATAATGAAGCATGAGATGCTTGAAATGATGCATGGTTGCATGAGAAGTGTATAATGATCTATGAATGCATGTATTACTTGTTAGCTTGAACAAGTGTTGATTATCTATTGAGAATGGTGCATGTGTGCATGTAATCTCTTTAGTGCATTGAAGTCTTGCGAAGACTTGTTTTAAAGGCATGTGATGCAAATATTGATGATATGGTTCATATGTTGCATTTGTTTAATACATCTTTTAGATTGAACGGGTAAATGGTTTTTAAAGGTTTCTTGCCTTGAAATGATTTTCAAGAATGGGAAAAGTATGATGTGAAGTGGAAATGTTTTCCAAGGTTTTTGTATTTAACCTTGCATATGTTGTTCATGCATGGAATGGTTAGATTGATGGTTTCGCAAGTTTGTGCTTTGAAAAGGATTACTTAGCTTTCCAAGCTAAGGGTTGGTTTTCATGTTTGAGCGATGCATTATTTTAAGCATGTTGTTGAAAAGGGTTTTCAAACATTGCTTTGGTTTATCGAATCGAGTTTGCTTTTAAAAAAGTGGTTTTATGACTCGCTGCATTGATGGTGTTTTGGTTTTGAGCATTCCTCACTAAGCATTATGTGCTTACGCTCCTTTTTGTCCATCAATGCAGATAATTGAAGTTGGAACAGCGAGAAGCAAGGGATTCAAGGAGAGCTCCACTTGAGATGTATGTCTCGGTTCATAGCTATAGATAATAAAGGCAATGGGGAGGAGAATCTCATATGCTGATGTTTAATGAGTTTGTGTATGTTGGACAAGATTGGTTTTGTGTTGTTGATAATGCTAGAACTTGTGATTGGCCTCTTGGTATGTGTTTGATGATTTGAGGATTTCATGGTTTGCCTTATAGGATGCTTGCCTATAAAATTGGGGATTTTCATAATTGATGCCATGTTGACGTTTGGTTGATGCAATTATGTTCCTTGTATGTTAAATGACTTGCTGGTAAAGTTTGGTTGCATTTGGAGCATGTTTGATGGGTCAATTGTATGTTAAACCAGCAGTTTTTCTGCAATCTGGGCAACCTGTTTCGGAACAGGTGCTACCGTATCGGAACGAGGGCCTGAAATGGCCTGGGCGTTCCGAAACGGAAGGCACTGTTCCGGAACGGTTTGGCCACTGCCAGGCCCTGTTTCGGTACCAGTTTCGGAACAGTCCCGCGTTTCAGAACGGGTCTTCCCTGTTCTGAAACACTCGACCGTTGGGCACTGAAATTGTTGGTTAAATGTTTTGAAACCTTTGCGTTTTGGTCCTGAATCTTGTTTATGCAATTGGATGAGTTTGAGATGTCCGTTTGAGCTGAATTTGGCAGTGAAGCATGAAAGATGATTAATTTCATATTGGTAACTTTAATTTGGGTTAGGTCCTTGTAATTTTCAGAATTTACAATTTGGTCCCTAAAGTTGTAATTTGTGCAATTGAGTCCCTGAATGTTCTCTGATTGTTATGATCTTTGAGTATGATGATCTTGTGAACATATCTAGGGTTAACGTGCATCTAGACAAGAGTATAAAGAAAAAAAAGGGTCGTTAATCAAGGTTGACTTTCGGGTTGACTTTGGTTTTCCCCGTGTGATCTTCTTAATTCGGGTCGACCGTCTAGGCCGGGTTAAGGGGGTTACAGTGAATACTTCACTCTCGGATTCGGATTTTCAGAATCGCCAGCAATTATTATCTAAGGAAATAGAGGCGATAATGGCATTGGGCAGTATCGTGGGAGTAAGAACAGTGGGGTGTGAAGCATACATTATAAAGGATCTCAAACGGGTTTTTTCTGGGGAAAGGCGAAGTCAGTAAGGATGCGTGTGGTTTCATGGAATGTCAGGGGTTTAGGTTCGTGTTTGAAACGTAGGGCGGTGGGCGAAGTAGTAAAAAAACAGTGTGTGGATATGGTGATGTTGCAAGAATCAAAGCTAGAGGATGTGTCGTCGCCAGTGGTTGCAAGCTTATGGGTATCGGACAGACATGAATATATTTTTTCACCTTCGATAGGCGCTTCAGGGGGTTTGATTACAATATGGGAAGGTTCACGTTTCAGTGTTGTTTCAATGGAGGTGGATCAGAATTTTATCATTATAAGGGGGATGTGGTGCGCGGAGGAGTTCCAGTGCTGTATGTTGAATGTCTATGCACCATGCAATGTGGTGGCACAGAAACAGTTGTGGCAACGGTTAGGAGAGCTAATTCTGGACATCCCAAGACCGTGGTGTATCGCAGGTGACTTTAACTCGATACGCTGGTTATCGGAACGTGCAGGGTACAGCTATGTGGTGACAGGTATGGAAGATTTCTCTGATTTCATTGACAACGATGGGCTTGTGGATTTGTCGTTGATAGGGAAGCAATATACTTGGTTTGGGAGGGGATTTAGGCGGAGTCGTATAGATAGATTTTTTCTATCGTCTGCATGGGTAGATGTTTTTGCCAACATTATTCAGCATTCTTTGCCTAGAGGGGTATCGGATCATACACCGTTATTGTTCCTATGCGATGATCAGGATTGGGGGCCTCGACCTTTTCGCTTTATTAATTGCTGGTTGGAGGATAAGAAACATGTCCATGAAATGGCTGAAGAGTGGTGTCGGTTGTCAGAACAGGGGGTTGGATCTGAAAACATAATGGTTAAGCTTAGATTCATGAAGAAATTTTTGCGTAGTTGGAACCGTACTGTTTTTGGTGATATTGAGCTGGAAATTCAGTCGATTCAAGCAAAGCTGGAGGGTAAAGATGTTGCGGGAATGGAGGGGGATCAATGCGAGTCCGAAGTAGAACTGATAGAGTGGAAAAAAAGAGTGGATGCAACGGTTATGGCAGGCAATCAGGCGTAAGGAATCCCTGTGGAGACAAAAATCACGGGCGAATTGGTTGCGTTTAGGGGATCGCAATACAGCGTTCTTTCATCGTGCGGCAAAACTTAGAGCTGCGCGGAACTTAATTACGGGGCTGCTGATCAATGGCCGTTGGGAAATGGATGTATATCGCTTATGTAATTATATTGTGGCGGCTTTTTCTACACATTTTGAGGCCGTTGAACAGCTATGTGTTTGGAGCATTGTGGGAGAGTTTTACCAGGTTGATAGAACGGCAAATAAAGCTTTGGTGGCACCGTTTAGTAAAGAGGAGGTTTGGGAGGTGATACGCGGGTGCGATGGCTCGAAATCGCCGGGACCGGATGGTTATAGCATGGCGTTTTTCAAAACATGTTGGAGTATAGTCCAAGGAGATGTGTTACGTTTTCTAGGAGAGTTTCATGCAGCGGGTAAGCTGCCTCTGGAAGTGAACTGCACTTTTTTAGTACTGATTCCGAAGATTGATTCACCAAAGGCTCTCAGTGACTATCGACCGATAAGCCTTGTGAATTCTGTTTATAAAATTCTTGCGAAGTTGCTCGCTAAGAGATTACAGGTGGTGTTAGGTTCGCTGATAAGCGAGCATCAATCGGCATTTATTCGTGGACGACAAATTGTTGATGGCATTCTACTGGAAAATGAGGTAATACATTCTTTGCGCAAGAGTTCGACGGGCGGTTTTGTGCTCAAGTTAGATTTTGCTAAATCCTACGATTGTGTGAGGTGGGATTTTTTGGATTATATGCTTACTAGCATGGGTTTTGTGAGGTGTGGCGCCATTGGATATTGGAATGTGTATCTATTGTCTGTATGTCAGTGTTGTTAAACGGCTACGCTACGAAAGAATTTCCGTTGGGGCGTGGGTTAAGGCAGGGATGTCCATTGTCGCCTTTGTTATTTGTTATTGTGGTAGAGGCGTTGCATAGTTTGTTGGTTCAGGCTGAGGTGGCAGGTTTGATACAGGGGGTAAGTGTTGCGCCGGGGGTGACAATTACACATTTGCAGTTCGCAGATGTCACTATCTTGTTTTTTGAACCTTCTCCTGGATGTGCTGATTCTATCCGATGATTGCTCAGCTATTTCCAAGTCTGTTCAGGTCTACAAATAAACTTTAGTAAATCATCGTTGTTTGCTATTGGTGTTGAGGAGGTTATTGTTGAGTCGTGTGCCAAAGCCTTGGGTCGTCGACGTGGTTCTTTCCTGTTTATTTATTTGGGGATGTTGTTAGGATCTAATCCTCGCAGCATGGCGGTATGGGAACCTGTTCCTGCTAATGTTTGACAGAAACTTGCTGGGTGGAAGCGTAGTTCGATGTCTTTTGCGGCACGGGTTACTTTGGTGAATTTTGTTCTTTCTTCCCTTCCAATATATTACATGGGTGTGTTTCGTATTCTGAAAGGTATCATTGCGGCAATTGATAAATTGATACGTGCTTTTCTTTTGGGCGGTGTAAATTTGCATCGAAAGATAAGTCGTGTGAGCTGGAAGATGGTGTGTAGACCGCGTCACTTGGGCGGTTTGGGGGTGGCAGATTTACAAGTGCGTAATACTGCTATGTTAGCTAAATAGTCGTGGCGATATGCCACTGATGCATCTTTGTTATGGAGGGCTATTATAGTGGCTAAGTATGGAGAGGCTGCCCAATGGTGGCGTTTTAATTCGTCTCGTCAACAAGCGATGTCGATTGTATGGAAGCAAATAGTGCAAACAGCTTGTTCGTCTGATGTGCAGCGGCATTTGCATGAGAAATTGTTGTGGCAAGTGGGGGATGGGAATCGTGTCCTTTTCTGGTTTGATACATGGTGTGTGGAAAATCCGTTGAAGGATATATTTCTGCGGTTATTTTCTTGTGCTCGTAATCGTCTTGCTTTGGTTGTGGATTATTCGGCGCAGGGGGGACTTCGTCATTCAAGGTGGGCTGATTTTTTTCGTCGTTCCCTTCGTTCTTTTGAGGTAGGACAGCTACGTGAATTGTGGTCTGTAATGGGTCCACGACAAGCTGATTTGGACCCCGGATGCACAAGGTTTGTTTTCAGTTAAAGCTATTTCACAGATATTGATGCTTGATCGAGCGGGTGAAAGTGATTTTGGGGCGTGTTTCACGTGGAAAATTCTGGTTCCACCTAAGGTACAAGCTTTCCTATGGTTTGTTTGGTTGCGTCGTTTGCCCACGTTTGAGTTTTTGCGACATCGGGGTATTGTGTTTGAGGGACAAAGCACGTTGTGCGTTTGGTGTAAGGAGCGAGAGGAGGATGTTGACCATTTATTGTATTCTTGTACGTTGGTTCTACGCATTTGGGACTGGTTTCGAAGTTGGGGGAGAGTTTGTTTACCAATGCCAAAGACCTTGTTAGAATTTTTCTTACCGGACTTCCATTGCTCGTTTTCGGGCGTTCTTCGTTGCTTGTGGGTATCGTGCGTGGTAGCTTTGTTGTGGTCAGTATGGTTTGCGCGAAACGAGATAGTGTTTAATAAGAAGTCATTACCGATAGCGGAGGTATGTTTTTTAATTAAATTACGTTCGTATTATTGGATGCGGACATTACGGACTGACCTTTACATTGGTGAGACGGTGTGGTGGGATTGCCCAAGCTTCTATATTGAATCCCCGGATTCGCGACCGATACGTAGCGGTATTAGTTGGGAACCCCCGATGGTAGGGACGTTGATGTTTTCAGTGATTGAGTCCGCGCGAGGCAAGCCGGGTCCTGCAGGTTTCGGGGGGGTGTTACGCGATGACCAAGGCAGAATAGTGGCCTTGTTCTCTGGCCCGCTTGGTTGTATTGAGTCTAATGAGGCTGAATTGCGGGCGATTGCTTTTGTGTTAACTTTCTTTCGGCAGTAGGTTTGGTCATCGTATCCTCTGATGGTGGAGTCGGATTCCATGGTCGTCGTTAGTTGGGTGCTACATGCGGATAAGCGGTCGTGGCGTTATTAGGAGGTGTTTCATGAGATTGACAACAGTTGTAATAGTTTGCATTCGGTGTGTTTTTCGCATATTTTCCGAGAGGCGAATGGCTTAGCTGATGCATTGGCTAAGGACGGAGTGTCGCGTGTTTCTTTATTTTGTGCTTGTTAACGTTACCGGGTGATCGTTGGTTTTGTTTCGTTTGTTGTTTGACTGTTTCTGTTGTTATGTTGTCACATACGGGTCGTACTCTTTTCCTCCGTTAGGATTAGGGAGGTTTTTAATGAGGCGACCGTTGTGACGTATGGTTGTATATTTCTTCTTAATATACGACATCTTGTTGAGAAAAAAAAAACGAAGGAAACCTTTAAACATCATCGAAGAATGGGGAATAGTCAACCACACAATGACATGATTCCATGGTTACAACGTGCGGGATTTTACCATGCCATATTTATTCGTGACTACAAGATGGTTCCCATTTTGATTGCCGCACTAATTGAGCGTTGGAGACCAAAAACGCATACATTTTACATGTCGTGTGGAGAATGTACCATTACGTTCAAAGATGTGATCATGCTAATCGGGGTCCTGGTAAACGGGGAGCATTGGTTAAGCATAGTGAGGCTACACCTGGAAGTCTTTACCATGAATACCTCAAAAAGGTTCCATTTGGAACTGATGTGAAAGTGTCTCGTATCAAATTGAGTTGGTTGCAGCAAGAATTCAAGCCGACTAGCGGTAATACACCGGTAGAGATTAGTAGTGCAAGACGAGCATATATTTTAAAGCTCAATGGGTGAATAATGATGCCGGATAAATTTGGTAATCTTGTTCACAACAGTATCTACTGATTCTGTCATCGTCTTCAGAAGTTGCTAGTTATAGTTGGGGATAAGCAATATTGGTGTACTTGTACCGTGAATTGTGCAAGGCCGCTCAATTAGAAAACGGTGGGAAGTCAAAGGGTGCTAATGGATGTTTGTTGTCATTGCAAGTTTGGGCATGGGAACGACTTTCATTTTTTACACCGGTTAATCGACTTTTGAGGAATTTTCCTCTTGTTAGTATGTAATATCTTGACTTTGATTTAGAAGTTTAAATTTACTCAGTTTAAAAATATTTTTTATTTTTTCTAAAAAATAATCAATGGAATGTTATTTGGATGTGTATGCAGATGAAATGCGAAAAAAGCACACACGAGGTTGCCACACAACAATCTGAGAGTGTTTAGATTTCATATTTTTAAGTAATTAATTATTCTGATGTATTATAATCATATATAATTTTTTCTAGTTTATTTGGATGTCATACACTGATGCACGCATAAATGTATCAAATGAATTGATGAAGGATTCTAATCTCTGGTGTACGGTTACACCGATGATCCACTTCACTTTTGTGGAGTTCCAATATAGAGATAGGGTGCTGAGGTAGTTTGGCTTCCACTAGCCCATTCCGATAAATTCACCGAATCATGACTTGCTATATTTTCTTGACTTTCGCGGAAAGGGTATTTAGCATTGGGAAATCATACATGCCTTGTACGTTGATATGTGGAACAACAAACATGTATTGTTGTCATATCATACTCCAATCCAAACTGATGATTTGGACTGGGCTAATTTAGAGTACATGATCTACTTTCACAATAATAGAAAATTGTACTTGACTACTCTAAAAGAACGTGAAGAATGCCGAAGATATAAAAATATGTTGGTCATAGTGAATCATCTAAAAGTGCATAGGGCTTACCTCGGAGTCTAGAGAATGAATATCAAAGTGAATCTAATACACCATATATGTATGCAAATACTTCTCAAACCACATATGTACATCCACTAGTGGGCGGGAGCTTAGTAGCTAATCCAGTGGGCGAGAGCTCGGTAGAGGATGATCCTGAAGCATACATACCCAAATTTTATCATTCACAGTCACTCATTTACTTGAGCTTTGGCGGAAACATGGACTATTAGGGGATGACAGATTTCGTGTCGAATACGTCATTTTACAGTCTCAAGTTTTCACCACATATATGTGGGCATAGTGGTGACTATGTGTTTACAACACTGCCTCCTATACCTCCGGTGATTGATGAGGTGAACAATGACGAAGATGAGGTGGGCATTGATGAAGATTATGTGAACAATGATGAAGAGGAACATGTTGCACTGCAAAGACCACAACGGGATCAATGAACACTATGATATTATTATTCCACCACACCCCGACATAGACAAAAATTGTATAGAAAATGATTTCATGTGATTATATATAATAAAAACATTTGAATTTGAATATTATTGTTTTTGACATGTGACAGGCTTTTAATTCCATTTGTAAGATTAACGTAAAAATTCTATTATTATTAATACATACAATATTGATTTGGACTAAACCCATATTCGTATATAAAAATAAGCCCTTAAATTTTTGTATAACATAAAAATATTTATTTAAATTTTTGGTTTAGAAATTATCATGTTCAGATGCTTAAGCCTCTAAATAAGAATGGCATAACATTTCAAAACTTAAAATAAGCATTTCAATAAAATAAGAATGGCATAACATTTCAAAATAGAAACTATTTTCAATACACATCCTACAAATATGAACAATTCAAATATAAAATATTTAAATGCTTATCCGAATACAAATATAAAGAAACTAGTTTTAACATGAAGAGTGAAATGAAATCACCGAGGCATGGCCATCTAAGTCGGTCAATTTGACATTGTTTATGGAATGTCATGTACCCATACATCCCGTACATCTCTTTGGTTTCTCTGCCTCCCTGTAATAAATATCCATAGTGGTATGGATGCGAGTGGATGGAGGTCGACCCTTTGGTTCTTTAAAAAGTGTTGGATTCGTAACCATTCGTCATGCTCCACTGCCGATCAATATTGTGAATTTGCAATCGGTGAGAACTCACATTTGTAAATATTTATTATCTTATGCAAGTTAAAGCATTCATCTATAAAGGTGTACGAGTCAACCTCTATAGGCATACATATTGTAGTTGCATGCCTGGAACTCACCACAGTCGCACCATCTTTTCCTAAAATCGACTCGAAATTTTTGGCGGTGACCTCTTTCGTTGTTGCGTACGAAACCAACAACATCAAAAATCTGTTGATTTAGGTAGAACCCGTGAACATCCATTGATCTTGTCGGTTTCACATTCTTTTCCATTCTTTTCCACAAGATTGGGAACCCAAACTTGTCTCATGTTTACCATATCTTGGATTTTTGACCATTTATCGGACCAAACCTTAGTGTCACAGACTTATGTCTTCAAGCTCAAATCCGTGCGGCACTAGCACTCTCGGCACGATGCTAGTCAGCCTTAATGTCGCAATGCTATGGAAAACACAAGGAGCAAACGAGTTTACAAGGAAAGAACCTTGTATTACACAACGGAAGCTTTACAAGTGTTTGAGTGCATGACTACTTAGGTGATTTACAAATGAGAGGGGTGGCCCTATTTATAGGCACCAACCTCCTCAACGGACGGCTAGGATTTATTTAATCTGACGGTTAGGAGTTTGCCTCCCAAAATATCTTCTAAACCTAGATATCTCTAGATAATTCTATACATATCTAGTTATATCCTAAATGGTCTAAAAGCTCTAACATATTCTAAGATATTCTAGAATATTTCGGAGTTGTCACGAGCCTTCCCGACTTGTCTCGAGCCTTCTAGGTTCCTCCAGGTGAGCCTAGATGGTCGTGGAAGCTTCTAGAACCCCTCGGAATAGTATGGAGACGTTTGGGGCTCTCTGGGTTGTTCTAGACCCTTCTTTGGACCAACCTTGGCCTTAAAAGGTTCATAGCATCTCATTTTCTCCAAGTTGGCCCGTGAGCACCTAGGAGGGGAGGATTGGGCGCGCGGAGCGCACCTAGGTGGGGCTGTTCGGGCGCGCACAGCGCACCTGGGTGGGGCACCTCGGTGCTGCTCGGTGCACCCTGGTGGGTGTGCCCCTCGGTTGGCTGGGTCGCGACCTGGTGGGGCGTGACATCCTCCCCCACCCGATCTCGCGACGCCCTCGTCGCGTCTTCGTGGAACAGAGGTGTTGCTGGAGTGCTTCCCTCGACTCCTAGCTCGCCTTGCCTTTGCCCTCGGCTTGTCGGCATTGTTGAAAGACCTTCCCATCGAACTTTGGCCCTCGGTGGTCTTAGAAGCTATGTTCTCCCCTCGAACAGGCTTGGTGGCCTTCCCAGACATGGTCACCCCTTTGTCTTGGTTCAATCTTTTGGACGGCTTGGCCCTTCGGACGGCCTTCTCGAGTTGAACTGCTGAGAGTACTCCTGACCCTTGCTTGGTGGCCCTTATCGTTGGAACCACAGACTGTTGAAGTGCTGAGAGTACTCCTGACCCCTCCGTGATGCACAGACTGTTGGCAAATGGAATCGGGATTGCCTTGGCTTGTTCGAAGAACTCGATCCCTAGGATGATCGGGTAGTCGTCTAGCGGCACAATCGAGAAGTCCATGCGCCCTGACCATGTCCCAATGATGGTCTTGACTCCTCGAACGAACCCATGGATAGGTTGAGCGGTAGAGTTTACAGCCTTGACGAATCCTCCCCCTTTCACGACACTAAGACCAAGCCGTTTTGCTTCTTCCAAAGAAACAAAGTTATGGGACGCACATGTGTCGAGCATAGCCCTCGATGATTTTCCGTTAATGGTGACATCCACGAATAGCAACCCTTTGGCTTGGGTTTTTGGGGCGGACTGGATTCTATTCAAGAGCTGTAGCGATCCCATTTGTGCACCTTGGTCCCTTTCGGCATCACTTCCCTCTTGATGCCTTGCTAGGATTGCACTAAGGGCTCGGCGTTGTGGGCACTTTCGAACCCATTGCTCGCCATCGTAGATATAGCAACTACTAGACGGTGATTTCCTGGCACCTTGAGAGTCTTTAAACCTACCTCGGTCCTTGTCCCTCCATAAGGACAAGCCTTTGTGCTTCGACGTGTCCTCGTCCTTGTGCCTCTCTTTACGTGGGCTCCTATCTCTTCCACCATTGGAGTGACCACTCTTCTTGTCCCTCGGCTCGTTGGTGGACTCCTTGTGGGCGGAATAGTCAATGAGGCTCTCGGCCACGGCAATGGCATCGACAAGGGTTTGTACTCCTCTTCGCCTTAGCTCGGCCTTGGCCCAACTTTGGAGGCCATCTATAAAGTTGAAGAGTGAGTCCTTCTCTGAGAGATCTGGGATCTCGAGCACTAAGCTTGTGAACTCCTTGACATAGTCTTGGATGCTCCCCGTTTGCTTGAGCCTTCGTAATCGTGCCCTTGCTTCTTCCTCGGCATTCTCTGGATAGAATTGCCGTTTGAGTTCCCTTTTAAAATCGGCAAAGGTAGTGATGGTGTACGTACCTCTTTCGACATCGAGACGCCTTCTCCTCCACCAAAGCATGGCGGTGTCAGTGAGGTATAAGGTTGCGGTCTAGATCTTAGAGGCATCCTCCCTGATGCCAACGGCTTCTAAGTATTTCTCCAAGCCATACAAGAAGTTGTCGACTTCTTTGGCGTTGCGTGGCCCCGAAAATGTGTTAGGTTTAGGCACCTCGACCCTCCTGGTCTCGTATGAGGTGCTTGGCCCGGCGGCCATGGCGCGCTTGCACAACGCAAGGTCGCCTTGCAATGACTCTAGTTAAGCATACACGGTTGTAAGTTCACGTTGGAACGACTCACGTACCTTAGTGAGCTCTTCCATGAGTGTGTCGCATACTTCACCCATTTCCGCGCGCAGAGTCTCCTCTAGCTTGATCTTCATTGCTCTCACGGCTGTGTAAATCTCGGCATCCTCCGCCTCAAGGCCTTCAATCCGCTCTTGAAGGTCGTCCACTTGGGCACCCACGCCCGAGACGCTTTCCTCCACGCGAGTCAAGCGCGATTCAAAGCTAGAGAGTTGGTCCTTGGATTTGGCACGAGGCCTTGTCTCCACAAGGTCGGCCTTTACTTGATGCCCACCTTGGTCATGCGTGACCTCGGTCTCGGACGGGCTAGCTACTTGGTTTTTGGAGGTCTTGGCCATGCTCCCGAGCGATCGGAACCTGGCTCTGATACCAACTGTCACGGACTTATGTCTTCAAGCTCAAATCTGTGCGGCACTAGCACTCTCGGCACGATACTAGTCAGCCTTAATGTCGCAACGCTATGGCAAACACAAGAAGCAAACGAGTTTACAAGGAAAGAACCTTGTATTACACAACAGAAGCTTTACAAGTGTTTGAGTGAATGACTACTTAGGTGATTTACAAATAAGAGGGGTGCCCCTATTTATAGGCACCAACCTCCTCAACGGACGGCTAGGATTTATTTAATCTGACGGTTAGGAGTTTGCCTCCCAAAATATCTTCTAAACCTAGATATCTCTAGATAATTCTATACATATCTAGTTATATCCTAAATGGTCTAAAAGCTCTAACATATTCAAGATATTCTAGAATATTCCGGAGTCGTCTAGAGTTGTCCCGAGCCTTCCGGACTTATCCCGAGCCTTCTAGGTTCCTCTGGGTGAGCCTAGATGGTCGTGGAAGCTTCTGGAACCCCTCGGAATAGTGTGGAGACGTTTGGGGCTCTCTGCGTTGTTCTAGACCCTTATTTGGACCAACATTGGCCTTAAAAGGTTCATAGCATCTCATTTTCACCAAGTTGGCCCGTGAGCACCTAGGTGGGGAGGATTGGGCGCGCGGAGCGCACCTAGGTGGGGATGTTCGGGCGCGCACAGCGCACCTGGGTGGGGCACCTCGGTGCTGCTCGGTGCACCCTGGTGGTGTGCCCCTCGGTTGGCTGGGTCGCGACCTGGTGGGGCGTGATTAGGCAACCTGTAGTACGTCTTTCTCACCAAGCTTGTTATTGGGAGATGGTGTGTTTCTTTTAATACACCATTTATGCACTCCACAAGGTTGGTTGTCATTTTTCCATATCAACGACCTTCATCATACGATTGGGCACATCTTTCTCTCTCGATATTTTTTGTCTACACCTAAACATCTTCGTCGTACTCCAACAAATTTGTTAACTTCCTCTCAAAATTTGGTTATAGTAGTTCATATCTTGTTTCATAATATATGTTCTTAGCATAGAAAAAAATCATAACACGTAAATAATCAAGTCTAACAAAATGAAAATTACTTACCCATGCCTAAAGTCACGTTGCAAATGTGGGGGGTTTCCCACTTTTCAATAGAGTTCTTGCTAATATGGCATACATAGTACGTGGGATATGCGTGCGGAGGTGTCCATCAAATCGTTGGTCGTTCAATTGCTGCTAAAATGTATGGTGTTCTATCAGAAATCAAGCAGAACACATATTTTCGGACGACATGCTCATGTAAATTACTCAAAAAGAATTTCTAAGAGTCTGTCGACTCTGTATCAACAATTGTGAAGGTAATCGGGAAGATATTTCAATCACCATCTTGTGTAACGACAATCAACATTACATATTTGTATCTTTCGTACAACATGTGCCATCGACTTGGACCATACATTTGCAATATGGAAAGCCTTCAATGCATGGCTTGAACTCCCAAAATAGTTGGTGGAATATTTGCTTCTCTTGAAGAAGTTGACCTTCTCAATTGCATGCATCCATGAATGAATAATACCATTGCATGTAATAAAGCCAACAGCTTATTGTACGACTTCTCATAATTACCGTACACATGTTTTAGTGCCTTATCTCTTGCATGTCAACCCTTGTCATATTCTATTTAATATTCAAACTTAATAAATGTCATAATCGTTGAAACAGTAACCCTTGAATTTTCTTCAACCAACATCTTCACGTGGTGACATATTACCTTCGAGTTCAATTGGTGGTGGTCTTGGTTAATGGAATTTCATAAACAAGTGTGGTGGCCATTGTAATCTGTAATCACTCAAGTATTTTTCCTCTGAATTTTAGACAATCGGATCTTCCAATTACAATGTTCTCCATATTTAACACATTTTGCGAACAGAGTTATCGGATTGGATTCTTTAATAATGAAATCCACATGCTTTATGATGGAATACTCTTTAATTGTCAATGTAGCTTCTTCATTTTCTTCAAATTGAATCTCAATCAATCATTTATCATAAGGACCCGAACTTAATTGTGGCATGACTGGAATTCAAGTGCCCTCATCGTATCGTAATCTTTAAAGTTCTTGTGAGCAGAAGGTCATACCATCTAATGCCATTCCCGACCAAAACAAATTCACCACCACCAAAAATAGGCTCATTACAAAGGTCATCACCGGTCAAATCAGGATCTGCGATTTCTTAATCTTTGCTAGAATCAACAAGCATTTCTCCCCATCGACCTTGGAGATTTTCAATGTCAATGCCAACAGTCGGCTCAACAGTCTGGAATGTCGAAGGCCCGACATATAGATGAAATGTACTCGATGTTCCACTTTCCAACATCACAACAAAATTGTCTCCAAACCTATATGGCTGGTCTTCAACCCCACTGCCAAAACCCATTCGAGAAGACTTCCAAATATATTTTTGGATGGGCCCGAAACGTCATATCTCCCACGCACCTCAGCATGTAACTCAACACTTCGAATACCTGTTGAATCATGCTTTGCAATCATGATTCCAACATCAGTATCATCTTTAAGAGCTATTGCAGAATATCTAATTGGATCATGACATGTCTTTCATCGGTACCGCAAACCAACAATCTCAGCTCTTATTTTCACTTATATGTCATGCTTCAACTCTCGAAGGGAAATATTCTCTGAAAATCTCATCTTTTTAGTGCTTTCAGATTCAAATATGACACCGATATTAGTTTTCACAATTTGTTCATCGTAATGGACAACCGCCATAAACACGTTGCTCATTGTCTAGGCATATTCAAAACCATATATATTTTTGAATCAAAATACAGAAATCAAAATTATCATACTATTATATTATATTGCTATGAATTTTTTCCTAAACAATAACATAAAATTAAAATTATAAATGGATATCTACACATAAACAACATTCTAAAATAAAAATAAACAAACAATCTAAATATTAAAAATAAAATTAAAAAATTAACTTACTATAAATTTCTTTAAAATTTCCTCCTCTTTCTTCTTCTTCTCCTTCTTTACTCAATTTTTTTCTTAAATTTTCTTCCACATTTTACCTTTAACCTCACTTATTTAACACAAAAAACCCAACACACTAAACAATATAAAAGATTCTCCTGTTATTTACCCCCTACCATCTCCTTAATAACCATTTAAAATTCAAATTCAATACCCCTACACAATTTAAAATATTTTTTAATATTTTTTAATACCCTAACCACTCTATTCTCAAGCTTAATTCATAAAAATATTACCCCATTCTGGAACCCAAGGCATGTAAATCACCCTGGATGCAGCAGGATTCCCTCAGTAATTAAGGGAATTCTTGCCATGACACAGGCTTTTTTTTTCAACCTGCCAACCATCTTTACCATCCCTGCCATCATTGACCTGCATGCACGTTGAAGACGAAAATAAAAGAACTTGTCTTCATCTTTTTCTTTTTTGAAGGCGAAACCCTTGCAACCCGTTTTTAATAATTATTTTTAATATTAAATCTAAACATTGTATCAAGATGGAATACAAGAAATCCAACTTCAAATTTTAATGTTCAAAGTGCAATAGATTGAAAAATATTTTAGGATGTACAATAGATTCAAAAAAATTCCACGACAATATCCAGTCAATTTCGCTTCTCTTATACTAAATTTCACAAGGAACACTATTAACAAGCATGTTGCAATTCTGGAAAAAAAATGTTTAAAAGAAATATCAGATCAATGCAAGAAACATTTATTAGAAATGGTGCTATCATCACCACTTCTAATAAGTTTGTACAAACTTTTTTTCACTCGTCTTTGTACGACATTTTTTTTCTCTTGCGGCTAAATCCTTCGCTTGATAATTGTTGGGATAAAATTCAGAAACCACCTGAATATTCTTAATAATTTGTGGGAAAATTCTACTACGTGCGACGAACACCGCTGAACATCATTAACGCTGAACACCGCTGAACATCATTAAATTAATTGATAAATATTAAAAATTTCAAAGACTCGCCATACAATTAATACTTATTTAAAATAAAATTTTAATTAAATTATTTTTTATATTTAATCTATTTTTAATTTTTATTTTCAAATAATTGACTCAAATAACAACCATAACCAATCCCTAAATTGAAAAACCCTAAATCCTTTTTTTGGGAAATAAACCATGAACCAAAAATTCAACTTCCGATTCAGTTTCTTCATAGTTTTTCCAGCCATGCCGATGAGTATTTGAGTTTTGATAACAATATTAGTTTTTACCAATATGGTACTAATTTGTTACGCATTAATGATCAAGATAATAAAAAAAATCATGTGGTTTATGCACATGCAAGAACATCAAGACAGTGAACATGGCATAATAGCTGCTTTGATCTCTTGATTGATGAAGATAATAAAAAATCGAAAAGAGAAAACTCGATACAAGCCTCGAAACACCGCCTTCCCAGAACTCCCATTCTGATCTACTCGAGCATAAATACTTTTGGTTCATGGTTCGATTCACAAAAAAATTTAGAGCTTTTTAATTTAGGGATTAATTATGATTGATATTTGATTCAATTATTTAAAAATAAAGATTAAAATAGAATATATAATTTAATTGAAATTTTATTTTAAATGGGTTTTAATTCTATGTTTAGTCCTTGAAATTTTTAATTTTTATTAATTAATTTAATGATGTTCAGCGGTGTTCAGCGTTAGTGTTGTTCAGCGGTTTTCGTCGCACGTGGTTGACTCATCCTAAATTGTGACACGAAAATAAGTTTGTTTTTAATAAATTAAGGCACATGTAAAATATTTTTAAGGGTAAACTATTCAGGTGACCGAACTATTTAGGTGCATTTGTTTTTACTGTCGAATTAGGCAACTTGTCGATTAGACCATTAATTTTTTTAAATTGGTCATATTTTGACCACCACCGTTAAAAAATGACGGAGGGGAGACAGAGGGGTGACGTTGCTGTTATGGAAATTTGTAAAATTACACATTTGGTCCCTATTATTTACATATTATATCAATTTGGTTCGAATTTTAATTTTATTAAATAAAATTAATCAACTGATCAGATGATAACATGTGTCATCATCCAACCGGATAAATTTACTCAAACTTTAATTTATTGTAGCTAAAAATAAATTGATTATTTACGTTAATTTAAAAATATTTCACATTACTTATGAATAAGAAATAAATTTTAGAGTAAAAGTTAGTATTTTTTAAGTCATGTCAAATCCGCACTAACTGTGGGGAGAACCTAAACCAATTAAACGAGGTAGCACGTTAGTGCTTACTGGTGAAAGTAACCAATAAAAAATCTTCGTTTCTTTCTTATGGATTTGATTTGGGTTAATCATTCTCCATCGAAATTATAAAAAATGTAATCGCACATTTTTTTATTTAATCGACTAAAATTTTGTTCAAGTATAATTTCTAACTGTTTGGTTTTAAAAGATATTTTTTATTTTTTATTTCCATTTTTTAAAAATAAATTTTATTTTCAGTTTGTTAAAAATTAAAAAATATATTTAGTTGATAGGGATGAAAACTTATTTTTTTTAAAATGAAAATAGTACAAATGCATTTGGTATCCGCCTTTTTCAAAATAGAAATGAAAAAATAATTACTAAATAATTAGAATAAAAATATTATTATTATTATTATTATAAATAAAATATAAGTAAATAAACTAAAATTTTAAAAAAATGATATTAGAAGGATTCAAACTCTTGTTAAAATGAAATTAAAATTAAAAAACATTTATTTTCATATGTTCACTTTCCCAAAATATTTTTAATGAAAACAATGAAAATATTTTTAAATTTTCACTTTCTAAAAATTATTTTCTAATTTTATAACCAAATATATTTTCTGTGCCGTTTGTTATTTTTTAAGAAAACAAAAATTGACTACGTTCTCTCTGAAACCAAACAAACTATATTAAAAATATTTTTAATCTATTTGTTTTTACGAATTGCAAACAGTTATATAGTGACTTTCCGGCTATCATTAATTTAATTTTTTTTATATTTTTACAAATGTAAACGACAAACATATCTAATTATCTATCCATAATTATAACTACCGAGTCCGAAAAACATGGCAATCCAATAAGTAGTAATTAAATTCAATTTTATATTTAAAATTGAGTTTTTATATTTGTTTATAATTTATCTTAACATTTTAAATATAAATTGATTCGTTTAGTTTTTTTAGTGCCCCTAAGATTTATTTCTAAAATATGTAACATTTAATGCTTGAAGCTGGGATAGTCAATCCTGGAAAAATGGTTGGCCCGAAAAGAAATATATTAGTGAGAAAAAGAATTGAAGAATGAATTAATACAAAGCGTTGCAGTTGCTAACAGTACCAAAAATACTGTGGGCATAAAAAAAAGGGTAAAATAGGTAAATCCGATTGGTGTGGTTGCGGTGGGACCCCTCTCACTTTCCGACGCGGAGTGCACTCCTTGTCTGACGCACCTTGTTTTGACTCGAATATCACTTTCATCTTAAAATCCCGACCGTCCATCTATATGTTGAATCAAAATACACTTTCCCAAGTCATCTCAAGTCTCAACCAAAGAGGAGCCACGTGTACTCCCCAGAGCTCCACCTATCCGATCATCAAATTTAAAAATTAACAAAAAAACAAAAGACTTTACTACTCTATTTTTTCAACTACCGGGCCCATCTCTGACGTAAAGGGAATGGACGGTCGAAATTTCGTGAATCGGAGGGTTAAAAGTAAACCACGATGCCAGGAAAAGATAAGGTACCGCACTGCCAACGAAGCCTGCCATGGCATTTTTTTTTTATTTTAAAAAAAGAAAGCATCTAAATACGTATGCAGAGCGGTCCCCACCTGCTTTGCCATATGTCGGTGTGTGCAAGTGGTCCTGCAAGTGACGTGTCCCACGTAGGTTGACTCAGAAACGGGGTGGACCCCACCCCCCACAGCAGAAAGGTTGCGTAGCCAGATCATGTTTATGTTGCTTGGAGTTTCTAGAGATCTTCAGTGGCCCACGTGTCACAGCCATATCTCCACGTGGGAGGATCCCGCACTTCCTGCCTTCATCAACTAAAAGTCTCAAACCATTTAAAGTAATGAATTATTACTTAACCATTATTAAGCTGTGTAATGGTTAATTACCGATAAAACAGATGAGATGAGCCACTAAATTTTTTAAATAAAGTTCAAAATTTTAAATTTATAATTTTGAATAAAATAAATTAAGTTGGAAGAATTAATTTTTATAATGAATATCTGCAATACTAGATCCAGGTTAGTGAGCTAATAAATTGAACACTAATAGTTATATAAAAAATTACATACGATTAATTATGTGTTTAATTAATATTTAAATAAATTAAGTAAAATACGTATTTTTATTAAAGTTAATTATCCACCATCAACTTATTGAATAATTATTTTTAATTAAATGATTGTTTTTTTTTTTGAAATTTTAATTCATTAGAAGAGGAGTAATATTTTAGTACAGTTTAAAATTTAAATAAATCTACGCACACTCACATATTATATTTTTTAGAACCTAAATTATCTAAGAAAAACAATAATATTATTTACTATTGAGTTCACTCAATTAAGAAATAACATAAAAACGAGTAGTATAGTTCCTGTCATGTTCTTAAAATGTTGTGTTGTTACTTGTTATTGTATTTATATTCCACTTTATTTATAAAAAAAATCAACATTATTCAATATTAGTGGTCTGGATAATTATTTTATTGAAACCGTTGATGTTGAAGCATATTAAGTTCTTACAAGTTTTAAAAGATTTAATTCGATTCTTAGAATAGTAAGAAATTCTCATTAAACTTTCAAACTAAAGAAAAAATAGGCCATCGATATTTTTTTTGTAATTTTTTAAATCTTTAAAAACTTTTAGGCCCTATTTGAAAATTAGCTGATAGCGGATTACATTTGCTGATCGTATAAAAGTGTTTGGTAAAATTAACTGATATTCGATAGTTGTTTGATTATTTGAACAAGCAAAATCACATATAAGAACATGATTATATTTGATACTTGTTTAAATAATTTATTAACTATTAACATTTTGTATCTATTAATATTAATTAGATTATAAAAATTAAATTTTTTAATATCATTATTGAGCATATATGATAATTAAATATTTTTTTCTATTTTTGAAATTATTTTTTTAATATAATTTTAATAATTATTAAATTTAGATGTATATATTAATTTCTTAACTATGAAATTATATTTTGAATATAATTTTATAAATTATTAAATTTATATGTATTTATTATTTATATATTAATTTATTATTTATGATTTTTATAATTTTATTAGTTAATCAAATTTAGGATATTTAGAGAAATTTTTTTATAATTATCAATGACAAACTAGTCTTTTATCCAAACCTCTAAGTCAAAAAGCTCCTAAAAAATTTTTTTTTAAAGAAAAAAATGAGAAGTTTTACCTTAATCCGCTACTATAACCCTCTATTTACCAAACATCAAAGTTAGCAGATTTAACTAGTTAAATCTCTAAAAATACTTCAAACCTATAATTTTAGCTCAAAATGTTTATGTAGAGTCTTGATTTTTTATGAAACTTTTCATTAAATTTTACAAAAAGAATAATTAGCTCCCCAAACTTTATACTAAGATTCGTTATTCTAAGAGATACTGAATTTAAATGTGTTTAACCACACAAACATCGTCTAAAATTAAAAAGTATTGGACCCAACAAGTGTTTCACTAGAAAAGTGAATGATGATAATCTTAGGAGATACGTGTTCAAATCGTTTTGTCTATAATGTGTATGCATATTGCAAACAAACATCTAACTATCATTGGTTAAGATTTTATTTCTTAAAATTAAACATAAACTACATAAATGAACATCGGTTTTTTAGGACCCTTTCATTAAGGCTACCAAAATTTTAAAACTTCTATTAGTCATTAAAATTTTACTTCGCTTTTAGTATTGTTTCCTCGTTATATTCCATTAGTCGTTGTTGATGTGACACGTTAATTTTTATTTCTCTTAAATAAAATAATAGGTAAACTACAGTATTCATCACTCAATATTCTTCTCACTTTTATTTTGGTCACTAAAGTGTAAAAATTTTCAATTTAATAGATCAACTTTCAAATTATTCATATTTTGGCCACTCTCGAATGACATGGCCTTTTATCATGAAAGAGGAGAAATGTCAACCTTCTTTTTAATTTATTCTTCTTATTTGAGAGAGTGTTATGAGAAAAAACAAATGAAAAGGACAATGAAGAATATAAATGACCTTTGTTATTGTTCAAAATTTACGATGTCATATAATATAATACAACCGCAAAAAAATTGTAGAGGATTAATTTGTGAAACATGTAAAAAATTTGTGTGATTGTTGGATTTTATTGCCTCATTTTATATTGGAGTTGTATTTTTTATTGTTATTGTTACGGGTGCGCAAAATTGGGTTCGATTATTCTCTAAAAATTATTTTGGTAAATTGATAAATTCGTATTATTCAAATTTTGATCTTATATTGTATCATTAAATCAGATAATCGATTGGCCATTTAACTAGAACATTTGATTCGGGTAGTGATTTTTTTACTTTGCTTATTAAAATATTAAATATGACAACATGATAAATTTAAGGCAAAAGGTCAAAAATAGCCCCCCAACGTTTCACATTTTGGTCATTTTAGCTCTATCCTTTTTTTTGGTGCAAACAATCACCTAACGTTTTATTTTTGTTCAAATTCCACTCTTGGTGGATGAAAACCGTTAGTCAACTAACGGTCAACACATGAGGCTCGTGTGGCATGTTTGTAGGGCATGGGAAGATGATGTTGAATTGTCATGTGAGATTTTTGCTGACGTGACTTGTAACCCCCTCACCCCGGTCCGGACGCTTAACTGGTCCGAGTGGGATACACGGGGATAACCGAGATGAAACTCGTTAAGGCTCCACTTCGGTTACCGACCCTAGGAAAAACTTTTTCATTTTATCTTATCTTAATGCATTAATTAAACCTAAGCGGAAGCCCAACAACAAACAGAGCCTAAGCCCAACCCTTGAAACCCTTTGGAGATGTCAAAAAGCCCAAATTCAGGCCTATGTTTCGAAACAGTCAGAGCCCGTTTCGAAACACGAGCCCAGTTTTAAAAGCCAGACACCCGTTTCAAAACGCATCCACCCCGTTTCGGAACATGGTCTCATTTTGCCTTGTCGTTTCGATACCAGTTTCGGAACATGCAATTCTAGTAGCCAAAGTGTTTCGAAACTGGTTTCGAAACAGGGGCTCACATTAGCCAAACCGTATCGATACCCGTTTCGATACGGGGCCCTAGAACCACACCCGTTTCGAAACAGGGTAACCCGTTTCGAAACACCTGTTGTCTGCAATTTTCCAAAATCAGTTTTAAACAACTCCAATTGATCCCAAACGTCCGAAACGACTACACGAAGCATACGAATCATACAATTACATTCTAGAGGCATGCACCCTATAGCAACATACTCATTTTATATTGGAGTTGTGTTTTTTATTGTTATTGTTACGGGTGCGCAAAATTGGGTTCGATTATTCTCTAAAAATTATTTTGGTAAATTGATAAATTTGTATTATTCAAATTTTGATCTTATATTGTATCATTAAATCAGATAATCGATTGGCCATTTAACTGGAACATTTGATTCGGGTAGTGATTTTTTTACTTTGCTTATTAAAATATCAAATATGACAACATGATAAATTTAAGGCAAAAGGTCAAAAATAGCCCCCTAACGTTTCACATTTTGGTCATTTTAGCTATATCCTTTTTTTGGTGCAAACAATCACCTAACGTTTTATTTTTGTTCAAATTCCACTCTTGGTGGATGAAAACCGTTAGTCAATTAACGGTCAACGCATGAGGCTCGTGTGGCATGTCTGTAGGGCATGGGAAGATGATGTTGAATTGTCATGTGACATTTTTGCTGACATGGCTTGTAACCCCCTCGCCTCGGTCCGGACGCTTGACCGATCTGAGTGGGATACACGGGGATAACCGAGATGAAACTCGTTAAGGCTCCACTTCGGTTACCGACCCTAGGAAAAACTTTTTCATTTTATCTTATCTGAATGCATTAATTAAACCTAAGCGGAAGCCCAACAACAAACAGGGCCTAAGCCCAACCCTTGAAACCCTTTGGAGATGTCAAAAAGCCCAAATTTAGGCCTGTGTTTCGAAACAGTCAGAGCCCGTTTCGAAACACGAGCCCAGTTTTAAAAGCCAGACACCCGTTTCAAAACGCATCCACCCCGTTTCGGAACATGGTCTCATTTTGCCTTGTCGTTTCGATACCAGTTTCGGAACATGCAACTCTAGTAGCCAAAGTGTTTCGAAATTGGTTTCGAAACAGGGGCTCACATTAGCCAAACCGTATCGATACCCGTTTCGATACGGGGCCCTAGAACCATACCCGTTTCGAAACAGGGTAACCCGTTTTGAAACACCTGTTGTCTGTAATTTTCCAAAATCAGTTTTAGACAACTCCAATTGATCCCAAACGTCCTTAACGACTACACGAAGCATACGAATCATACAATTACATTCTAGAGGCATGCACCCTATAACAACATACTCATTTTATATTGGAGTTGTGTTTTTTATTGTTATTGTTACGGGTGCGCAAAATTGGGTTCGATTATTCTCTAAAAATTATTTTGGTAAATTGATAAATTCGTATTATTCAAATTTTGATCTTATATTGTATCATTAAATCAGATAATCGATTGGCCATTTAACTAGAACATTTGATTCGGGTAGTGATTTTTTTACTTTGCTTATTAAAATATCAAATATGACAACATGATAAATTTAAGGCAAAAGGTCAAAAATAGCCCCCCCCAACGTTTCACATTTTGGTCATTTTAGCTCTATCCTTTTTTTGGTGCAAACAATCACCTAACGTTTTATTTTTGTTCAAATTCCACCCTTGGTGGATGAAAACCGTTAGTCAACTAACGGTCAACGCATGAGGCTCGTGTGGCATGTCTGTAGGGCATGGGAAGATGATGTTGAATTGTCATGTGACATTTTTGCTGACGTGGCTTGTAACTCCCTCGCCCCGGTCCGGACGCTTGACCGATCCGAGTGGGATACACGGGGATAACCGAGATGAAACTCGTTAAGGCTCCACTTCGGTTACCGACCCTAGGAAAAACTTTTTCATTTTATCTTATCTTAATGCATTAATTAAACCTAAGCGGAAGCCCAACAACAAACAGGGCCTAAGCCCAACCCTTGAAACCCTTTGGAGATGTCAAAAAGCCCAAATTCATGCTTGTGTTTCGAAACAGTCAGAGCCTGTTTCGAAACACGAGCCCAGTTTTAAAAGCCAGACACCCGTTTCAAAACGCATCCACCCCGTTTCGGAACATGGTCTCATTTTGCCTTATCGTTTCGATACCAGTTCGGAACATGCAATTCTAGTAGCCAAAGTGTTTCAAAACTGGTTTCGAAACAGGGGCTCACATTAGCCAAACCGTATCGATACCCGTTTCGATACAGGGCCCTAGAACCACACCCGTTTCGAAACAGGGTAACCCATTTCGAAACACCTGTTGTCTGCAATTTTCCAAAATCAGTTTTAGACAACTCTAATTGATCTCAAACGTCCGAAACGACTACACGAAGCATACGAATCATACAATTACATTCTAGAGGCATGCACCCTATAGCAACATACTCAAAATACACAAGATATAAGATAGGCATCCAAACACAAGATCATACATAGCACTCATGGTTCATGTTTCAAAGGACACACACTTAGCCAATTTAAGGTAGGCAAGATAGGCATGGTTTACAAGCAACATGGCATTCAAAGCCAAGCCAACAAAACATATAGAATGAGTCTAACATGTTCCTAAACAACAACATCAACATACTTCAAAAGTATCACACCACAATTACATGTCCCATTGCTTGACCATTAAATCATAACTAAAAATAACCATACTTGATAGCTAGGCTAGCACCACAAAGCACACACACTTGGAGGGCCCTTCTTGCACTAGCAACCCACGAACTAAGGATCTGTATTGTCAAACAAAAGACAGCGTAAGCATAAAGCTTAGTGAGGGTAAGCTCTTTAAAAACAAACCTCGACAATGCAAGGTCCAAGCACGAGCACAACAAGGTAAATACATGTCCTTACCTTCGATCCACAAGAGCCGAAATGTCAATGATGCATGAACATAAATTCACAATAGGTCATGCTCAACAAGCTCATTCCACATCATATGTAAACATATATATTAATCCAAATAGGAATCACATTTCATAACACATTGATACACATATCAACTCACATTGGCACCTAGCTATGACTCGAATACGCGGATAAACACGTTGGAACTCACATCCAACAACAACTTTACTTCACGGTGGGATTACACTCATCATCGTTCTTGCGGAGGGGATTCCATTCATCCTCACGCCCCGTCGATGGGATTACACTCATCACCAACTAACATTTATATAAGAAGAATTTCCGGGCGAACCCGTACTCCATCTTGATGACTACCATCATCAAGACCACGCGCGCATTTGACTCTCGTGTGCACACTAACATCCTAATGATCGATCATTTGTACCCAAGTATACTAGTGCCAACATCAAACAAAATCCACAACATCTCATATTACTTCCGTGCAGCACGTACTCACCATGATCACCATCATGAACAATATCTCATGCATATAACAATGCATCACAACCATGCCTCAACATACATGTATAACACATTTATACATAACCATCATAATCACCTATCATCATGAGGCATAATTAAAAATTAAAGAGTACAACCAAAGTCTTTAATTAAAGCTTAGAATTAGGCTACCACTCTAATCCCAACTCTAGGTGGGTCTACCAAGCCCAACCTAGTCCACATGCTTGAACCAGACACTTAAAACCACTTTGAAAACATTAAACCACTCACCTTCACTTCCAAGCTCAACTATCAAGCAACCAACACCTTCAAGCTTCCAGATTCACTTCCGATGTCTCACCGATGTCAAACCTTGATTCTAATCAAATCCAAACACAAACAAAACACCATCAATCAATTACTAGTCGTCGGAACAACCCGAATTAACATTTCTAAGCAATATAACACCCAAATTCATGCCCAAAACAGAATTCCCGAGCAGCCCTCAAGACCCACTGAAATCTCCTATTTCAATCAACCAAACGATCATCAAACACACTCAAAGTGACCCTCATACACCATACTAACATCAGCCCTCAAATTCCCACCTAAAACAACCCCCAAAACCATTCCAAAACCCTTCAAAAACCTCCATTAAACCCAAATCCGGGAGACTTAACAAAACCCTTTAAAAATCATATATCTTGGACTCCAAGGTTCATAAACAATATATCTAACGTTATTAAATCAAAACCTTAAGTTAAAAACAATAAAGATACCATTTTTATTCAAATCCTCCAAAAACTCAAATTCTAAAACTTAGACCAAAATGAAAACTAGTTGTACTTTTAAAGAAAGGAAGACGAGGGCAAGTTGGAAATGTAGTTACCTTTCAAAACCGAGCCAAAATGAAGAAACAAGGAAATGGAATAGTAACTCAATGGTGGGAGGAGTTTCTCACGTTGGAAGACATGGGTGTAGAAGATGATGGCATTTTTGGGGTGTTTGAAATAAGAGAAAAAGGGTTTTATTTCTTCAAGTCCATGTATTTATCAAAATGCCATTAATGAGATGGTCAAACTCATCTATTTGTAAATTCCATGGAGTTGGGCTTTAATATCAAAACATGTCCAACATAAATATTTGTTTTTCAAACCCGAGGCCCAAAAGATTATTTTAATTATAAACCCGAGACTAAAAATATTATTTTATTATTACTTTCACCCGACCCCTAAACCCGGGTGTTACATGGCTGTTGGTAAAATAATCTGCAAAACAGGATGTTAGAACTGAGTTATTTAGACAGCCACAAATTTAATCCGAATTATTGCCATAAATCAACTGTTATAACACATGTTATAACTCAATTATAACACTGTCTTATTGCTGCAATTATGCCCTGTAACTGGTGTCCAAATACAATCTCAAAATTTAGATTAAAATTGGACTGTTTTAATTCTGATTAATACAGAATTCAAACATCAACCATTTGCCTATAAAAAGATCCATTTTCAAAACAATTCTTTCACTGTTTCATTCTCAAAGAAAAATTCTTTACGAATTTTCTCCAAAAAGATAGTAACGCGCATGGACGTGTCGTAGACACGTATTGCCACTTGACACGAGCCATGAGCCCAATCCCGAGACGAACGGACGGCGGCGGCGGCGACGCGCGAGACTAGCCCTTGTTCTCTATCACTCAACAAGGGAGGGAGATATGAAAACTATAAATACCCTTCACATGTTAGTTTCCCACTCAATGTGAGATTCTCTCTTTTGCATTACTAACATTCCCCCACTAATGCGAAAGAATTCTCTTACACTCAACATCAATCTTTCAAAAGGATCATCAATGAAATTAGATGCTTAAGCACTAGTGAACGAATCTTGAACTGCTACATAGTGATAATAAGCAATTCTTCTCTTAGATAAGTGAAACTAGTCTTGAACTTTCTAAGATAAGAGTAAACTTATAACACACACCTAATTCCTTTATCCTTCATCCACCGAAGTCCTCGATGCGTAAGATATATATACAAATGTATATTTAGCCATCTTACCTCAGGATTTGTAGTAAGTGTTTTAGAAAAACAGCCCAAGGTTTTTTCATAGAAGGCGGCTAACTCTTCTCACTTACATAGGTTATTTCATCTGTTTTTTCTCAATAAAACCATCCAAAAAGACTATGAAATAATTAAGAACTATTACAATAGTTCAACCTCTCAGGATTTATGGTGATTTTCTTCAAGTTCGTTATAAACGAACTACCCAACAATTGGGCTAAGAAATCATTAAGAATATATATTCAACCTCATTGTCGGTGAATTCAATATGTCTTTCTCAATAGGATCATTCAAACTTTGAATTCATTAAGAGTTTCCTGAAACTCAACCTTTTCTGGCGGTAAGTTCATCTTATCCTTCTCAATAGGACAACACATTCAGACTTGTGTTATGAACTTATTAAGAATAAGTATTCAACTATGATTCGATAAATTCATCAAGCCTTTCTCACTAAGACCACCCAAAACTTGGGCTATGAATTTATTAAGAGTAATAATACTCAACCTAGGCATGTACATTATTCGTCATAGGGATAGGTAATGAGAAATGTACACTATGAGTCTTTCTATGGTTTCCTTTGACCACATTGAACTTAGATAACTAAGTTGGGTATCCACAATGAATTCCTCAACTAATAGGCTTTAAACCCATCCCCCTCGACGAATCTAAGACCAGTTTCCGACTTAACCCTTTGGTAAGCAGACCTGCTAGGTTCTTTTCCGACTTCATATACTCTAGAGAGAGTACTCCATTCCTTATCAAACGTCTCACTGATTCATGTCTTATACGAATGTGCCTTTTCTTACCATTGTATGCTTGGTTCTTGGCAACACATATCGCAGCTTGTGAATCACATAGTAAGGAAACTGGAGGAGTCGGTTTTCCCCACAACAGAATTTCAGCTAAAAGATTTCTGAGCCACTCGGCTTCTTGCCCAGCTAAGTCAAGAGCTATGAACTCTAACTCCATAGTAGAACGAGCAATACGAGTCTGTTTAGAATACTTCCAGGAGATTGCTACTCCACTCAAGGTAAAAACATATCCATTCGTAGAGCTTACTTCATCACTATCAGAAACCAGTTGGCGTCACAATATCCTTCTAAAACAGAAGGAAAGCCAACAAAATTAAGTTTCCAATCCATAGTGCCCTAAGGTATTTAAGTAAGCGTCTAAGAGCAATCCAATGTTCACTACTCGGGTTGTGAGTATATCTACTAAGTCTGCTCACAACATAGGCAATGTCTGGTCGAGTATAGTTCATTAAGAACATTAGACTCACAATTATTTTAGCATATTCAGTTTGGGAAACATTACTTTCTTTATTCTTAAAAAGATGAATATTAGAGTCATATGGGGTTCGTACAGGGACAACGTCAAAACTGTCAAACTTCTTTAACACTTTCTCAATGTAGTGTGTTTGACCTAAAGAAAATTCCTTTTCTGTTTTAGTAACTTTGACTCCTAGGATTACATCAACTTCTCCCAAATCAGTCATCTCAAATTTAGTGGATAAGAAATGTTTAGTTTTGTTAATGGACTCAATGTTGGTGCTAAAAATCAACATGTCGTCAACATACAAACTTATGATGACACAATCAACACCAAACATCTTCAAATACACGCATGCATCCGAATCATTCACAACAAAACCAAAACTAAGAATAGTTTTATGAAATTTCTCATACCACTGTTTAAGAGCTTGTTTCAGGTCGTAAAGAGACTTTTTTAGTCTAAATACTTTACCTTCCATACCAGGCGCCTCGAAACCAAGGGGTTGCTCCATATAGATCTCCTCATCTAGGTCTCCATTAAGAATGCAGTCTTTACATCCATTTGATGTACTTGCAACTTATGAATGGAGGCTAGTGCAAACAATGCACGGATCATTGAAATTTTGGTTACATGAGAATATGTATCAAAGAAGTCTATTCCAAATATTTGAGTGAACCCTTTGACTACTAGCCTTGTCTTATATCTCTGAATAGAACCATCTGGTCTGAGTTTCTTTCAAAAGACCCATTTATTGTTGATGGTCTTAAATCCTCTAGGCAAGTCAACTAATTCCCAAGTATGATTAGACATTATTGATTCTAGTTCATATTTTATAACGCTTTTCCAAAAACTAGCATCAATAGATCATATAGCTTCTTCATATGTTTTAGGATCCTCATCTAACAAAAAGGCTTGAGCTATAGGATCATAAAGAGTGTCATAATCATCCATCTCAGAAATAAAAGAAGTTATGAAATATGGTCCAAAAGAGGTTTCAACTCTTTGTCTCTTACTTCTTCTAGGCTCAAATTATATCTCTTTAGAAGACCTAGCAGGCACACTAGAAGTGGATGACAAGTTTTCTATTTGTGTTTCAACACTTAATCTAGGTTTCTTGAGAGGAAAGATATCTTCAAAGAAAACAGTATCCCTATATTCACAAATAGAAAAGTCTTGTAAAGACATGAATCTATACGCGGCACTGTTAGAAGTATAGCCTATAAACACTGCATCAACGGTCTTTGGTCCAATGGTGGACTTCTTAAAGTCTGGCAACCCCACTTTAGCCAGACACCCCCACACTTTCAGGTATTGTAGATTTGGGGCATATCCTTTCTATAATTAGTATGGGGTAGAATCAATTTTCTTATGAGGTACTCGGTTTAATATGTGATTAGCCGATAGAATGGCTTCCCCCCACATGTTGTCAGACAACCTAGAACTTATCAACAATGAGTTCATCATTTCTTTTAAAGTTCTGTTTTTCCTCTCGGCTACACCGTTCTATTGAGGAAAATAGGGGGCTGAAGTTTCATGGATTATGTCATTCGTCTCACAAGCCTCTTTTAGAAAATTAGATCCATATTCATCACCTCTATCAGACCTAACACGTTTTATTCTCCTATCTAACTGATTTTCTACTTCTGCCTTATAAATAAGAAAGAAGTTTTCAGCTTCATCTTTAGTTCTTAGGAGATAAACTTTTGTATATCTAGAGTAATCATCTACAAAAGTTATGTAGTAGTGTTTTCCACAAACTTCACATTTTTTTAAAGTTTGTTATGTCTAGTTTAGGCAAAATTCAGATTAAAATCGGACTGTTTTAATTATGATTAATACAGAATTAAAACATCAACCATTTTCCTATAAATAGATCCATTTTCAGAGAAAAATTCTTTACGAATTTTCTCCAAAAAGATAGTAATTGGCTCCAGAGCCCGAGCCCGAGCCTGAGACAAACGGAAGGCGGCGGCGGCGGCGCGCGAGACTAGCCCTTGTTCTCTATCACTCAACAAGTGATGGATATATGAAGACTATAAATACCCTTCACATGTTAGTTTCCCACTCAATGTGGGATTCTCTCTTTTGCATTAGTAATAGTGGCATTTTTAAAAAAGTAATTAATTAATTTTTAAAGAAAATATTTTTAACCGATTGCCACATCAGCAAAGTGCTATGTGGCAGTGCCAGGTCATCTCCCCATGCCCTGCAGACATGCCATGCCAACCTCAGCGTTGACTGTTAGTTGACTAACAGTTTTCATCCAAGAAGGGTGAAATTTGAACGAAAAATGAAACATTGGGTGGTTGTTTGCACCAAAAAAAAGGATAGGGCTAAAATGTTCAAAAGGTGAAACGTTGGGGGGCTATTTTTGACCTTCTGCCTAAATTTAATAATTGTTCGATTATGATAAAAAAAGTCAAAAATTGAGTGTTCGCACATAGTAATAATACTCAGAGCCAAAACGTTAAAAAAATTAAAAAAAGGTATCAAAATCACTTCACTATAACATATTTTAATGCATAAACTTTATAACATAGTGTATATAACTAATCAGATTAGTTAATCGATTTTACTTAAAACTATGGACTGTAACCGAATCGAAATAATTTTATTTTTAAAAATATGTACTGTAATTGAATTTTCGATTTCTATAACCATGTCATTCGAGAGTGACTAAAATAGGAACTATGCGGAAGTTGAATTATTGAATTGAACATTTTTACACTTCAATGATCAAAATAAGAGTGAGAAGAAAGTTGAGTGATGAATATTGTAGTTTACCTATTATTTTATTCATGAAAAATGAAAACTAACGTACCACGTCAACGGCTTCTAATGGAAGGTAAGGGTAGAGATCATACTGAAAACGAACTAAAAGTTCGATAATTATAGTTCAAGTTTTAAAAGTTCAATAGCAAAAATATAAGCGTCCTAAAAATTCAATGATCATTTATGTAGTTTACTCTAAAATTAAAATATGTAAAAATCGATTTACTCGCTCCAGAAAATTTAATGTACTTTTCATTTGGTGGGGGTAAAAAAAGACTATCTAGATCTATAGGTCCTTACATATCTAATTTTAAGAATAATTATCGACAATTAATTGATCTAATAGGAATAAACATTAAATCTCTTAAATAAAGCAATCTCGCTAGATTCAGTGCGGCCTCCTAATTTTAGAATGTGGTTGTAAATTGGCGGTCGAGTGGCTGCTTAATCCAGGTGCCTCGCCTGTCATTTTCAAGTCCTTAATTACAATTTGCTTGGAGAATGGTAGCAGTTTCAGCTGGAAAATCTCTCACATTTCCAGAGAGGCAAATATGGTGGCTGATAAGTTAGCCAAGAAATGTATTGATTACAACCAAAATTATGTGGAATTTCTCTAGTTTTATTGTCTTTGCTGGTCAAGTTGTCTGATTATTTCGTTTGTCGAATTGGATGTGTGGCGTGCTTGCATTTGCTTTCAATTGTAATGCTGTCTATAGGTGTCACTAGCCCCTTATCAGTTCTGGCCATTCTATGTTACTGGCTTGTCTTCTGTGTGTTTTGCGTTGCTTTTTCATGACCAAGGTCAATCTTGGTTGAACTGTTCGATTAATATGGTCTGTCTGTATTGTGTTTTCGCATAGTCACGTTGCACTCTTTTTCCTCCAATATAGGTATAGGGGGTTTTTAATGAGGCGCGTGACTGTGTCGGCTGATAATAATATTCTACCTTATGTTTCAAAAAAATCTCTTAAATAAAATTAAAGGTTTAAATCTTAACATTGTGAATAAAACAAATTGACTTGGAGAATTATTCAATACATTATCCAAACTAGTTAGTCAACAGATGAAATATCAATGGTTATACCAAAAAATAATTGAATTCAAATAAATACATATTTTCAAAAATCATTATTTTTAATTATGGTTATTTATTTATTAAAACAAATTACTATTTCAATCTCATAAATTTTATACTTTAGTTTGGTTATACTTTTTCCAACTGAGTTCATAAACTTTAAAAATACAAGAATTCTACCACACTCGCCATATGGAATGATAAATGTTTTTTTTAAATAAAATGATTTATTTAAAAAGTTTTCATATTGTAAAATAATTTTAAAAAATAAATATATGTATACTAAGGAATTAATTATCTTCAATAATACATATTTATTAGTATAAAGATAAATTAGTATACTGTCACTTTAAATTTATACTTTTTTTATATATTGATCTTTGCATATTTTTGCTGTGACACCAAATTCATTTTTTTAACATTCACCAAATTCAATTTGACACTTTAAAAATACTAGAATTCTATCGCACTCGTTATGTGAGTGAAAAACATTTTTTTTAATAATAACATTTATTAAAGATAATTATATTATAAAAATTAGGTTAAACTACAACAGAGGTCACTCAATTATGAGTAAAGTTACATTTGGGTCATCCAATTATTAAAAGTTATATTTTGGTCACTCAATTATGGGTAATGTTACATTTGAGTCACTCATTTATTAAAGGTTACATCCAGGTCACCCAATTATGGGTAAGGTTATGTTTGGGTCACCCTTCATATTTAAAAAGGTACATCAATTTAGTTATTTTTCTTCCAAATCACTTGTATACCATTGTTAACATTAGATTATTTCATTTGAAATCATTAATTAATCTAATACACAAATTGATATACATTTTTAAAATATAAAGAGTGACCCAAATATAACCTTACATATAATTGAGTGATTCAAATGTAACCTTTAATAATTGGGTGACCCAAATGTAACCTTACCCATAACAGAGTGACCCAAATGTAACTTTTAATAATTGAGTGACCCAAATATAACCTTACCCATAATTGAGTGACATCTGTTGTAGTTTACCCTAAGAATATTAAATTTTAAAAATTCTTCTAGAGAACCAGTTGTTTTCAATTATAGTTATTTATTTGCATAAATAAATTAAATTACTATTGCAACACTTTTAATTTCTCTTTTTATTTTATACCTTTTCAATTGAATTGGGGCACTGAGTTTATCAAGCTAAAAATAAAAAGTATATAGGGTAAACTACAACGTTGGTCATTTATATTTTAAGGTAAACTACTTAAATGGCCACCTTACTTTGTAAAAAGTAGCGATACGCCTATATTATTTTTTTTCGAAGCAATTAAACTATCAAAATATTTAAATGGTATCAATTTGACCACTAGCCGTTAGAGACTAACGGCAGGGTGACGTGGCTAGTTAAAAAAAAGGGGTATAATTGCATATTTGATTCTTGCTATTTACACATTCTTTCAATTTAGTCATACTTTTAAATTAATAAAATAAATAAATTATTTAATTAAGTGGTGACATGTGTCAACACCTTATTGGATGACTTTAATTATTTATATTTGATTTTTATTAATTTATTTTCCTCCGTGTCACCACCTGTTTGGAGGAGGAAAATGAAATTCAAGCTTTTGCTTAAGAAAGGATTCGAACCTAGGAGGAAAATGAAGTTCAAGCTTTTGCTTAGCCATTGCACCAGGCACATCTTTATGCTTCAAATCACCCGACTTTTTATATATCTCTTCTTAGTATTTACATCTATAACCTTAAAGCCCAAACCCTAAACATTAAGTTCACTAATTTATAACCCTAAACCCTAAATATTTCAAATTAATTTCAAACTATATATTTCAAATTAATTTAAAATATATAAACCTTAAGCCCTAAACCCTAAATATTTCAAATTAATTTCACAGTAAATATTTCAAATTAATTTAAAACATTTAGGGTTTAGTGTTTAGGGTTTATATATGTGAAATTAATCTGAAATATTTAGGGTCTAGGGTTAGGGTTTAAGGTTTATATATGTGAAATTAATTTAAAATATCTAGGGTTCATGATTTATGGTTTAAGGTTTAGGGTTATATATGTGAAATTAATTCGATGATTATATATGTTAAATTAATTTAAAATATTTAGGGTTTAGGGTTTAAGGTTTATATATGTTAAATTAATTTGAAATATTTAGGGTCTAGAGTTAGGGTTTAAGGTTTATATATGTGAAATTAATTTAAAATATCTAGGATTGGTGTTCAGGGTTTAAAGTTTAAGATTTAGGGTTATATATGTGAAATTAATTCGATGATTATATATGTTAAATTAAAAGAATGTGTGTAGAAAATGTAAGGCACATATATTTAATTTAGAAAATTAAAGCACAAAGATGTGATTGGTGCAGTGGCTAAGCCACTATTTTTCTCCCATGAACATGTAGGTTCAAATCCTCTCTCAAGCAAAAGCTTGAATTTCATTTTCTCCTTTAAACAGGTGGTGCCACGTGTCACCACCTGATTGGAGGAGGAAAATAAATTAATAAAATTAAATATAAATAATTAAAGTCATCCAATAAGGTGTTGACACGTGTCACCACTTAATTAAATAATTTATTTATTTTATTAATTTAAAAGTAGGACTAAATTGAAAGAATGTGTAAATAGCATGGATTAAATATGCAATTATACCTATTTTTTTAACTGGCCACGTCACCCTGCCGTTATTCTCTAACGGCTAGTGGTCAAATTGTTACCATTTAAATAGTTTGGTGTTTAATTACTTCGAAAAAAAGTAATGTGGTCGTATCGCTACTTTTTGCAAAGTAAGGTGGTCATTTAAGTAGTTTACCCTATATTTTATAAATGTCCATTTTTACTCACAAATTCAAAAAAATAACGTTTGTGGTAATTTATATTTTCGATTTATAATTTATTTTTGTCACGGGACGTTAAAGGATGTTAGTTTAGTGACGTGACACATTAGTAAGAAGAGTTAAATTTTAATTTGACCCATGATCTTTAGATAAAATACTAATTTGACCCATTATCTTTAGATGAAATATCATTTTGAGTCTCAAACTTTAAGAAAAAAATATCAATTTGACCAAAGAATCTCGTGGCCGACAACCACTCACCACCAACGTCGGTCGCCATCGGCTACCATTATCGATGACTGTTGGACTCTAAAACTTTCGATTCACTCATTTTTACCTCTCGAACACAAATCCAATATTCTTATCACTGAAAAAATATCTTGAACTCAACAAAATTAATCTAAAACTCTTCGACTTTCTTTAAAATCAAATCACAAAATATTAAATATATTAAATTTAAACAAGGGACGCCAAGTAATTATTATTAGCGTGATAGTAGCAAAGTCCTTTTGTGAGGCACATTTTCAAATTTATAAATAATAATAAATTCTTTTATTGCAACTTTGCAAGGCCTCTGCCAATTCTACCTGGTACCACATTAGTAGTAATCCACATATGACATTCTTTTATTGCAATTTGTTACTGGACTGGACTGCAGTAATTTTGCTAGTACAAAAATTGTAATCCAAGTATGACATTTTTTTCTGGTTGTACTTCCAATTTTATAGGGTTTTGTTCTTGTTATTTCGTACCTAGTCACATAGCACATATAATTTTAGTGATAGTGTTTTTCAATATTTTTTTACATACATAAAAATTTTTAAACTCAAAATCTGCTTAAGCGATATTAGACTTGCATTTATTTTACTAGTATGCAAATTGTAAACAAGTGACAACTTATGTTGCATTCAGGTTCAAGTTTAAGATAAGATGAGATGAAATTAAATGAAAGCTGGTTGAATGAGGTCTTATCTATCTGGTTTTCTTCTGTTAAGTCGGCAATCTTTGCATCATGCATCTTTTATTACAAATTATATCCTTTGTAAAATACATCGTTCATCATTCAATTATCTTCTCATTTTTATTTTGGTCACTTAATTTTTAAAATTTTTAATTTATTAACTGAACTTTCGGATTACTTATGTTTTGGTCAAATTAAAATATTTTATTATTATTTTTTTATATTATTAAATATAAAAATTTTAAAATAAAAAATAAATTCATATTTTATTATATATATAATCATCACCACCATCAACCACCTTTGGTCTCAAAATCGACACCCATTTGATCCTAAATTGCACCGGTGGCCACGTTTTGACACTCTGAGTCTGAATATAGTGTTTGTTTCACCGGAAAATATCCCAAAACCCGCAAATCTCGTTTGAAAATTTTCAGTTTCTCCACTTTCGATCTATTTCTGTGGACTTCGAAGTATTTTACAACAAAATGGAGGTCAAATTCAGACTCAAAGGGCTGAGACGAAGTGGCTGGTGAAATCTGGGAATGAAAAATGAGAAAATATGAATAAAACATACATATTTGAAGAAATTAAATTTGGGTGGTTGACTTTTCGAGTCGGGTCGATTACTTTTCAAGTCGGGTCAATGTCGGATCGACCAACTTTCAAATTGAGTCAATATATGAATATGATCTTTTAAATAAGAAAAATGGTATTGAATTCAGGTTGATTTCGGTTCGGTTTGTTTTTCGGTTCGAGTTGCTTTCAGTTCGGTTGATTTCTGTTTCGAGTTGATTTTTGGTTCTGATTGCTTTCGGTTCGAGTTGTTTTCGGTTTCGGTTAATTTTGATTCGGGTTGAATTTCAGTTTAACTAAATTCGAGTTGATTTTAGTTCGGGTCAGTTTTGGTTCGAATTCGAGTCATGTGTAGACCATCATGTTCGGGTTTATATCAAATCGGATAAATTGAATTGAGTCTCGAATGAAATTTATTAAATCTAAATTTAACTGATCAAACTTCTAATTTTAGCTCATAAAATTATTTTATATTTATATTATAAGAGGCGCATGTGACTAGGAATTTGTGGCCTTGTGGGGTGTGATGCAAGCGTTAGAGAATCCACGTAAGAGAGAAACATGGGCCGTTGATTAGTTGGCGATATCAACGATGATGCGTATTTTGCGGTTGAGCTCAGAAAGAGACGTGTGATTCGATCGAGATCTCTCTTTCTTTCTTTTTCTTTAATGGAAATTTGATATTTAACACTGGTGTGTGGGTTAAATTTGAAAACCCAGTTAATAATATTGCATTTTTAATGAATAAAAACATTTTATATAATAATATATTTTAAAAATTTTATTGTGAATGAAGTGACAGATAATCTGTATAAATATTATTAGTTTTGTGAATAAATTTTAAGCAATGTTTTTATTATTTTATTTGAATGTTATATAAAATATGAAATATAAAATATTCTCATAATATTAATTATTAACTAGGCATTTTACTCACTTATGAATTAAATTGAACTTGATTAATATCATGTCATGAAACCAATTCGGTAAGGGTTTTTATATTAAGTATTGACGTGTTAAGTGGTTTTTTTAAAATTATTAATATATATATATATTATCCAATTGATATCAAAATTATTTTTAACGTCTTAACTATAATCAACATAGCGAAGGAAAATTAGTTATTTTACAATAAAAATAAATATATTTTAAAATATTATTTTGTTTATGAAGACAAAGATTCTTTATAAAAATAAAAAACTATTAAATAAAAAAATAAATATGTACACACAGATACAATATATGTGTCGAAAAGATAATTTCTTTAAATACCGCGTAATCCAATTTAATAAAATTACCGTCACAATATTATCGGTTAAACTTTAATTATGAAAACATTAATAGACCAAAGGGACTAAATTACTAATAAAAACGTAAGAAGAGTCAATTTTAAACATGCAAAGAATAAAGGGACTGAAAGCATATTTAGACCTAAAGTTTTTTAATTCAATTAATTTAGTTGACTTAAGATTTAAATAATAAAAATTAGGCTTAACCCAAAACAAGTGTCAAAACTATAGATGCAAATCTTTGCCTCTATTCGGTGTCCCTACTTATGCTCCACGTTTAAAATTAAGTTTAGAGATTTAGGTTAGGGTTTATGGTCAGAGTTTATGGAATTTAGGGTATAAGGTTTATAATTTAGGGTTAGAGCTTAGAATTTAATTTTGTAGTGTTTTTTTAGTGTTGAGGCATAAGTAGAGCACCGAAAACGGGTAGAGAATTTTTATCCCAAAACTATACTTTTTTCCCCAGTTAGGTGCTTAAACTATTTTTTTAGGTCAAATACGTGTCTAATGTTTCATTTAGTTACTCAAATAAAATTTTTCTATCAATGGTCGTTATAACAATTTTGTAATCTAATCAGAACATGACACATGACCTTATTTATTTATTTTTTTATTTTTTTAAATTTTTTTAAAAATCTCAAAGTTTTAATTTCTTTCAATCAAACCCTCAAATCACATCACCCTCATCGTCCGATACCCCATACGTCGGTGGTTCACTGTCTACCGCCCAAGCATCGTGTACCTCCTCTTCCGACATCTCCCACCCTATAGTCGTAAGTTAGAACCCAATCAACATTTTTTTTCTTCATTGTTAATTGTTCGTCGACGTTTCATTCGTCAATTTTCAACGGCGAATGATGAGATTTTCAATTGTGGTGGTCCAATGAAAGCAAGGATGGCTGGTGTTGGTTGCATCAGTGATTGAAAGGGATAGATTTAGGGTTTGAGTTTTTTTTAGAAAAATTAAAAATTTTAAGTTTTTTATTATAAAATTAAAGATTTTTTTTTTATTTTTTAAAATTAAAAATTTTAAAAAATAACAGAAATAAGCCGCACATCATGTTTGGTTGGATAATTGAATATTTCAACGGTCGAGATGAAGAAATTTTATTCAACAACGGTATGAATCGTGAAGCATTATTTTGATCCAATAATTAATTTAGACACCTAACCGAGAAAATATAACTTAAACATTTTTCTGAGTGTTCTTAAAAATTACTTAACAAAATATTTCAAAAATTTCGAACCTTCCACCGTTGTGGACTATCGACACCTTTTAACAACCAAAAGGATAATGGGCCATCGTTGCCGACAAGGTGACGTGTCGCCCATTCACATGGTTTTACTCATCAAAGTTGGTGGGACCCAGGTGACGTGTACCGGAAGCTTATACTTTTGAGATATAATTTTTAATTAGAAAAAACCTTAAAGCAAAAACGAGATCGGTCAACAATGTTATGTGGAATTTTAAAAGATTGTTTTTTAATAAAAAAAATGAATTGGCTTTGAAATACATACATGCATTGTCGAAAATACCCCAGACCGCCGCTTTTTCATTGAAAGCAACGGCGTGAATGCCAATCGCGTTTTAACTAGGGATGAGCATTTTAGCCAGTCGGGTTCCAACTCAACCAGATCGGGTGTAATATTTTTAATTATGTTTAAGTCAGGTCGGGTTTAATTTATGGTGAAAAATATTTGATTTTACTCGACTTAAAATTAATAGCGTAATTTTCCCTATAACTTTTAGGGATATTTGCAATAATACCCTATCTTTTTATATATTTTTTACAATTAGGTCTTTAAAATTAAAATTTTTATTCATAATTTAGCCCCTAAAATTAATTTTTTTTACAATCAGATCTCTAAAATGAATTAAATTAATTTTTTTTACAATTAAGTCCATAAAATTGAATTTTTTATAGATCATGTCAGGTTTAGGTTGGGATATATAGATTTTGGCTTGGGTTTTTTAACGTGTAGGGTCGTTTAAGGTAATTATTTCTTGGTCAGGTCTGGATCGAAAAAAAACCCAACCCGACCCGACTTGTGCCCATCCCTATTCACACCTAACCCATGTTTTAAGACAAACCCAATTTTACCCATAAATAGTTAAAATTTTAAATTTGACACTATGAATAGAACAAATTATATTAGGATCATTATATTATAATATATTTATATATTATTTGATTTAAATTAATTAATCAATAAATTAAATATGGCTGATTATAAAAAATAAATTCGATTTTTAATTCGATTTTCCCCATATCCTTAAAATTTAATAAAAAAACTATGGAAGATATCACAAATACAATGCATCCAAAATGAAGGATAATGTGGACTAGTCTAGGGATGGGGATTTTACCCGACCTGACCCGACCCGATCGAGTCAGATTTAAAAAAAAAAACCAGGTTCGGGTCTGATTGGGTCAGATTTTTATTAAGAGTGAAGTCATGTCAGATTCGGGTATAAGGTGAAAAATATCGGACCTGAGACTAATAATGTAATTCCCCCTAATTTTTTAGGAATATTTGTAATAATATCCCCTCTTTATATTTTTTATAATTAGGTCCTTAAAATTGATTTTTTATTTAAAATTTAGTCCTTAGAATTATTATTTCTTACAATTAAGTCCCTTAAAATTATTTTTTAAAATTAGGTCCCTAAAATTATTTTTTTCTATAGGTTAGGTCGGGGTCGGGTTTAGAGTATTTATTTTCGGATCATGTTTTTTAAAGAATAAGGTCGGGTGGGGTCTGGTTCGATTTTAGGGAACTTATTTTCGGGTCGGGTTTGCGTGGGCCAAAAACTCGACCCGACCCGTGCCCATCCCTAGATTAGTCCACCAAATTCTCATACAAAGACCCAAAAGTGCAAAGAAAAGTAAATAGTTCCATAGAGGTTAGCATACCGTCAAAATCCAAAAGCCTTCCTGAATCTCTTTGTTTTTATCCAAACGAGACACATTCTGGGGTGAAAAAGGAGTGGTGAGCGAGCCAAGCTATCAGCCAGATTGTACCGCTATCCAGGACTGATTACATCGACAAACAACCATCAACCGAGTGGGGATCTATCTTTCTATGACCATCGATATAATCATAATCAGAAACTAACGCCGTGAAGATATCTGTATGATCACCAAACGACCACTAAGGTATGCTGAAATCATGCCAAAGCGATAGATTAGCGACGTGAAGATATCTTTTTTTGGTTGTCCTTCCGGTTTCTAGGGCTTCGCCCTGACTAATCCGGACCGACCCGCATCACACACCTGACTTTGGTGGGTGAGTCTACCACCGGAGATTTTTTGTATACACAATATCTCGAACTCAAAACATATTTAAGCGATACTAAACTTCTTACACTTGGACCAACCCAATTCTTGTTGTTCATATCCCCTCCTCTTTATTCACGAATATATTATCCTTGACACCTTTATTGACCAATATGCTTTCTAAATAAAGACTTGAACTGACCAAGCGGACCTTTGCTCTTAGTTATTACTACACTCGAAAAATAAATTAATATATATATATATATATATATATATATATATATATATATATATAATGTGTTGTATGTTTTAATGATTTGATCATAGTAAAATGCACTAACAATATATTTTTTCTAAATTTTGTTTTTCGAGTGTAACAAAATCGAATAATTAGTATGGTTAATTAGAGAGTTTTGATATTATTTATGCAGAACGAGTAAAAATAGTAGAGTATCAGGGCACAAAACCTTTTCGATTAAAACACTGATTTTAATAGAAAAAAATGAAATAAAAGAAAATTGGTGTAGCTTTGTTGGTGAGTAACGCCTTTGGAATAAAAAAATACTAGTAAAAACAGTTTTTGACAAATAATTAGTTTAATATTATTTTTGAAAATTGAGGTAAAAGAATGTTTTTGTGAAGTATTTTTGAATTTTTAATTTGAGATATAAATGTTTACCGATTGATATTGCTGTCAAAAAGTACTTTTGAAAAGATAAATGATCATTTTAAACATGATGCTCTGAATTAAAAAAATATATATTTAAATGATATTTAAATTTTTTAATGTTATAATATCAACTTAAATTACGATAAAAAATTATAAAAATTATTTATTCATTAAATATAAAAATAATTTTTAAAATCAATAATTTTTATCTAAAAATTTGACCGGAAAACATATAGAATATAAACTAATAAATAATTTAATGATCATATAATTATGTATTTGGTAAAAAAATATAAAATAAACACAACATAAGATAACAAATGAATGTTAAAATATAAAATAGCTAAGGATACTCATATTATCTAATCTTATATAAATTTAAATCGCACTATAAGAATATAATACCTCTTTATATAATAAAAAAAATTAAATGTTTAATCTTTTAGGAGGTACTAATATAAGATGTTATATGATCGAGCCTAAATGCATGTAAATGATATATGAGCATGTTATATGATCTAAAACAGTTACATACTCCCCCTAACAACAAGCATAGATGCAAAAGGAGACAAATCAACACAAGCATGATCATTAAATAATTTCAAGCACATTTTTGGTCATTTGGGACCTAAAAGGGTCAAAGAAGGCTAGTTAAACCTAACTCTCTCCTAAGGGTCAAAAAACGTTCTTTATCTAAAGATTTGGTAAATCAAATCATATATAAAGAAAATTGGTCTGTCTATGCCCACTAATTGGTTCAAGGTATCAACATATTCTAGAATAACATCATTTTTCAAGACACGATCTCTAATGAAATGATGTCTAATTTCTATATGTTTGGTTCTAGAGTGTTGGATGAGATTCTTAGTGAGACAAATGGCACTAGTGTTGTCACACTTAAGGGGTATGATATCTACTTGAACACCATAGTCTAAGAGTTGTTGCTTCATCCAAACAACTTTAGCACAACAACTCTCTAAGGATATGTACTCCGTTTCGGTGGTAGATAAGGCTACGCTATTTTGTTTCTTAGAGAACCAAGATACGAGCATACTATCTAAGAATTAACATGTTCCGGAGGTACTTTTCCTATCTATCTTACACCCCCATAATCCACATCGGAGAAAGCATGAAGGTCAAAGAAGGAATCCCTAAGATTCTAAAGACCTAAATTATGTGTATCTCTAAGGTATCTAAAAATTCTCTTAATGAAATCTAGGTGTGATTCTCTAGGGCTAGTTTGAAACCTAGCACACTAGTAAACACTAAACATAATATATGGCCTACTTGTGGTAAGGTAAAGAAAAGAGCCAATCATAGATATATAAAGCTTAGAATCGACACACTTACCTCCCTCATCTTTGTCAAGCTTTATTGATGAGCTCATTGGAGTGGCTTGAGGTTTTACGTTCTCCAAGCCAAACTTCTTGAGCATGTCCTTTATGTATTTTGCTTGATTGATAAAGGTTCCATCTTTCCTTTGCTTGATTTGGAGCCCCAAGAAAAATGAGAGCTCTCCCATCATGCTCATCTCAAATTCACCTTGCATTAGCTTAGAAAATTCTTGGCAATAAAATTCATTAGTAGAACCAAAAAATAATATCATCAACATATATTTGAAATACTAAGGTGTCATTGTCATATCTTTTAATGAAAAGTGTAGTACGCATCTTGCCTTTTTCAAAACCTTTTTGAATCAAAAAGTTTGAAAGCCTTTCATACCAAGCTCTAGAAGCTTGTTTTAAACCATAAAAAGCTTTAGTTAGTTTGAAAACATGATTTGGAAATTGTGGATCTTCAAAACCCGTTGGTTGTTCAACATACACTTCTTCATTTATAAAACCATTTAGAAAAACACTTTTCACATCTATTTGAAAAAGCTTGAAATCATGATAGCATGCAAATGCAAGAAGCATCCTTATAGCTTCCATTCTAGCTACGATTGCATATGTTTCATCAAAATCAATTCCCTTTTCTTGAGTGTAACCTTGAGCAACAAGCCTAGCCTTGTTCCTCACTATGTTACCACTTTCATCTAGTTTGTTTCTAAATACCCACTTAGTTCCTATAGTAAATTGATTATTAGGCCTATCAACTAATGTACATACTCTACTTCTCTCAAATTGATTAAGTTCCTCTTGCATAACCGATATCCAAAAATCATCTTTCAATGCTTCTTTGATAATTTTAGGCTCTATGTATGATATGAATGCAACATGATTCATAAGTTTGAGAGAGGATCTAGTAGTTACCCCCTTGGATGGATCACCCAAGATTTCACCACCTTTGACATAGTTGAACTCCCTTGGGTATGTCACCTCCTTTTCCTCAAGAGCCAAGTCCTTCAAGGCTTCAAGAGGTGGATCTTGTGCTTCCTCTTCTTTAGTTGGAATCTCATCCACCTTTGATGTTTGTCCTCCATCAATGGCTTCAATGATCCCTATATCATCATCATCACAAGATTCTTTCATCGGAAGAAGGTTATCATCGAAAACAACATGTATAGACTCTTCAACAACCAAAGTTCTTTGATTAAATACCCGGTAGGCTTTAGAATTTAGGGAATAACGCAAAAATATTGCTTCATCACTCTTAGCATCAAATTCACCTAAGTTGTATTTCCATTGTTTAAAACAAAACATTTACAACCAAAAGGGTGGAAATAGCTAATGTTAGGCTTTTTGGATTTTAAAATCTCATAAGGTGTTTTCTTTAAAATAGGCTTAATCATTACTCTATCAATAATATAACAAGCCGTATTAGTGGCTTCTGCCCAAAAATACTTAAGTAAATTGTTTTCACAAAGCATGGTCCTAGCCATCTCTTCTAAAGTTCTATTGTTCCTCTCAACTACCCCATTTTGTTGAGGAGTGTGAGGAGCCAAAAAATTATGGCTAATACCATTTTCATTACAAAAATCTCCAAAACACATATTTTCAAACTTGGTTCAATGATCACTTATAATATGTGAGATTTTAAGATCAAGATCATTTTGGGTAATTTTTGTAAATGTGATAAAATTTTCTAAAGCCCCATCCTTAGTACTTAAGAATAGAACTTAAGTGTATCTAGAAAAGTCATCTACCAATACAAATGCATATAACTTACCATCTGAGCTCATAGTTCTAATAGACCCAAATAAATCCATGTGGATTAATTGTAACACCCTACTAGTTGAAACATCATTAATGAGTTTAAACGAGGTTCTTTTTTGTTTACCCTTAGCACAAGCATCACATATTTTATCTAATGAAAAATTTAGTTTAGGTAAACCTCTAACTAGATTTTGGGAAACCAACTTTTCTAAACATGCATGAGATGAATGTATGTCATCTAAATGCACCATATAAATGTTTCCTATGCGATGACCAATGAGAACTATTTTATTTGTTTTAATGTTCATAATTTTACACCCATTTTATCAAAATGAACATCAAAACCTTTGTCACAAAGTTGACTAATGCTCAATAGATTATGTTTAAGACCATTGACAAGTAATACATTTTCAATAAGAATGGATGGGAGGTTACCAATAGAGCCAATGCTCTCAATATGGCCTTTGGAGTTGTCACCGAAAGTTACCACTCCACCATGCTTTGGCTTGAGCTATATGAATCTACTCTTGTCTCTAGTCATATGTCTTGAGCATCCACTATCAATGTACCATGTGTTTTGACTTGATTCTTTGGCCTTGTAGCATTGCTTCCCCTACAAACAAAGATTAGTTCTTTGATTTTGGTACCCAAACCATTTTGGGTCCATAAGTGTTAGCTCCCCAAAACTTGGTTCCCTTAGGAATCCAAGATGAAATAACAACAATATTATTAGAAACTACAAGTTCCTTAGGAACCCATACACTTCTAATCCTCTTAGATCTAAAATGCTTTTGAGAGCCACTTTGTTTGTAGTTAAAATCCTTTCTCTTTATATAATGGCTTTTTGAAGAACTACCATTGTTAAAACCAATTTTCCCAATAGCAAGAGAAGTTTTAAGATTATCCACTTCCTTAGTGTGATAATCTTTAAAACTAGAAAGAAGTTTTTCAACATCAAGATTTTTCTTTTTAAGCTCATTTGAAAGATTTATCAAGTATAAAATCTTCTTTTCCAATTCGAAATTGGTTTTTGAAAGAGACTCATTATGAGATTTCAAATCGGAAATATTTTTCTTGTTTTTCAAAATAGACTTTATATATTTCTCAACCAATTCATCGTAAACTTCTTGCAACTCATCATAGGCATCATATAGTTCATCATAAGTAAGAGACGATGAGTTAGAGTTTATCATAGATTCCTCCTCAAGGGCCACGAGGCAAAGGTTAGCCACTTCATGCTCCTCATCCTCGGATGATGACTCATCATCACTCCGAGTTTCTACTTGAGCCTTGAGCTTCTTCTTCTTCTCAAAACTCTTCTTCTTTAGTTGAGGACAATCAATGCGAATGTGACCCGGCTTCTTGCACTCATAGCAAATGAGTTGGTCTTTTTCTTCTTCTTTGTTCTTGTTCTTGAAGTCTTTTCTTCTTGAAAACTTTCTACCACGATTGGACTTCATGAACCTTGAGAATCTTTTAGCTATAATAGCCAATTCTTCAAACTCTTCTTCCCCACTAGAAGTGCTCTCCTCTTGTGGTAGAGAGGCTTTGAGAGCAACTCCTTGTTTCTTTTTCTCTACCTCTTGTTTGACTACTCTTCTCTCTTCTTTTCTCTTCTCTTCTTCTCTCCCTTGTTTCATGATCTCATGAGTATGTAGAGATCCTACTAACTCATCGAGCTTCAAGGTCTTCAAATTCTTTGCCTCAATGATTGCAGTTCTCTTCCCATCCCATGATTCGGGAAGTGAATAGAGTAGCTTCTAGACTAGCTTATCTTCGAAGATGATCTCCCCAAAGCCCTTTAAACCATTTACGATGACGGAAAAGTGATCAAACATCTTCGTTATGGTTTCATCAGCCTCTATCTTGAAGTTCTCGTAACTAAGATTAAGGATCCCGATCTTCGTCTCCTTAACACCGCTTGTTCCTTCGTAAGTGGTCTCAAGAGTGTCCCACACTTCTTTGGCACTTGTGATCGAGAACACTTTGGAGTAGATGTCCGGTCCGAGTGAGCAAAATAGCATGCGCAAGGCTTTTTCATTCATTTGCAATCTCCTCCTATCCTCTTCACTCATCTCCACCTTCTTTTTCGGAACAAGTTTTCCTTCTTCATCTCTTTTCATGGGAATGATTGATCCATCTTATACCACATCCCATATGGTGTAATCATTTGAATTGATGAAGAGACGCATTCGGTTCTTCTAATAAGGATAGTTATCCCCATTGATGAAGGGTGGTTTGGTGATAGATTGTGACTCGGACATGCTTGGCCAGGAGGTAGATGCCATGACTTGACTTGGAAATTGATCAACACTCTTCTCGGATCTCCTCTTGTGGTTGTGAAGCCTTCAAAGTGGTAGGCTCTGATACCAATTGTTGAGTGGATTGAATTAACTGATATGGCTAAGAGGAGGGATGGGTAAATTGACACTTTAAAAATTGAGGGGAGCAAAAGGAACAATTAAAAATGATAGACAATGCAATTATAGTGGTTCAAGCTTCTAAACAAGCTCTACATCCACTACCTTAGCTCCCACTAAGGATTTTCAACAAACTCTCCACTAATTTGTTCTTCCCCTTTTCTAGGCTAAGGAGGCAACCTTTATAAATGTTCAATCTTTTTACCCAAAGATTGAACCACACGACTCTCACTTTACAAAGAAGATGTTGACTATTACAATTGATCTCTCACAAGATAAATATAACCCAAATAGATCACAAACACTCCCCAAACTCTCAAATTTGATTTACACTAAGAACTCTAAGAGTTGAGTACAAGAATTTGACAATAAGTGATAGGGTTTGGATTTGATTGATTGGATGTTGCTTTGAGGTTCAATAGTTGTTGATGGTGCTTTTGAGGCTTGCTTTTATACCTTCTCATTGATTTCTAGCCGTTTGGGTGGTTGAGATCATCAATAGAGCCGCTGAGGATCCCTCTTCCCTCCATAAATGCAGTTCTGCAACTACCTGTATCGAAACAGACACTAAAAAAAGAAAGAGTCGTTATGTGTAAAAGTGGACCGTATCGAAACAGTTTGAAACTGTAAAAGAGCCGTTTTGAAACACCAAAAGGCCGTATCGAAACGTTTTGAAACTTTAAAATACCGTTTCAAAACACCAAAGGGGTGTATCGAAACAGTTAACCAATTTTCAAAAATTCAGTTCTACCAAGTAACGGCTAGTTCATTTAATGCTCTATTTTGAAAATACTTAACCCATGTATCGAAATGGGTATAAGCCATTTTGAAACAACACTTAAAAAACAAAAGCCCAGATAAAGGCTGTATCGAAATGGGCTTGCCCATTTCGAAACCCTAGTCTCGAAACAGGTTAGTCCGCATCGAAATACCTTAGGGGTGTTTCGAAACGCCTTGGCGATTTTGTGTATTTTGGCTTTGAAACACTTAGAAAATTTTATGGGGTTTAACTTTTGACTTCAAAACATTTTAAGTCTAAAATTTACTTGTCAAATGCGAGTCTTTTGAGTACTTAAAATTTTGTTTACTTTGCAATTTGGTCCTTAGATTATTTGTTATATCAAAATCAAATATTGGTTTTACAATATTGTTATATGTATTTGCTTAAAAGAAAAGACGAGGCTATAGTGAAATTTATACTCTATAAGAAGGAAGTCAAAAACTAACTTAATAAAAAGATTAAGATGCTAATAAGTGATCGTGATGGTGGATATTTTAGTCCATCTGGTGAGTACTGCTCACGACATGGTATTATTCATGATGTAACACCACCATATTCTCCTTAATCTAATGGAGTAGCCAAAAGGAAAAAACCAGACTCTAAACGAGATGATGAACGTTTTGTTAGGAAGCTCTGAGTTATCACAGAACATGTGAGGGGAAGCTGTCCAATTAGCTAATTGCCTTTTAAATAAGGTTCCCCGAAAAGAAAAGGATAAGACACTATATGAGTAATGGAAAGGTCGAAAACCTTCCTACCAACACTTGAAAATGTGGGGTGTCTTGCCAAGGTAATAACCCAATTACCAAAACAAATGAAAATAGGTCCAAAAACTGTGGATTGTATTTTCATTGGCTATGCGAACTACATAGCAATGACTATCGGTTTATTGTGTATGGATCAAAAAATCATGAGATTCACAAGAACACAATAATGGAATCAAAGAATGCATCATTCTTTGAAAATATATTCTCTTGTAAAGGGAGAGAAGTTGATCGAAGTTCAATGAAATGAACTTTAGAAACTATCGATGAAGATAGCACAGAAGATCAACAAGGGATTGAGCTTGAAATAGAGCCACGTAGAAGTAAATGAGCAAGGGTTGAAAAATCATTTGGATCAGATTTCCTAACCTTTATGCTAGAGGCTGAACCTTAAATACATAATGATGTTATACGTTCATCTGGAGGCACCTTATGGAAAGATGCCATTAAGAGTGAAATTGATTCCATCATGCAAAACCATACGTGAGAATTAGTGGATCTTCCTCCGAGAATTAAAACACTAAGTTCTAAATGGATTTTCAAACAAAAAATAAAAGTAGATGGATCAATTGATAAGTACAAGGTCATATTGGTAATAAAAGGTTACCGACAAAAAAAAGACCTTGACTATTTCGATACATACTCTCCTGTATCAAAGATAACCTCCATAAGGATGATACTTGCAATTGTCGCTTTGCAGAATCTAGAAGTATACCAAATGGATGTTAAAACAACCTTTCTTAATGGAGACCTTGAAGAAGAGATATACATGAAACAACCTGAGAGTCATGTAATTTCAGGTCAAGAAAGGAAAGTATGTAGATTGATGAAGTCATTATATGAACTTAAACAAGCACCAAAACAATGGCATGAGAAGTTCGATAGTGTCATGATGACAAACGACTTCAAAATAAACGAGTGTGACAAATGTGTATATGTCAAAACTATAGACATTGGATATGTCATCCTATGTTTATATGTTGATGGCATACTCATTGCTGGAAGCAACAGTGAGATGGTAAAACGTACTAAAAACGTGTTAAATTCGAGATTCGACATGAAAGATATGAGACTGGCCGATAAAATTTTGGGGATCCAAATCAAACGGTCATCTAAAGGTCTCATATTGACTCATTCACACTATGTGGACAAGATTTTTGAGAAATTTGGCAAGAATGATTTTGGTATAGCCAAAATTCCAATAGACACATGCCAACATTTGTCCAAAAACAAAGGCTAAAGTGTTGACCAAGTGGAATATGCAAGGGTCATAGGCAGTCTAATGTACCTCATGAGCTGTACTAGACTAGATATTGCTTTTATTGTGAGCAATCTAAGCAGATTCACAAGAAATCCAGGTGAAAACCACTAGAAAGCAATTGTGAGGATATTGAGGTATCTAAGATATAATCGAGATTATAGATTGCATTTTTCCATAGATCCTACTGTTTTAGAAGGATACACTGATGTCTGTTGGATATCTGATATTCAAGATACCAAGGAAACAAGTGGATATGTCTTCACTTTGGGAGGATCCGTGTGGTGGAAATCCTCAAGACAAACGATCATAACCAGATCCACAATGGAATCTAAGTTTGTTGCTCTAAATAAATCTAGAGAAGAAGTAGAATGGCTAAAGCAATTTCTTGAAGATATTCCTGAATGACCGAAACCTATGCCCACAATATTTATATACTGTGATAACCAAGCAACGAATTCTAGGGCGCAAAATTGTATGTACAATGGTAAGTCGAGACATATACGTCCCCGACATAATACCGTTAGACAAATGATCTCAAATGGAGTTATCTCTGTTGATTATGTAAAATCAAAGGATAACATTTTGGATCCGCTAACCAAAGAGTTAAATCGAGATCAAGTTGAGAAAACATCAAAAGGAATGGGACTGAAGCCCATGGAAAATAAAGGCGCTTTGTGAAGGAAAACCCTACCTAGTTGACTGGAGATCCCAAGATCTAGGTTCAAAGGGGCAACCTAATTGCATAGACTTGTGCGATCACTGTGGGGGTTCCTCTCCCAATTCCGTTCCTATGATGTAAATAGTGACTAAAATGGAATAGGCTAAGCAAAAGCTTTTAATGACCATTGTGTGCTTTGGTGAGCCAAACAACATAAGTCACCTATATGAGAGTGAAGTGAGGCCGCTTCAAGGAGACTATTGGGCATAGTGCTCTCAAACTCTTGCAGAACCAGGCGATGTCCACGACTATATGAACATAACCATGAGAACAAATACTCTTATTAGAGAGGTAGTTGTGTGGAGTATATCATCGTTTATACAAACGACTGAATAGTTCAAAGACATCACGTCTACTAGATAACCAGTAAAGTAAATATAATTTCACAAGGGAAGGTTCAAGGGTGGACACCTACCTATCCTATGCAACTATCAATCTTAGAAGCTATCACCACATCGAGTCAAAATGTTTTGATAAAAATCATCAACTTCATTCATGTGGGGGATTGTTGGAAAAATGTGAGGAAAATGGTAACTTTGAGCCATATTTCCAATGGGTAAAGGTAGAGATTCGAATAAGGATTCTTTTGGGTCTTATTTTACTCAATGAGACATTTACAACGATATCTCATGTGCTCAAAATGGTTGAGTATTGAATGAGAAATTGATGCTCAAAGTAAGGTAGTTGTGAATTGAATAAGGAAATGGAAATCCCTAATCCCACATTGATGGGATAAATGAAATGGGAAGTGTTTATATACACTTACTCACTTTGTGGTCATTAAATGACTTGGATGGAAACTGTGCCTCGCGCGCAGGGGCGGGGGTGTGAATCAATCCTATTATGGTTGGGGCGCACCTGCACGATGTGGGCGACACGAATGTCCAGACCGGTCGGGCCCTTCGTGGGCCTGCGAATATTTTACCCACTTCAAATAAATTTTCTTTCCTTATAGTTGATATATCTTTTAAAATATTCTAAATTAAATAAGATAAATTTTGACTTTCCATTTAAATTCGAATGTTAAATAGGTATTGAGTACAATTCATGGGAATATTTCGTTTTAATATGACATTAACCGAGATTTCCGAATTAAATCAGATATAAAAATAATGGCCATTATTTTCGGAATATTTGTTTTCCCACGGTTTTAACCTAATTCTCCCCTATAAATAGAATGGCATTCTTTTGCTTTACACAAAACTCAGAAATCTTTTCTCTTTCAAAACTGCATTGTGTTTTCGGTGATAGTCAAAGACAAGTTTCTGCTAGTGATCTCTCCGGTAGTGCTGCTGTTGAAGATCATCTGCTGTTGTATCCTGGGAGATTGGCGACTTAAGATCTCTAGCACCGACGAGTGGTCGAATCTGTCTTAAGAAAACTGCGTTTCCGCAAGCCTCAGTCATCTGATTCTAGTTATTTCAATTATGTATTTCGAATTAAACTGTTTTGTTTATTTTATTATTTAATTTATTAATTTATTAGTTATTTCAAATTAACCTTGTTTCCTCTAACAAATAATATTCTATCAAAAATATAAATATCGAAAGCCAAAATGACCCAAAAATAATGATGAAAGCGACAAACCCTAACATGTTAGTAAAAGTAGTTGATGAAAAAAAGGTAGTTTTAAAAGAAAAAAAGTTATTGTTGAAAATGTTTTAAAAAAGTATACCTTTACTTGACTACATTAAAAGGTTAAATTCTTATTCGAGCCTATTTAAAACACAACAAACCCTTACTTAACAATTACAAAAGATTTAATCCTTACCTGAACAAATTATTTAATGTTATGGTGCAATTACATGGTAGCTTTTGTAATTTACTCTTAATCCTTTAAAAATATTTATATTGTTCAAATAAATTATTCAAACATGGGTCTCCTAGTAATAAAAACAACTAATCACATAATATCCTTATTAGGGGTGCTCATGGTAGGTTAGTCGCAGCGTTTAGTCTAAACAATCAGTTAACCGTCAAATGGTACGATTAATTATTATAGCGATTATTGAATTTTACTAATCATAACCCATTTATCAAGAAATGGTTGACCGTTTTAACAGCTAACAGTTAACTGTTATTAACAGTTTGGTTACAGATTAACTTGTAACTTATTATAAATTTTTCCGCATGTTCACTTCATTATCTCTGTGATAAATATTATATTATAAGAGAGCATCGAGATTGACGTAGTCAATCTTGTGAACAAAATATATGTATAAATAATTTAATAACAGTCAACCATTAAACATCAATTTTAGTGGTTCAGTTAACTAAAATCGTTTATGTTTAATGGTTTGATTAATTAACCTATAAAATATAATGATTAAAGATTACTGTTTAATATGCACACCCCTAATGGTAAGCATTGAGCTTTATATATTGTGATGTTAGAAATGTAACATACATAAACAAAGCTTATACTTGAAGTTCAACAAACGAGGGAGCAGGCTGTTAGTGAGCCCACTCAGCACAAGCGTAGCCTCTTTTTGGACAAGTTAGGCCCACATATAAAGGCCTAGTCCTCAAAACGGATAGATAGGGAACCAACCAATCATATTCCTTCTATACAAAATCTTATCTACGTGTCCATCACTCTATTCGCTACCACCAAATACCTCAGCCATCACAGCAACACCAACGCATTTTCTTTCTTTCAGTAAACTCGAGATTCATACAAAAATAAATCGGAAGAATACTGTCAAAAAGAAGGCATCAAAGGATAGGATCTGTAGCCTTCACCCGGCTGTGCTTTACCTGACAAACTTTAGAGAAATGGCGGCAGCATCTTTCACGGCGGCCACCGCCGTTTTGATTCCACATGTACCCACTGCCGTTAGAACCGCCCGCTGTTCTGCCTTGCTGCCCCTCCCTAGTCGCGTTTCCGCCGCTCCCTTTTCCTCGTCCGTTAAGCTGATTCCAGGTACGGCTGTTAACATGTGAACGCCTGCTTCCTTTTTGTTTGATTTTATTGAAAGAAAACGAAAGCTTAAATGTCAAGTAAATTAAGAGTTGACTTTTAGATTCCGTTATCCTTACTTAGCACCGTCCTTAACTGAGATTTATTTATTTATTAGTATAAAAGAGTAAATTCTTGGATGGTTATTGTTGTTTCTTTCAAACACACATTAATATGGGAATTGGAATTTGGAAATGGGGATGAGTCTGGAGTGGTGAACTGAGGCCAATTCAAGTACTGTTTCCCTTGCATCTGTTATTCTGGAAACTGGAGTTGAAGTTTTTGATTTGTGAACTAGACCAAAGATTGGGATAGAATGTAACGAATCGTTTTGTTTCCAAAAAACAGAATCCCGGAGGTTTCCATTGCTCCAAACAAAAGCCACAGAGGAGAGCTCTGTTGATACCGAGGAGCTTTTCGCCGACTTGAAAGAAAAGGTGAGAAAACATTAAGCAATTCCAGTCATCGATTTCTTGCTGTTTTAACCTGCTTTGGTGGTTTACTAGTGGGATAAAGTTGAGAACAAGTCAACGGTTGTTGTTTATGGTGGCGGGGCTATCGTTGCTGTTTGGCTATCATCTATTCTTGTTGGTGCCATCAACTCAGTCCCTTTGGTAAGTTAGCTCTTAATTTCTAACTTGTTTCATACCCTTCACTTGAATTGCTAATCCAATGTATTTCTGTGGTTATCAGCTCCCAAAGATAATGGAGTTGGTTGGACTTGGATATACAGGATGGTTTGTGTATAGATACCTTCTCTTCAAGGTAAGTGCATGGTGTGTTTTGAATTCAGCTTATGTTTCGAATAAGAATCATGATACATGTGGAAAGTGAAAACTATTTGCTTATTTTATCCAGTCAAGCAGGAAAGAACTAGCTACCGATATTGAGGAGCTGAAAAAGAAGATTGCTGGAACCGAATAGATTCACAATCCTGTAATTGTAGGATTTCCTTGTCAGTTGTCACCTTTATGTTTACCCTGTTCCCTTGTCTCAATTCTATGTGTAATTTCCTAGTGCAAACAAATACGCCACGTTTAATGCCAGAGAAAGCGAAGAAACTGATATACCAACATATTCCTTAAGCCGGGAAAAGCTTCTCCCAACCAGAAGAACAGACTGATTTCAAGAAACTACAGTACTCCTACAAAACTCAGAAATCAAATTGAAATCCCCAATGAAATAAACATAATCAAAACCTTAACAGATGCAGATGATAACATGAATTCAACACAAATTTAAGGAGAAAACAATATCATTTACGATAATAAAAAGGTAAACTCATGTTTTATAACATAAATCCAGCAGCCAAACAGCATCATCGCGTCTAAATATAAATTCAAAAATGACAATAAAAAAGGACTTTAGATCTTATCAATGTCCTCGTCCTCGAACTCGATGTAATCATCACCGGCACCATCATCTTCCTCATCAATGCCGCCGGCAATCCCTTCATTCAACCTTGTATTCTCCGGTAGCTCTCCATAAGCCTTCAGGAGCCTAGCCTCGTCGGGCATGTATTTCAAGATGACGTCAGCCTTGTCGTCTTGATAATCCCTAAGACCCACGAGGATGATGTCGCCGGCGGCGATCCAGACCTTCTTGTGCATTTTACCGCGGATGTGGCAGAGACGCTTGGTGCCGTCGATGCACATGGCTTCGCATCGGCCGTTGCCCAACATGCGGGTGACTTGGGCGTATTCCTGTCCATCTTCTTTGAAAATAAGCTCGCGTTTCTCGTCATCGGCCTCGTTCTTTCCCCTCTTTCGGTTCTTTCCTCCCTTTCCCTTGTTCTTCGGCATCTTTGGTTCCTCGCAACGATTGAAGGTGGCTCCTCTTGTGATGAAAAGTAAACCCTAACTCGCTTTTTTTAAATTCTAATTTGAAGATTGCTCTCCTTTTCTTCTTGTTTTTCTATAAACGTAATTTAGACTGCCCAGCTTTGTTTATATTTATAATGGAGGAGTCACTCGCGTAATTTGCCAAGCAAACTATTTTTTAATTATTAAAAAAATATTATATCAATAAGTTGCTTGCCGAGCAAGTTGATTCCAACTACTAATATCATTGGGTTATAGTTTCTTTTGCATTAAGTAAATAAGCTAAAATTTGATCTATGAAGTCGAGTCGACATCTCTGTTAAAAAAAATAAAGTTAAAAGTAGTAGTATAATTGTAGTAGAATTAGAACGGGTGGATGTTTCTAATAAAAGGTTTTTAAAATTAATATAGAAAATAAGGAATTATTAGTATTCTGGTAATTAGAAACACGAGTAAGAAATAATGCCGAACTTGGGGTAAGAGTTAACAGTTTGTGGGTAACTTAAAATTTTTAAAAATTTAGAGGTTTAAACAAAAAGTTTCAAAAATTTTGAGAGTTTAATTAAAAAATTTAATAAAATTGAGAGATTTAGTAAGAACTTTTAAAAATTACGAGATGTAATTTAATTAAAAATATATTTTAAATTTTAATATGAATTTTAATTTTTTTGAAGGAATCAAATTTTAAAAATTTTGAAGGTCAAATTTTAATTTCTCAATATTTGGGACATCACCCTTTAGTCCCTTATACCTTGTGCCCATGATATAAAATATATAATTTTTCAATTTAATTATTAATATAAATTAATAAAATATATAATTTTTCTATGATTATGTATTTGTTTTTTTTATATAATTGATCTCAGTTAAATCGTGAATTAACAATAAATAATTTTTAAGTTAATATTATAAGTAAAGATTAGATCTATCAATTTTGACTTGAACACGTAAGCCTATTAGAATACTTGATCCATCCAAATCCAAATTCTACCTAACCTATTCTAACGCTATCAACTAATTCAATCCGAACTCGAATTGATCTCGACTCTAATACAATCTAAATTTAGAATGACTTGAATAACCTAAATTTAATTAAATAGAAGTGTATTATATTTTTATATCGGAATTGATCTCGACTCTAATACAATCTAAATTTAAAATGACTTGAATGACTTAAATTTAATTAAATAGAAATGTATTATATTTTTATATCGGAATTCGAACTCATACAAAATGAGATAATATGAGATTCTTTGGCCATCAGTTAATGAATCTCAAAATGACATAAATTTAAAATAAGAAAAACTCAATTATTTGAATTTGAAATGACATACAATAATTAAACTTTCCATGGTCCTAAATAAAAAACCGACCTATAAATTACGTACTTTTCTTAATTTTTAAATTATTTTTAAATCAAAATAAATATCTAAAATATTTTTTTACCAGCTTAAGCATCTAAACTGTTTTTTTGGGGTCAAAACAAATACTTAAATTTTTGTGATTTATCAGCATTTCATTACTTGAAATGATTTTATAAACTTAGATAACAGTCAGACTTAAACGGTCATAAATAATAATTTAAATACTTGTTTGGCCAAAAAATAGTTTAAGGACTAAAAAACAAAAACATGACATAGTTTAGGGCCTAATTTGTCATTTAAGCCAAAAACTTTTGACAATGGACCGTTCGTTTGCCACGTGATAAAAAATAAAGGTAAACTACATTGGTAGTCATTGAATTTTTAGGATGCTTTTAATATGGTCACCGAAATCATTTTTTTATTAAAGTCACCACTATTAAGAAAAATTTTCATTTTGGTCAAGTGACCGTTAACTGGCTAACGACAGTTGATGTGTCGTACCTTTCAAATTGAACAAATTACAAAGCGAGCCACTTAACTTTCCAGGGTTTTTAGAAGTGGCACAAACTTTCTTTATTTTGCATTTTTTGACCCTAAATTATCAAATTCTTACAATTTGATCTTGATTTCGCTAGAATTCACAGTTTAAACATTGCACTTCTATATTTTTCAAGAAAGTACCCCTGAACTTCAAAATTTAGGACCAAATTGCAAAGTTTTGATAATTTGAGATAAAAGTGCATTACCTGGAAAGTTCGATATCACTTTTGAAAACCCTAGAAAGTTAAGTGGCTCAATATGCGATTTATCCAATTTTAAGGGCGTCCCACGTCAACTTTCGTTAGCCTTTTACAATTTAGAGACTGAAATAAAAGTTTTTCTTAACGATAATAACTTTAATGAAAAATTTTCAATTTTAATAACCATATTGAGAGCATCATAAAAATTTAATGACCACCGGTTAGTTCACGCAAAGAAATGATTAGAATACGATGTAATATAAAATGTATAATCAAAATAATATGGCTTAACTATAAAATAAGTCCCCAAACTATTTCTCTTTTTTTGCAATAGGTGCCTAAAGTTTCATTTTTGGCTTGTTTTAAAGTCAAATGAGGTACCTACTTTGGCACCTATTTCAACCAAAAATGAAATTTTAGGCACCTATTTTAGCCAAAAAAAATACTTTAGGTACCTATTTTATCCAAAAATGAAACTTTAAGCACATATTTCAACCAAAAAATACTTTAAGCACCTATTGCAAAAAGAGAAATAGTTTGGACACTTATTTTGCAGTTAAGCCAAATAGTATAAATAGGCGCATTAGAAATTTGTAAATTACGAAGTTAACCATAAGTAACGTGTCAACCTTTGTATTATTTTTTAGGCATAATACCAAAAAAATTACCTAATGTTGCCAACTAGTGTAGTTAACCTCAAAGCTTTATTTTAGGCTAGTATGACCCTTCTGTGGATGAAAACTATTAGTCAAATAACTGTAAATGACGTGACAAACTTACTCGACAGTGCATGCTGGCATAACAATGTACTGGCTTGACAGAATGACATATCAATCAAAAATTAATTTTATAAAATTATATAAAATATAAAATAATTTTTTGTACTAACATATCATTCTGTCAAGTAATTTCAAGATTTTTATCGTTAGTTGACAAACAATTTTCATAAACTTAAAGGCCTTTTTGACCTAAAATGATACGATGAGGTTTAAAGTGGTTAGAAACAAAGCAAGAATCAAACAAGTTAAACCTATACACTACAATGAACTAAAATAGAGAAGAAAAATGTAGAAGCTCCATAGATAGAAAAGAGAGAGGACGATGCTCCCTTCACTCAAATACCAAAAAGTCTAGGTAAGCATAGTGATGGATCCAAAAATATTTTTTAGGGTGGGCATTGTTGGAGTATACCCAAAGACCAATCATGAGATAATTGTAAAAGATATACTTATTTTATCTTGTTTATTAATATAAAGCCATTATTATTATTTTAGTCTTATTCTGTGCATTTATAAATAAACTGAATTTTAATAAAGTCTTTAGAATAATATAGTTATTCTTGAATGTCCTTAGTCAAATATTATTGTGGGCATGAACAAAAATAAAATATTAAGACTAATATGTAGTTGATTGATGACAAAACGTTGTCATTGACATAGAGATGTCAAAATCAATACATAAGTATATGTTAGAGAATGACATACTGGAAAATGAATCGTTAGCATTGACATGCCAAATAAAAATATTTGAAATAAAAGCAGCAACCATGTCGTGGTGAACCACTACCTTGGAAGAAAATTCGACCCGATGTGTGTAATCGCTGCAATTGGTTGAATGCCCCCTGAGGTTACTACGATCTCACCAAAAATTCGTACACCCGAAAATCGGAGCGGACAAAGGTGGTACTACTCTTCTCTAAAATAGAACTTGGAACTTGAAAAAACATATATAAGAACTTTTCATAAATGAGAGAGTGTTGTAAGAAAAGTTGTTTTTATGATGAGAGTGAGTGAAAAAGCTCAAAAACTATTGATATTTACAGGATAGAAAACAATGCTAAAAAGGTAAAATAACATTCTCATTTAAAACAACAATTTAAAGGTAATTAAAATTGTAACGATCCAAATTTTAGAATTCGAGGGTCAATTTAACCCAAACCATGAGCTTCATGAGTTTGGGCCAAGAGTTGGGCTTTCGAGAGCCTTTATAGGCTTGCTTGTTGTTGATGGGCTTGAGGTTTTGGACATGTGAGTGTTTAGAAGTTTGGTCGAAGGGTAAAAGGGTAAAGTTACCCATTTTCTTTGAAGGATGAAGATGTGTTTCAATTTTCTTGCAAAAAGCAAGGATGATGAGCTCATCTTGTCTTCTTTTCTCCTATCCCTCATTGCTCATCTCTCAATCCCAAGAACCCAAAGCTAAAGTTTGAAACTTTGTGGTTTTGATTTGGATTCTCGGATTTTTGCTTAAGGGAGTTGTAACCAGCGTCAAGGGATCTATCCATCAAGGTAAAGATGGTTAGTTTTAGTGGAGGAAGGAAAAATGTGGGTTTTGGTGGGGTTGGACAAGATGAACGTGAATGAAAGATTTAATCATGTTTTTTTGTTGTTAGAATCTTCCTTACTCATCCTTATTTTCTTTTGACAGTGTTATAACTCGTTTTACAACATTTGATTGTAGTTAAAGAGGTTGGAGAGTGTAGACTTCTGTAAGTGCTTGGCAAAAGGGGTAGAAAACGTATTGGAAATGTATAAAAACAATGCCAAGGTTGAGTCTTTTGCGTGCAAGTATACACGGTCTGCAAGTAATACAATAGTGAGTTGAGTATCGTCTCCATAAGGATTGGCCAAGAGTTTGAATGCTTTGAATGTTTACTTGTCAAGGGAAAATTGCTATTTGATTTGAGAGTTGTTTGAAAATGTTTTAAAAGAAAAGGAAAATAAAATAAAACAACGTTGGCAAAGAGAGTGTCAAATGAGTGATGAGCGTTGGCAAGAGATGCCTGGTTTTCACACTATTCATGCCATGCCAGCCATTAATAATGTAATACATTGGCATCATTTAACATGCAGATTGTAACACCCTCAACTCGGTTTAGGAGAAAATAGAAATTGAAGATATTACCAAAAACACATTTAAGAAATTGTGTGACCAAATTATAAGATTTGGTCAAGTTTAAGAACAGACTCGTAAATATTTTTTTTATAAATATTTCTTAGATTCTTTTTAACAAAAATTATCAATACATGAAATACTTGGCTCACAAGTCAAGAAACTTAACCTATCATGACTTGAATTACTTGTTAATTTAAGCTTCAACCTAACATATCATAGCATAGGTAACTTGTTCCATAAGAAATCATTTGGTTCGAGTCAAGCATATATATATACAAACAATCCAATTTATGCATGTATACACATATATTTACACTAAAAACAGTCCACTAGATATTTATGTACATATCCTGAACAATTCCATACAATTCTCTCTCTCTCTCTCTCTCTCTCTCTATATATATATATATATATATATATATATATATATATATCAAACAGTCCAACATGCTTTTAAATTACACAAAACAGTCCAATATATTCATATATAAACATATATACGTCAAAACAATCTTCTAGTGTTTGTTTTCATGCCAAATTAATCCATTAAATTGTATACATATTTTTATTTATCAAAACAATCTCAAATCTTTATGTGTTCACATATTCATATTCAAAACATTCCATGCTCTTCTATATACTTAAAAAAGTCCCTAATTTGTTTATATGCATGCAAAATAGTCCAATTACTCTCACCAAAGTCTGGAACAATCCTTATTTAATAAGCACACAATTATTCATGCTTAGAACAATCCACAATTTTCACAAGCACTCAAAAACAGTCCTTAATTTGTTCACATAGATTCATAACTGTCCCAAAATGGTAAAACAATTCTTATACAATTTTATTTTAAATAAAATTCATTGTTTTAAATTACCAAATCAGCCCCTTAATTATCACAAAAATAGTTCCATGTTTTATAGGTAAAACTGTCCAACAAATTTCTTATTACTCACATACAACCCCTTTAGCAGTTTACCAAGCCCCAACTGTATTCTAATTACCAATTGGTCCTTACGTCCTTTAACAAAATACTTTAATTCACAACAACCCTCAATTTGAAATTATCAAGCAAAATGATCACTTTCAAGTCTCAAGGGTAAACTACATATCCAAATCATGCAAGGACCCAATCAAACAACCAATTTTCTTCAAACAACAACAGTCCACAATTTCGTATATGCTCAATCCAATCTAACATGGTTTATCATTCACAAGCATGCATTGACCATTCTAATTCAAGCAAGCATTCCCAAAACCATAACCATATCACTAGGCATACTAGAATATCATATTCATGCATATATATACTCCTAACCATAGATTATCAGCCTACTAAACCAAGCATTAGAACACCGAACATATTAAGTATTACCAGCAAGGTCATCCAACCATCTACATGAAATCAACCGTCTTATAAACATGGTAATTATATACTAGAAATACTAACGTAGTATTTAACCAAATAAATCATATCCCAAATTATTAGAGCGAGTTTACAAATTATTTACAAATTTATAAACTCTATTTACAAATCAAAGACGAACTACTCAAGCATTATGTCACAAGACTTAATAATCATCTAAATGCATTATTAAGCATAATGCCACCATTCTAGGAGTTTCAAATAAAGAAATAATCTTTACACTAAGACTTTAATATGCGACTTACAACCTCCAACCACGAACGAGTCAAACAAACCAATTTAGTCCTAAAAATGCATGAAAACGAATGCATTAGGCATATACAACCTAAGTGAGGTAGTGACATAAGATATTGACAAAACATTTAATACATAAATTTCGATGAAACACACATCCAAATAACCAATCATATGTCAGCCTTAGTAATTGTATCTTGATTTAACTTTTGTAAGTTTTATGGTTTTCAATAGCTTAACAAGCTTCATTGCAGTATATCGATCTTAACAAAGATCGCATGTTCACATTGAAGTCTTTACGAGACTTGATCAATACTTAATATAGCTTTGGAGTTTCTTTGTAATTTATGAAAGTATTATCAAAAATTTGACTCAATGACTTGTTGCCTTGCATAAGATGGGCACATGTTCATATCTTATGAGAATCATATCATTGAGGAGCATTTTGCTCATCTTATTACAATGCCACCAAAGATTTATAATCATAACTTATCACATTTTCCAACTTATTCAAGTCTTTTAATTGTTTGCCTTGGATCACTTATGGTTATAAATAATAACGGTTCGTAATCGACCGTAATGGTCCAAGCAATACATAGCCCAAAGCACATAGCAATGGCTAGTATCGGAAACATATCAATCATATCTTCACACTATCCAACTAAACTGTCGCCATTCTCCGTACATCTCCCTCGTTACCTCCTACTATCGCCAATATACATATCACATATCAATGGGGCATCCCAGAGCCGTAGCTCATGGACCCTAGTCCCAATATATATATATATATTATGTCATAGTGATCAAGGACTTCCATTGAAGGCAACTTACATGTCTTATCTTATATGTACGATTTTTGGAGTATCTTGTGGCCCAAGTAATCATTTCTTGTCTCAATCCTTAATATCTTATGACTTACGAAAAGCCTTTAGCTTTTAAAGGCCTTAGATTTTATAAGTTTTAACATTGATATTCATGTCTTTATTAAAGTCTTGTGGTTTCATTAGTCAGTAAATAGCTTCTAACTTAATAACAAGAGGATACTTAGTCATTCAATACAACATCACATAGCAAGGCACAAGGTGCATTTAAAATAAAAACAGAATCATAAACTTATCATAAATGCAATGACATGTATGCAAAACATTCATTGTGCTCTATGTGAGCCATATACATTTTTATGAACTTTGACATGATTCACATGTTAGAATCAATTCATAAATTAATATGAAATCTAAACCCCAAGATCTATCATGTCAAATCATCAAGAATAATAAACCAAAAACGGAAGCGTACCTGAATTCATTGATAGATTGAAAATTTTGAATCTTGATGTAGAAATCCCAAAACTTTGGTATTGATCTTCCAAGAAGATAGATTATCTCTTGAAGTAAAACTCTCTGACGGGGAAGGAGAGAAAAACAAGTTAACCTATTTCTTGGGGACCACTACCTCTTTATATAGTTGATTTATTAAATCAACTATTAAATATTTATAACTCTGCCCCTCATTGAATTATAAATATATCTTATGGTATCTACACTTTTATTTCCATGACAGTTTAATACCCATGACACGCTTAACTTAATTGGTCACTTTATTTTGTGTCATACTTTATAATAGCAACATACATTTTACATATGTGCCCACAATTGCGGATTTTAATCCAACAATCTCCCACTTGGGCAACATATGTTTCCTGATAAATGTACAACCTTATGAGCTCGAAATTTTGCTATTATATAATAGGTATTATATAACAATCTCGTCCATCAACTATATCCACATAGGATCAAAGCGGTCTTCGCCATATCAATCATGACTGGACCCATCAATGGTCACGTATACAAATATAGTCAAATGACATAGATCAATCATGGATGTGTAGCATGGAAAATTACATGAAATGTGAACCATACATGTCTATTTCCAACTGGTCCTCCGAAACCTTAGTGAGATCAACTTTACTGAATTCAGAGTGTGCATAAATCAAAAGAACTTTATTTCTGCAGAAAATAATCTTAAATAACTTTAAACTGAAGTAACTAAAATTGTGTCTAAACCGAATGAGCATTTTTCAAAATTACAAACTCCCACTAAAACCGAATATCCTTAAATAACATTACACCCACATGAGTAGTGTGCTCATGAAAGACCTAGGGTGATAGTTTCTTAATATGCGCGCAATTATGGAGTTTGTACCAACATGCTCTATAGACACACAATCACTCTGAATTTTCTTTAACAACTAGGAACTTAATATTTATGTGCTACAAATTTGAAGTGTTCCTATTGTTTATAGAATAAATGAATGCATATTTATTGTCACAAAATAACTGAAGTGGTCTTTCTATTCAATCTACAATTAGCAGCTCAAGTGACAAAATTCTTTTGCATCAATATTCTATTAGAATCGAAGTCTGTAAACCTAATGATCTCTAACTTACCAGAACTTCGACATGTGAGCATGTAATTTTTGTTCTCTAAAGATATCTCATAACTCTATTGGCTGCTATCCAATAGTCCATACTAGATTTTCTTAAATATCTATCTAACATTCCAACAATGTACACAATTTCCGAACGCATACATACTTAAGTATAAATTAGATTCTCAATAGCTTATGTATAGAGAATCTTTTGGATTTTCTAAATTTCAAGGTTACTTTTAGGGCATTGAGTAAGATAATATTTATCTTCTTTAGCAATATGAGTGTCAAGTGGTTTACTCCCACTAAACTTGTAGTATATACAACTGTCAACCAAATTTATCTCAAAACCAAATGAGATAATCGATATGAAATTTATAATTTCATTAATGAGAGTCCTACTTAAGTCCATAGATAGATTTCTTTAATTTACATATCATTGATATTGTATCATAAGACACAACTCTATGATTGTACCATATAAATAGTCTCTTCAATGTCGCCATTGAAAAAAAAAATAAGCTTAACATCTATCTAATGTAGCTTAAGACTAAAATAAGAAACAAGCGTCATGGTTATCCTGAAAGAGTCTTTCAATGAAACTGAAGAGAAAGTCTCTAGAAAATTAATGTCTTCTTTTAGAGTGTATCCTTTAAATACAAGACATGCATTATACTCATCCACATTACCATTTGCATCCCTCTTGGTTTTAAATATTTATTTACAACCAATTGGTTTGCACCTTAAGGTAATGAGACAAGTTCCTAAACTTTATTGTCTTGCATAAAATTATACTCTTCTTGAATGACATCAATCCACTTTTGAGAGTTAGAACTTTTATGGTCTGATAAAAATGATTGAATCATTTTCTTTCATTCCATTGTTACCTTATTTTCTTAAAGAAATACAATATAATAATCTGAAATAGTATTTCATCTTCCTTTCGTGGACCTCTTTAATGACACTTGTTTTTTTTAAGGTTGTTGAGTTTGTTCTTTTAAAACAATTACATTATCTTGAATGGGAGTTGTTCAACATTGTTTTCTTGAGGTACTTGATTCGCTTCTTGATTAATGATATGTGTGAAAACCTAAACATCATCAAAAGTGATAGTATGAATTAAATTATAATTCAATTCCTCCTCAATAACAATGCATCTAACCTTATTTCTCCCTCCAAACTCAACATCCTTAAAAAAAATTATAAATCTCTCCTTAAAATAATCTTAATTATGGGATCATAAAATTTACAGTCTATGAATCACTCAAAATAACCAAAGTAGTTGCTCGCTTTTAAAGTTTAATTTCTTTACATGTGTCCTAATTTATACAAAAGAATCAACACTTAAAAATTTATTGTCGTTTCTTTTGGCTAGAACCCTTAGCAACTTTATTTAAATATTTTCTTTATTTCCCTTATTCTTAAAGACACTAACTAAATGAGCACTAACCAAATAATTATTTTTACACTTATAATGCTTCAATCTTTCTTTCTCTTGAACACGATGAGAAATGAACCCAAATAGAGTATATTTCTCCCTTTGACAGTTGTAACTTGAATTGGTTAAATTGTATAGGAAGCGATATCAAAACCATAAGAACAAACAATTGTTAGAAAGTTCGATCTTATGTGCCTTAAATTTTGAAGCAAATATAAAGAATTTTTATAATTTACTCTCTCACATTTCCTTGACCCTTATACTTCATAGACATCAAAGAAAGCATAAGTGATGTCATCTTAACCTTAATGTTTTGGGTAAAACATTTCTTAATTTCGTCAAGGAAACCCTTAGTATGAATAATCTCTTTAGATTTGTGATCCTAAAGATATCTAGAATGTTGTGTTTTATGATCATTAGACTCATGCGATTTGAACGATCTCGCCTCTCAAAGTACCTTTTATAGGTGTTTACCGCAGTGAGAGGTGTAAGTTGTTCTTTCCTTAGTGCAAAGTCTATGTTCATACAACCAAATACTATATGTAAGTGTCTTTTTTTATTCCTTGAAATTAGTTTTAACTAAACATGAGTGTAGAATGTATTTAACAAATATTATGATAGCAAAGATAAATTACCTAAATATAGAACAAAAATAAAATAAAATAAAACAAGCTCACATAAATATTCATAATTAAACAAATAAATTCAAAATAATGGCTAGTTCCCCTCAAGATACCAAGCACAATATTAATATTAAGTCTTTGGACAGTAATATTAACTGTAAGCGGTACTCTTGTTGTAGCAATCAAACATTGACAATAAACTATGTCAAACAATAGGCTAATCTTTGGACTAACGTATTGCTCACATAAAATACCTTATAATTGTCACATATTTATCGCCACAGTAGTCGTTGTAATTCTGCCAAATATTAACTTTCCTTTGGACCAATTAATAAACGCATGAATTACAAAAACCCATAATCATCTTGATATTTTAAATAAATTAATCTACACAAAAGCGGTCACTTTGGTGACATTATGTTTCAATTAATCCATTAAAATACTAGACATCCGAAGCCAAAATATGAATTTAATTGTTTCAAAAATATTTGTCTTAATTTTATCTTTCAATAAACTTAAAAGATAACCAAAATAATAGTAAATTTGAATAAAGGTAAACCTCATATCAAGATATCAGACACTCCATTAATATTTTATCTTTGGACAAAACATTAACTTGCAAGTGATATCTTGGTATAGTAATCAAACATTGATAATAAGAACATGTCAAACAGAAATCTTCCTTTGGGCCGATTTATTGCTCACATATAAAACTGAATAATTATCACATGTTTATTACCACAGTTGCACATGTAATAATGTTAATTATTAACCTTCCTTTGGGCCGATTAATACTAACATAATCCGACTTACATGCACAAAACCTTCTATATTTTAAAATAAAATAATTTTCACAATAGAGGTCACTTTGGTGACTTAATGCTTCGATTAATTTATCTCAAAATATATACAATAAATATACCGATATCCAAATTTAAAATTTTGTAACAGTCAAAACTGAAATTTCTGATAACACTTAAGTTTCCGAAATAACCCAAAATAAGGTTGTCTAAATGGGGCTATCAAAAATTGAATACCGAAATCTTTGACTGTTTCTCAAAAAATTCCTTAAGCATGCATTTGCCGAAATTAAAGTCGAATTCAAAACAACCAATTTTTTTTTAAACTAAAAGTCAAAATCAAAAATATCTAAATAAATAATTCATATAATAATCACATGAAACCTTAGTATATCCATAATAACCTAATGATCAAACTGAATAGATATGAATTTCATAAGATTAATGACATGCTTTCCAAAACCAAAACCAAAACCAAAACCAAATGTATATTCCGTAAATAACATTAATGGCATAATTAAGCATAATATCAAACAAGTTTAAGCTAAAGGTTATGTACAAAACTCAACATGATTCAACAAAATTCAACCATAATAATTAGACATAAATCGAATATAAAGCTTCGAGAGCTAACCTGAATATAAAATTTCTAAATCACGGTAAATTTACCACAACAAAACTCAAGTCAAAATTTGTTTTTTTTTTATTTTTATTACTAACGATCAAAACTGAAATTTTTGATCAAACCGAATTGAATATATATTTAAAAACAAATATATATACCACACGTTGCATATGTATAATATCCTGCCGATTATATAGTATATACAGATCAAACCTTAATTTATTATCAACTAATATACTGTGATCAATTATAATAACCGATAAAATTGGAACTGTGATTTATGAATGATCGCACCTGACGCGCATAAAAAAAACAAAACTTGAAATTCAATGGAATCTGAAAGCATTAAATTCTTTAATATTTCTTAAAGAAATTAATAATCTTGACGAATTGTGGAGCAAACATCGTCGGCGTCAATGTTTCCCAATAACCTCAATATATATGTATTCGACGAACTTTAGAGGAGGGTTAATAACTGTAATCGAGAATTTTTAAAACATAAAATTCTAATCGAACCCTAACCCCAAGTAACAAACTGCGAATCATACGAACCATAAACATACAGAAAAAAAAACTAAAGCTTCGTAATGAATCAACTGAGAGAATAAAAAAATATAAAATAATTCTTAATGATTCGACATAAATCTGGCTCTGATACCACTTGTTAGAATCAATTCATAAATTAATATGAAATCTAAACCCCAAGATCTATCATGTCAAATCATCAAGAATAATAAACCAAAAACGGAAGCGTACCTGAATTCATTGATAGATTGAAAATTTTGAATCTTGATGTAGAAATCCCAAAACTTTGGTATTGATCTTCCAAGAAGATAGGTTATCTCTTGAAGTAAAACTCTCTGACGGGGAAGGAGAGAAAAACAAGTTAACCTATTTCTTGGGGACCACTACCTCTTTATATAGTTGATTTATTAAATCAACTATTAAATATTTATAACTCTGCCCCTCATTGAATTATAAATATATCTTATGGTATCTACACTTTTATTTCCATGACAGTTTAATACCCATGACACGCTTAACTTAATTGGTCACTTTATTTTGTGTCATACTTTATAATAGCAACATACATTTTACATATGTGCCCACAATTGCGGATTTTAATCCAACATCACATCATAAAAAAAGGACCCGACGTGACACCGTGTCACCCGTAAAAATACAACTACGCTCACCTCTTATCTCAAAGTTACGGGATACCTGAATCCACATTTCTTTATACTCCTAATAGGTTTCCCTTTCTAGCCTTCACGACATTACCCTCTTCCTTAACCATGATACGTACCTCAAATCAATTAACGAATCAATTAATATTATTTGAATTCATTTATGAACAACCTTATTACACACATATACATATGTACATACAATTCAGTCCATCTACATCCTTAACCAAGCAACACAGTCCATAGCACATGTATACACATTTGTATACATCAAAACAGTCCAATATATATGTATGTATATATAAATAGACCATATTATCTATGTGTACATTTTAAACTAAAAAAAATAGTCCACTCATACATTTATATTGATTAAAAACTATCTTAAGGGTTATATTTCTATACAAACATCCACATATCAATCTATTAGCTTCTTGTATTCATATAAACCAGTCCCTACATTGACATACAAGCTTTAACATGTCAAAACAGCCCTTAATGTATTTATCTACAACAAAAGAACCTTTATAATGCTTCAAACATCAATTCCCCTATTCTATTTTGTTCAAATCAGTTTTCTAAATTAATCAAAACAGTCCCTTCTTTACATTCAAATCATGAAACCGTCCAATTATTCATTCATACTTATACGTATACACCAATCAACCCATTTTTATACTCATACTAGCATAAACAATTTACCTAGTAACAAAACATTTCCCCCTTATTTTGGATCTCAAATTCAGTCTTTATAATTCAAATACAGTCCTAATTTTTTGTATAACAACCCTTAACATTGTAATACTCATTCAAAACAGTCCCTATAGTTCTTGTAAATGCCTTTTCTAATATGCTTTCATGTATACACTTGTTCATACTCAAAAGAGTACCAAATCACTTATTTATATACACAAATGACTCGAGACAGTCCAACATATTCTATATTTTTTCGAAAAAGCCCAGCTTATATATATATATACATTCAATTATAACCCTCAAGATAATCCAGTTTGTATCCCTTATTTAATAAACAACCCCTCAAAGAAATTTATAAGCACACATAATAGCTCGAATTACCAGTTTTCTTATAAGCACACTAATTTAACTCAAGCATCAATATACCAATAATTGGCTTCCTTTGAACACTTAATTTACTTCCAGCATGATTTTAGCATTTCACCATTTTGCAAATTCCATGGAACCACAATGAAGTCATTTTCACAACGTTCAATTCTAACTTAGAATTTCATGGCATGGATTTTAAATTATTTAACAATTCAAACAAAGTAACCTACATGCACCCATTTGAATACTCTATAATTCCCAATCTTTATACTTTTTCATTTTCGAACAACCCAACCAATTCAACTATATCTTACATTCCTATGCATGAGGATTCATGTATGTATCATCCTATAAAACCAAAAACTTCATCAAGCAGAACAACAACTCAACTTGAAAGACAAAAAGGAAGAGAATTTTACCTTCCTTTTAAGGCTATTCGACTAGACTCAAGGATTGCACCAAAAATTTGTTTAGACCGTCATGGATTCATGAAGCTTTCCCTCTCTCCCATTTCTCATTTATTGGTTCGGGTATTGCCCAACAAGAAGATGAAGATGATAATTCTTTATTGTAACATTCCATTTTTTTTACAAGTGCTGGTTCTACACTCTCCCTTTACACATGCCTTGAGCCATTAAGTGTTTAAACCCCTTAATTAATCTCAATTTATCAAGCAATAACTACATTTAATGCATCACTCAATTTGGTCACTTGAAACATGAGCATCTAATCTTTTATTTTATTCATTTCGATCCTACAATTACAATTTAATTACCCGATTTCATTATGGAATAATTTCTTTGAATTCAAAAGTGGTAACATTCTTCTAGGCCTAATTTAGGGGTATTACACAGATTCATTGTTGTCAACACCTCTTTCAATGGTCAATGCCTGAAATTAACCATGTACAAACCCCTATATTTCCATGGTGATGTTTTTTCAATAATCAATTTGATTAAGTCCCAATATATACTTCTAAGGGGTAGAATCACTTCAGAAGTAAGCTCATCTACTTGAACATCTTTTTTCGAAGAATCTCACCTTAGTATCTAGCAACAGATCGTTGCCCCCTAAGTCTGTTAAGATATTAAGGTTCAATAAGCCAACATTGTCAGCTCTCACTTGGCACAATTTTGATAAAAATTGAAGAACATTCCATATAGGGAAAATGATGCCGAAGCATTTCGATTATTAAAAACTAAACATAAAAACAACGTTCAACGCAAACATCCCCCACCAACTATTTTTTTTGATTAGCAACTGTATGATTTTATTTATTAGCATAAAAGCATACATCGTGACAGATCCTACGCCTCGTTAAAAACCTCCCTAGTGGAGGAAAAGAGTACGATAAGATCCACCAAGAATACATAGAAAAAACCAGGCCTATCATAAGCAAGCCACAAAAAGCGAACATCGATCCACGCCTTCTTTCGCTAGCACATCCGCAAAGCCATTTGCCTCACTAGGCACGTGACAAAACTGTATGTCATACGAGACCTGACAAGCCTGATCGATCACTGTAAATACCTCCCACAATCGCCAAGGCCGTTTCGCCGAACGCGTAGCCCAACTCAAAGCTACTTGCGAATCCGACTCTATAATCACACAACTGTCACGCCACTCCCTGTCCATAACCAAACTCAACGCAAATGCTATCGCCCGCACTTCAGCTTCATTTGAATCCATCACACCTAACGGTCCCGAAAACAATCCCAAAATCTTACTCCCCCCGTCACGCATCACACCACCAAACCCCGCAGGACCCGGTTTTCCTCGCGCCGAACCATCAGTATTAAATTTTAAAACACCCTGCATTGGTGGCTGCCAACCTACCCCTGCCCTCACCTTCCGCGGTGCTGGACTAACTACAAACGTAGACGGACATGACCACCAAACCGATTCGGATAACAACTCACCCTCACTATCAACCTTAATCCAGTAAAAAGACCTCAACTTAACCAAAAAGCACAACTCAGTCACCGACATACATTTTCCACGAAAGATGAACTCGTTTCTAGCCAACCATAATGACCACAACAACGTACTAACACTCGCCACCCACCATTTTCTCATGCAACCGGTAAAGGAACGATGAAAGTTTACAACAAAAAAGTCGTCGAAACTCACCGGGAAAGATATCGCTACACCCCACCAATGCCGCAACCACTCCCATACTTTCCGCACACAGGGGCATTCATAGAAGAGGTGTGCGATACATTCCTCCGATGATGCACACCATGGACATCTTCCTTGCTCATCACGCAAAGGCACCCCCCGTGCTCTCAAGAAATCTGCCGTAGGCAACCTTCGTAACCATATAAACCACAAGAACGCCTGGACTTTAGGCGGGACCAGCACTTGCCAAGCAAAACAGTTGCCAATAGCATCATCGCCAACCTTATCCAGCATCAACAGCTTCGACAATGCACTAACTGAGAATTCCCCATGTGTGTCCGGTCTCCAAATTAAAGTATCAAGTCGACATTCCCATAACCGAACCTCGCTAACCAAGGCACATAACTCCCTCAACTGCTCATGCTCGAACACCCTCAATTGACGTCTAAAGAACCCTTCCCATTGCTGATGATCGAGACTTACACCCTCCGAATAATCACACACCCATGCTAGCTTATTTATCGCCAAGGAAAATAGTCGCGGAAACGTATCTTTCAAAGGTTGCTGTGTTATCCACGGATCAAACCAAAATAATGCTGTCCGCCCATTGGCTATTTTCCATTGAAAACCCGACATCCCCAAATGTTTATCAATTTTTGCAGAACAAGAATTGGCCAGAATCTGTCGCCACACAATCGACATAGTTGACAGCTTTTCCGTGTTGAAACGCCACCACTGAGTATGTTCACCATACTTAGCTACAATTAACCGCCGCCACAGCGAGTCGGGATCACGAGCATATCGCCAAACCCACTTCGATAATAATGCCATATTTTTCACCTGTAAATCTGCCACTCCCAAACCTCCCAAATGCCGCGGTCTACACACAACCTCCCACCCTACCCTACTCATCCTCCGTTCAAGGCCAACGCCTCCCCAAAGGAATGCTCTACGTATACGATCTAATTTCTCAATCACCCCCTTTGGAGCCACAAACAAGCCCATGTAAAAAATAGGCAGAGATGAAAGTACTGAATTTACCAAAATTATACGGGCAACAAAAGATAATGACGTTCGCTTCCACCTGGCTAGCTTGCGCCGAAAGTTAGCGATAACCGGTTCCCACATCGATAACAGCCTCGGATTAGCTCCTACAGGAAACCCAAGGTAAATAAACGGCAGCATACCCTGTCTACATCCCAGCACTTCGGCCACTACTACTCCCAACTCCTCTTCCACGCCAATTGCATATAGCGAGCTCTTAGCAAAATTAATCCTCAAGGCAGAGCATACTTGAAAGTAGTGTAAGATACGCTTGATATTACATGCAACTTCCAATGAGGCCTCGAAAAATAGGAGTGTATCATCAGCAAACTGTAGGTGCGTTAAGAACACATCCGACACCACCTTGACCCCCCGAATTAATCCCTCGGACTCTACTTTACCCAGCATCAAATGTAATGCCTCCACAACCACAACGAACAATAAAGGCGATAACAAACATCCTTTAAATTTGTTCATGGTGAGGGTATCAACCAAAAAACTTCAATGTTTTGCAAACACATCATCATTTAAAAGAAAATAAAAACAACTAAACAAAGAGAATGTGCGAGAAGGGGGTCTCTCGATGCAGCCCTTCAAGGTCTCAGATCTCGGTCATGCTGGTCGAACCACGTCTCCTTCGTGCAGCCGGTCGTTGATGGATCTCTCGATCTCCCAATCGTCCTTCAAATGCATGCTTAATCGTTCTTTAAATAGGCATGCAAGGAAGACCTAGGATAAGCTTCTTGAGTTTGAATTTTGAATGCTCAAGGGTAAGGGATGTGATCATCTTATCCAAAGTTTGAATGTGAGCTGATCAGGTTAGAGCTGACGTCGTATGCCGTCATTGCCTTGCCAACCAAGCTTGACACTATTTTTCTGGTATTTTTTGGAGTTTGATCCAATCGCTATTTTTTCGCAGTCTGATTTGGTCCTATTTTCTCGGGTTCAACAGCTACTTGGCGGGCATCAAATTCCTCTTCTCTGCCAACCGGTGCTTTGGCAATGTTTGGTCTATCTATTCCAACAACATCTCAGCATTCTCTCTGGCATTCCTTCCTGCGCTGCTGTGTTCTGCCAACTGCTATGCCAAGCTTAAAAAATGTTAACAAAACAATCTTTCACACTGGCATAGGCAAAATTCCTAACTCCGTATGGAAATACATGAAATTAACAACAAAATGCAACTAAATGTACTCAAAAGCAAACAAAGGCATTGTAAAATAGGCATAACAATAAATACTTTTTAAGAGTTAACACTCCCCCAAACCTAGCTCATTGCTTGTCCTCAAGTAATGCAAGAAAGCTAAATAAAAACAAAAAAGGTGAAAATATTACCTCGACAAAGTTTTGGTTGGAATGCCAACAAGTGTTGGAAAGCAAAATTAAATCTAGCTCTATCCTCAGCCATCTTAGTGCAGTAATGCCAAGCAGGTAGTAAATTCAAGTGCAACAATATAACTCTAGTCTAAGGGCATGAAGAGTGCATGATGTGTGGGCAATATGCATCAAGTGTCCTTTAACTCCCTTAGTCAATTTTACTACCTAAACTCATAATTTTTATTTTTTCTTTTATTACTGCCAAGGGTTTCTATTGGCATTAATTGCTTCGTGACATTGTTTGGCGTGAGAAATAAGAGGGAGCGTACCACAAACCCCCACGTTAATCCAAATATCACTAGTGTAATATCCCAAAAATTGGCCTAGAAGTATGATATCTATTAGAATACTAAGTTAATCGTTTTAAGGTGTCACTTAATTAATCAATTAAGTGAATTTGGATCATTTTGAGGTAAAGAAAGAAATACTTGGCCAATCTTAAGATATTTGAACCGAAACTCAGCAAATTGAGGACTTGCATTGAAGCTTCCTTTGATTCAATCTGTGATGCCCAAATTTTAGTCTAGAAGTATGTTATGATTTTGAATGCTAGCTTAATTGCTCGATTCGTTTTAGAATAAAGCTAGAATTATTATTATTATTATTATTATTATTATTATTATTATTATTATTTATTATTATTATTATTATTATTATTATTATTATTATTATTATTATTATTATTATTATTATTATTATTATTATTATTATTATTTGAGATTAGGATCAAATTGAAGTAAAAAGAAAATTTAATGACTACATATGAAAGGACTAAACCGAATGCTTGGAGAAAATTAAGGGTTGCATGCAAATGAATGTTTGGTGGAGGACTTACACATGTCAAAAAAATAATAAGGGCATGTGTTATGAGCAAGGGTCCACGGCAATGGAAAGAAAGATGAAGCAAGCTTATCTTCTTCCCTATTGTGACCGAATCACCTTCACCATGGTTTAGTTAGAGAGAGAAATAAGTTGATACATGGAGAATTGGAGGGATTAAGCTTGGTTAACTCAATTTCTTGAGCCCTTGTTCGAAATAGCCTTAGGAAGAGGGTAAATTCTTTCCATCTTCCTCTTGAACTAGAAATTGATTTAAGAATTTTGTATAGATGTCCTATGCATGATGAGTATTTTGTAGAATCAAATCCATGTTATGAAAATTTTCTTTGATCGTTCGAACGTCACCATTATTTATTGTGTGATCACATTTGAACTTGAATTAGTTTCATAAAATGTATCAATGTTCGAATTGAAGCATGCCAATACTTCTTGAATATGTGCCAATGATAGTAATAAATCTAGTTAGGGTCATGTTGCTTGATAAGTAATCGAATTTAAGAACATGGGATCGAACAAAGAGTATAAATCATGCTTATGGGTTGTTTTGTTAAAGATTGGAATTTTAGGGATTGTATTGTAACATTTAGGGGCTGGTTTTGAATTAAAATGGACTGAATTGTAATTAGGTAAGCTGTTCTAAAAATTCTGGAATCTAGGGGGGCTGTTTTGTACTGAAATTCGGGACTGTTCTAATACGAAAATTAATGGACTATTCTGTACTAATAAGAGGACTATTTTTGCTGTTTTGTGAAATTGGAATCAGGACTGTTTTGAAGTAAATCAAGGGCTGAATTGGTGTTATAAAACATATGATTTTCTTTGAAATAATTTGTGCAGGGGCTGTTTTGCAAAACTCAGATTTTAATGACTGTTTTGTGACTATGCTGGACTGTTTTGTAAACAAAATTAAAGGATTGTTTTGCAAAGTACATAGGGACTGTTTTGCAATAATTGGAGGCTGTTTTATAAGTTTAAATAAGGGCAGTATAATAGGCAAGAGTGGACTGTTTTCTTGGGTCAAAACAACTCATAAAGATGAGATTAAAGTTGTATTGGTTGATATAGTATGTGATGATAAAAGTAGGTACCTTAATGGATCAATTATATGCATGTGAATTGTGTGAATGATTAAATGAGTTAAGTCATTAAGTTCAATACTCACTGAGAAATAATATGAATCTATTGTCTCCTCTAGAGCGAGACCAGGTGGAGGACAATAGAGCTAGGAAGGATCAAAGTGGCATGATAATCAAGGATTAAAGCTGGAATGCAAACTTGTGAGTGTAGTTTAAAGACTCGGGATAGGTTATAGCCTTCCCGAGCACCTCTCTTTATTTTTTAATATATTACCTTGAATATTATGGTAAACTATGCTTAAGGATTGGCTTGGATAACAAGGTATGTACGAAACTACAAGTACTATGTGATTGATTATGTGTGAAATACATGCCATGTTCGAAAGCTACATGAAATTGAATATGTTTGAGGTACTATGATGTGCATGCTAAATTCGAAAGTTGTATATGTGATTGAAAATGTTTGATGTGGTAAATAAGGAACCTTACTTGTATGATAATAAGTACGTGGAGTTATGCTCATCTTGACATGAATATGACATGCTACTTGACTTTATGATTGAGATTATGTTCATTGTGATTCTTACATGAATAATTTTGCTTGCTTGAAAAATGAAACCTTTACTAAGCTATCACTTGGTTAAAAACATGAATAAGGATTGAAAATCATAAGTGGATTGAATATGTGCTTGATATGATCTGCAATAAGCTATGTTCAGATGATATTCTGATTAAGGAGCTAAGCTCACTTCTGATATGAAAGATTAAAATTTGAGCCTTGGTTTCGAGTCAGTCTTAGGTATACTTGGCATGCTATAGAGTCCATCGAGCTCGTGTGTTTGGGTTGGACTATGATCCTTAAGAGGCGATAGTAAGAGGGATGTGTTTTGGTCACTTGGCGACAATAGGAGGGATTGACTGGTACATTGAGTACCTTTTTTTGGTGACAGTTGGTTGAAGATTCGTGTACCTAGGCTACTTGATTCTCAAGGCTATGTTAAAAGAAATTGTAAAAAGGATTTAAGTTAAATGAATGAATACTTATAGTAACTTGCTTCATAAGTAAAATTTGCCTATTGATTCTTGAACATTCTTGTGAATAAAGATATATGTTTTGGAAGTATGTTATGTGTATATGTGTCTAGTTGGATTCTTTAATTCATTTGCTTGTTTGAATACCATAAATACATGCATACACATGCCTTGTTCAAATGGTTTATAGTTTAACTAGCTAATGTCTTGAGTAAATTAGAAATGATGCTATCCAAATGATATTTATAAGATAACTAGTCTCTTAATCAATTTGGGATCTTGCTCGATTTTGTTGAGTTTGGTGGAAGTAATAGATATGAATTACTGATTGTTACCTTCATACTTCTAAGTACTTTAAGTTACTATACTAAATATATACTTATGATAACTTAAAATAATGAGATTAATAGGTTTAATTAACAAACTATACTTTACTTGAATAATAAGCCACACTTACCTACTCGATGCCTGAATTATCCTCTATAAGGATAAAAGGATATGCTTGAATAATATGAAATGAACACTTGATACAAAACCGAGTATTAAAATCTAATTTTAACCTTGATTGACTTAGTATAAAAGGGTTTCTTACATGATAAGTATAATTAAGTTAATCTATACACTTCAGTTCTTAAAATCAAAGTATATGTTATGTCTTAGTTTTGTTAATTACCATGAAGTAGTCGTATTATGTATACTGATGCTCGCGTAAAAGTGCCCCACATTAGTGCAAGTGTACACGTCTCAAGTAATATAATGATAAGTATATCGAGTATCATCTCCACAGGGATTGAGCTAGCCTTTTGGTCTTACTTCCTCGCACTGCAAAACAATTAAAGTAAAAACACAAACGAGTTGGGTTGTTTGAATAAACTAAAATACTAAAACTAAAATAAGCCAGAAAATAAAGTAAAGAGAAAATCAAGTTGAGAGAATGGGCCGAATTAGAATGCGTCGTAGCATGGAATTCTATCGACTTGTCTTCGTTCTTGAATGTAGCAACGCAAAACTGCCGTGGCAGTAACCTAAGTCCTTGCCGCGGCCGTAAAGGTTAAGTCTCTGCCGCGACAATCTCTTGCTCTTGGGCAGATGCTGTTAAGGTTCGACAAAGCATCCTTGAATGATTCCTCCTTATCTCTAAGCTCGAAACACTGTTGATGGCTGAACTTTGACCATAACTCTCGGCGTAAACCAAAGACAAACACCAACCAATCACACGCTTCTCTTAGCCGCTGAAACTCTTAACCTATCTCCAGGCCAAGTTAGTTAACACCTTGTGGGATGAAAACCATGCTTAATCGTTTCGTGAGTTCAACTCTCTCGATATTGAACAAATAGATAATCTCACAAATTCTCTCTCGAGAAGTATGCAAGAATGATTAAAGCCAAGAATAAGCAAACCTTAACTTATTTGCATTAAGAGCTTAAACAAAGTACAATAGTCTTCACACGACTACTAAACAAACTAATCCTAACCCTAAGGAAAATTAGAACATAATGAGTGGAAAGAAACACAATCTAAATCCTAAGCTCTCTCGCCTCTCTTCACAACGTCCCTTGATGATGGTGGCAAACCTTCTTTATATAGGGGAAGGTGTAGGCACAAATCTTTCTTGGAGAGGAAGTTAAGTTGGACTTGGACTTAACTTTATTAAAGAGGTGAATCTCTTTAATTTAATACATTATTCACTTTTGGCCAAAAGTCTAACTTTATCCTTCCTTCCATGTTTACGTCTTCTTCTTGAGCTTCAACTGCCACACAAAGTGTGTAGAAAAATCTGGCATTTAAAGCTCTACAAATTGACTACCACTTTGCCTATTTTGCCCTGCAGCCGGTAGAGTAGTACACTACTGCAACATAGGATTCTACTGCCTCGGCATGGGTCTATGACTAGTTCTACTCTACAAGGCTTCATCAGCTTCCCTCAGTAGAAGCTGTCAGTTGTGGCTTGACTCAATCAGGGTCTGTCACTAGCTGGATACAAATATTGTTATATTCAATAATTTATTGATTTTCATATTCGAAAATCTAAATGTTTCTTGGATAGAACCATTAAATTAAAAAATAATCAAATAAATTCATAAATTCGGATAAACGGATATCCAATTTTTTTGGATCGGATACAGATCGCTATTTAGGTGATCCGAATTTTTCGGATCGGATCCGATTCGATATCCGAAATGAACACCCCTACTATATACCTAGTAATTTGAATTAGTCACAATTTTGGTATTATAAGGTGTTATAAATACTTGATTGAGTACCTTATAAATTTAAGCACATGATTTACCTTCATACTTAGGAGATTTTGGATACCTAAGAGTACTTAACTTGAACCTAAAAGACTATGGTTGTAATATCCAATTATTGTCTCGTTTGCAATATTTTGCTTGTGCCCTTTCTACCTCACTAAGTGAATACTTACCTAATTATTCTTGGCAACATTTCAGGTTAGGATTTATAATCCTTTTTACATTGGAGCTTGATCAAGATCACAAGTATATAATTGTACACTTTGTAAGCTTTTTGTGAAAACTCCTACTAGGGTGGCAACATGGTTGTAATATGCATATAGATGTTTGCTAAATTTCTAGATGATGCTTGCGCGCATTCAAATTTGGGTTTGTAATTATATATAGATGGCCTATAATGCTTGCTGGTTGGTAATTAACTAAAGTTTAGATTTGAATGTTTGATTATGAATGTGTCAAAGTATTGAATAAGTGAACGATACATCTATATGATTCATACAATATGGGAATATGTGTTTAAAATGCTTTTCATGCTATAAGATGATTATTAAACTAGTCAATGTCTATAGGAAATTGATCATGCCTATTCAAAAAATATTTGAAAGGTTAATATGTAATTTGGTTGTTTGGTTATTTGTATAGCTAATACCTCTCCATGTCATGATTGATTGATTGTTTTCAACAACGGATATTTGTATAGTATCTAGTGAGTTTATCATGTTAGAAGTCAAGGGTTAGAACCTGTAAAACCTATGTTTGATTTTGATATAATTAAATCATTAAAGATCAAATCAAAAAACTTAAAATTGTTTTATAAGTCTCTTAATAAGTTTTAAATCACCAACACTTTAAAACTGATTTGAAAAACTCAAACTCCAAATATTTTCTAAGTGTTCCAAGGCTAAACTATTGAAAACCGTCCAGGTGTATCGATACGCTTCCAGCCGTATCGATACATTTTTTTACAAAGTTGGCTACTGGAAGAACGCGTTTCGATACTCTCTTTACCGTATCGAAACAGATTCAATCTGTATCGATACGCCTTTCTGTAAAAACTGAAAGAGTTTGAATGGTGTACCGATACGGCTTCACCCCTATCGATACGGTTTTTATTGAATTTTTAATTTGAATTGTTTTAAATGCTTTCGACCGTTGGTGTCAGTTGTTAGGTAACCAAAATTTAAAATGGCAGTTGACCTGTATCGATACGGTAAACCCTCGTATCAAAACGGAAACTTCTAGTGAGCTAAGTTGAGAAAAAGGTATCGATACGGTCTTATCCGTTTCGATACACTCCCTGTCCCGTATCGATATGCCTACGTGCGTTTCGATACCCCCTCTTTATTATGTATAACAACTCTTTCTTTTTTGAGACAGGTATCGATACGGCTCCCTGTGTACCGATACAGATAACTGCAGAAGTGCATTTATGGTGGAAAGAGAGGGTCCCAACGGCTCTATTCAATTCCCCAACCACCCAAACGGCTAGAATTGATAGAGGAGGTATAAATTGAAGCTCTTTGAAGACCACCAACAACCATTGCATTAAAGACAAACATTCAAGCAAAAATCCAACCTCAAGTGTGCTAAATTTCCAATCTCTTGTAATTCCCAATTGTGTTGTATCCAATTCTTATTCTATCTTCAAATTTGGGTTGAGTGTTGTATTTCAAGGGACAAATTTGTATTTGAGAGATATACTTCTTTTCCAATTTCTTCTTTGATTATTGGTGAGGGTTTGGTCAAATTTTGGGTAGAAAATTTGACCGGTTGTGTAAAGGTTACCTCCTAAGCCTTGAAAAGGGGAAGAACAAATAGTGAATTGTTGAAATCCTTAGTGGTAGCTAAGGTAGTGGATGTAGAGTTCATTTAGAACCTGAACCACTCTAAAATCCTTTGTTCTTCATTTTTAAATTGCCCTTTCACTCCAGAAAGTTTTTAAATCCCAATTCACCCCTCTTGGTCTTGATCATTCAATCGATCCACTCAACAATTGATATCAGAGCCTACCTCTTTGAAGGATTCACAACCACAAGTGGAGTTCCTAGGAAGAGTGAGATCAACAAAAAAATCAAGCCATGGCTTCTACCTCCGGTTCAAGTATGTATGAGTCACAATCCACCACAAAGCCACCATTCTTCAATGGTGACAACTATATCTTTTGGAAGAATAGGATGCACCTCTTCATCAAGTCCAATGATTACTTGGTGTGGGATGTCATTGAAGATGATCCTTACATTCCATTGAACCAAGACAATGAAGGAAAGATGGTGTTGAAGAAAAAGATAGAAATGAGTGAAGATGAAAGAAAGAAGATTCAAATAAATGACAAGGCTCTTCACATGCTTTTTTGCTCCTTTGGACCCGACATATATTCCAAAGTCTCATCCATTGAGAGTGCCAAGGAAGTATGAGATACTCTTGAGACCACATATGAGGGAACCAACGACGTCAAGGAAACTAAGATTGAAATTCTCAATCTTAGTTATGAGAATTTTAAGATGGAGCCCGATGAGACGATGTCCAAGATGTTTGATCGCTTCTCTACCATAGTCAATGGGCTCAAAGGATTTGGAGAGACCATACCGGAAGACAAGCTTGTCCGGAAGCTACTTTATTCACTTCCCGAATCTTGGGATGGGAAGAGAACTGCCATCATAGAGGCCAAAAATTTGAAGACTCTAAAACTTGATGGGCTAGTGGGTTCTCTACTCACTCATGAGATTATGAAACAAGGAAGGGAAGAAGAGAAGAAGAAGGAAGAGAAGAGAGTAGAGAAGCTAGAAGTTGAAAAGAAGAAGAAGATGGGAATAATTCTTAAAGCTTCACTACTTGAGGAAAGCTCTTCTAGTGAGGAGGATGACCTTGAAGAATTGGCTATGATAGCCAAGAAGTTCTCTCGATTCATGAGGTCCAATCGTGGAAGAAAAATTCAAAGAAAGATGGACTTCAAAGGTAAAAACAAAGAAGAAGCAAGGGATCAAATCATTTGCTTCGAGTGCAATAAACCCGACCACATACGTTTGGAGTGCCCTCAACTCAAGAAGAAGGGCTTTGAGAAGAAGAAGAAGCTCAAAGCCAAGCTTGCTACTTGGAGTGATGAGGAGTCATCCGAGGATGACGAACAAGAAGTGGCCAACCTTTGCCTCATGGCACTTGAGGAAGATTCCTCCATGGTAACCTCTAACTCATCATCTTTAGATTTTACATATGATGAATTAAATGATACATATGATGAGTTACAAGAAGTCTACGATGAATTAGTTGAGAAATATAAAGAGTCGGTCATTAGGAATAAGAAAATTATTTTGGAATTAAAGGACAAAAATGACTCTCTCTCTCAAGCTAATTTAAAATTTGAGAAAAAGATTTTAGGGTTGAAAGATGAACTAAAATTCTTCCAAGATGAAAATGTTGACCTTAATAATCTTATTTCTCAATGTAATAGTGAACACCAAAAGGTGTTAGATGAGCTTAACAAGCTCAAAGAGTCTTTTAAAAATGTTGGTAGTGTGAAGCATGAAATAGGTGAATCTTCAAAAACAAACCAACCTAGGAAAAAGACTAACTACTACAAACAAGGTAGCTTTCCTAGACATAGTAGAACTAAAAGGATTAGATGTGTATGGGTTCCTAAGGAACTTATAAAATCTAATAACATTGTTGCTATGTTATCTTGGATTCCTAAGGGAACCAAGTTATTAGGAGCTAACACTCATGGACCCAAAATGATTTGGGTACCAAAAGCAAAAGTTTAATATCTTTGTTTGTATAGGGAGCATTGCTACAAGGCCAAAGCACAAAGTCAAAACTCATGGTACCTTGATAGTGGATGCTCGAGGCATATGACCAGAGACAAGAGTAGATTCATGGATCTAAAGCCAAAAAGTGGAGGAGTGGTAACATTTGGTGACAACTTCAAAGGCCACATTAAAGGTATTGGCTCCATAGGTAATCACTCTACTATTCTTATTGAAAATGTCTTGTATGTCGATGGTCTTAAACATAACTTGTTGAGCATAAGTCAATTGTGTGATAAAGGATTTAATGTTTTATTTGATAAAAATGGGTGCAAAATTGTTGACATTAAATATGATAATATTATGCTCATAGGTCATCGCATAGGGAACATATACATGGTGCATCTAGATGACATACATACATCTCATGCATGCTTAGTAGCACAAAATGAAAATGATGCATGGTTGTGGCATAGGAAACTAGGACATGCTAGCATTAGTGTTTTAGAAAAACTAGTTTCCCTTGATCTAGTTAGAGGTTTACCCAAGATTAAATTTTCATACGATAAAATTTGTGATGCATGATCTAAGGGTAAACAACATAAGTCTTCCTTTAAATCCATTAATGATGTCTCTACAAGTAGATGTTTACAACTTATCCATATGGATTTATTTGGGCCAGTTAGGACTATGAGCTTGGGTGGTAAATCTTATGCATTTGTACTTGTTGATGATTTTTCTAGATTTACTTGGGTTCTATTTTTAAGTACTAAAGATGAGGCTTTAGAAAAATTCATCACATTTTCAAAACTAACCCAAAATGATCTTGAACTTAAAATTTCACATATCAGAAGTGATCATGGAACTGGGTTTCAAAATTTAGGGTTTGAAGATTTTTTGAATGAAAATGGTATTAGCCACAATTTTTCGGCTCCTCGAACTCCTCAACAAAATGGGGTAGTTGAGAGGAAAAATAGAACTTTGCAAGAAATGGCTAGAACCATGCTTTGTGAAAATAATTTACCTAAATATTTTTGGGCGAAAGCCACGAACACCACTTGCTATATTGTTAACCGAGTAATGATTAGGCCAATTTTAAAGAAAACACCTTATGAGATTTTAAAATCTAAAAAGCCTAACATTAGCTATTTTCACCCCTTTGGTTGCAAGTGTTTTGTTTTAAATAATGGAAAAGACAACTTAGGTAAATTTGATGTAAAAAGTGATGAAGTTATTTTCATATGATACTCTTTAACCTCTAAAGCCTATCGACTATTTAACAAGAGAACTTTAGTAGTAGAAGAATCTATACATGTTGTATTCGATGATAACCTCCTTCCAAGGAAGGATTCTTGTGATGATGATGATGTAGGAATCATAAATGCCTTTGATGGAGGACAAACTTCAAAGGAGGATGAGATTCCAACAAAAGAAGAGGACACACAAGATCCACCTCTTGAAGCCTTGAAGGACTTGGCTTTTGAGGAAAAGGAAGTGAGCTACCCAAGGGAGTTCAACTATGTCAAAGATGGTGAAATATTGGGTGATCCATCCAAGGGGGTAACCACTCGATCTTCTCTTAGATTAATGAATCATGTTGCATTTATCTCATGCATAGAGCCTAAGAATATAAAAGAAGCATTGAAAGATGATTTTTGGATTATGGCTATGCAAGAAGAGTTAAATCAATTTGAGAGAAGTAACGTTTGGACATTAGTTGATATGCCTAGTAATCAATCTACCATAGGAACTAAATGGGTCTTTAGGAACAAGCTAGATGAGAGTGGTAACATTGTGAGAAATAAAGCTAGACTAGTAGCACAAGGTTACACTCAAGAAGAGGGAATAGATTTTGATGAAACCTATGCACCCGTAGCTAGAATGGAAGCCATTATGATGTTGCTTGCATATGGATGTTATCATGATTTCAAGCTTTTTCAAATGGATGTTAAAAGCGCAGTTTTAAATGGTTTTATAAATAAGGAAGTGTATGTGGAACAACCACTGGGTTTTGAAGACTCAAAATTTCCAAATCATGTTTTCAAACTCACTAAAGCTCTTTATGGTTTAAAACAAGCTCCTAGAGCTTGGTATGAAAGACTTTCAAACTTTTTAATTGAAAAGGGTTTTGAAAAAGGCAAGGTGGACACTACACTTTTTATAAAAAGGTATAAAAATGACATCTTAGTAGTACAAATTTATGTTGATGATATTATTTTTGGTTCTACTAACGAATGTCATTGCAAAGAGTTTGCTAAGCTAATGCAAGGTGAATTTGAGATGAGCATGATGGGGGAGCTCTCATTCTTTTTGGGACTCCAAATCAAGCAAAAGAAGGATGACACCTTCATCAATCAAGCAAAGTACATAAAGGATATGCTCAAGAAGTTTGGCTTGGAGAATGCAAAGCCTCAAGCCACACCTATGAGCTCATCTACAAAGCTTGACAAAGATGAAGGATGTAAGTGTGTCGACTCTAAGCTTTATCGTTCTATGATTGGATCATTGCTTTACCTTACCGCAAGTAGACCGAATATCTTGTTTAGTGTTTGCTTGTGTGCTAGGTTTCAAGCTAGTCCTAGAGAGTCTCACCTTATAGCCGTTAAGAGAATCTTTAGGTACCTTAGAGATACTCCTTGTTTGGGTCTTTGGTACCCTAGAGACTCCACCTTCAACCTTCATGCTTATTTGGATGCAAATTATGGGGGATGCAAAATCGATAGGAAGAGTACTTCGGGAACTTGTCAATTCCTAGGTAGTATGCTCATATCTTGGTTCTCTAAGAAACAAAATAGTGTAGCCTTATCTACCACCGAAGCCGAGTACATATCCTTAGGGAGTTGTTGTGCTCAAGTCCTTTGGATGAAGCAACAACTCTTAGATTATGGTATTAAAGTTGAAATCATACCCCTTAAATGTGATAACACTAGTGCTATATGTTTGACAAAAAATCCCATCCAACACTCTAGAACCAAACACATAGAAATAATGCATCATTTCATTAGAGATCATGTCCTTAAAGAATATGTGGTTATAGAGTATGTAGATACCTTAAATCAATTAGCGGACATATTTACAAAACCTTTAGACAAAGAGCATTTTTGGTCCCTTAGGAGAGAGTTAGGTCTAGCTAGCCTATCTTGACCTTTTAGGACCTCTTTGTGCTTAAAATTGCTTGATCTTGTGAAATTGCATGTTTGTGTGTTGTAACTCTTGAAAATATCCATGCCTATAGCTAGGGGGAGTATGATTCTATTCAAATATGCTTAGAACTAATCATTCATCATTTGCATTCCTTTAGGAGGTGTTAGAATCGAGCTTACGGTTGTTCTTTAGGCCTAAAATGTACTTTTGGGCTTAGGGTATCGGTACGGCCCTACGCGTATCGATACGAGCACTTCATTAGTTTCCCAGACTACATTTTGCCTTAAACGGGTATCGATACGGTTAAACCCGTTTCGATACGAGCTTCTATCGTTTCGATATGGATTGCATCCGTTTCGATACGATCCTTCAACGGGCATTTTTATGGGAATTACATTTTTACCCCCGTACCGATACACCCTCAGGCGTATCGATACGCGATTGCGCAAACTGCTTTAATTTTGGCATTTAAAGTCTTCAACTTTTACCAGAACTAAAATTCTCAAAACCCTAAAAACCCTAGCCGTTTTCAGCCTATAAATAGGCTCTTCCTCCCTCATATTTTCACACCACAACTCAAAAACTTCAAGAGGGTTTCAAATCAAGCAAAGCTCTAAGGCTTTTTCATCAATTTGGTGCTAGGCTTTTCTTCATTCCTCTCTAATCACTATCAAGGTAAAACCCTTTCTTTTTTTTTATTTTTTTGTTTTGTTTTGTTTTTATTTTTATGTTTGTCTTCTTAACAAAATTTATATTTCAAAATTTCTTTTTGTTCAAATTTTATTTTGCAATTTTTTTACCTTGATCTTTGATTTCTCAATGACTTGAATGAAGGAATCTAAATGCATACACTTGTTTTCTAGTTCATGGCACCATCTAGGAAGAGATCTCGTCTAAATCAAACCGGTGAATCATCTAATCCCGGAGAGGGTGCTTGTCCAAATTTCACCCAAATCTATGAACAATCCTTTCAAACCACCGGAGCTCTCACCTATTTTCGTCAATTCCAAAACTACATGATTCGTCCGAAAAGGGTAATATCTATTCCTTTTCTTGACTCAGAGCGATTCAAATTTGAATATCTCCCTTTGCTTCAATGTTGGAAGTTTATGGATTTTCTCTCCATTCCCAGGTTTTATTTTCGTATTTTGGTTTTAATCTTTTATGCTAATGCCAAATGTTGTGCTAATCGTGATGGGGTTGTTACCAGAGTTAGTTCCTATCTCATGGGCAAGAAAATCACTCTAGATGTAAAATCTATTTGTGAGGTTTTTAAGTTGGAGGATGAAGGCCTTGATGATGAGAATTCTTTAGGCCATGTTCTTAGTGGTTCCGTCATCGCCCTCAATGCTCAAGATCGGATCCTCCATTTGATGGTCTCTTGGTGGCTTAGGCCTTCCAGATGAAAGTACTCTACCATCCGTCAAGTGGATTACTTTTGGATTCGTTGCTTCCGTGAGAGAAATTGTCCAAACCTTGCTCGTATTATGTTTGCGGAGATTGTTTATCTTGTGCAACATCGCCACACCAATCTTGTCACTTCCTTCACCTATGGAACGACCCTAAGCTACTTCTTTCTACACAAGGACATTGATTGCTCGCATGACTTCCCAACTCCCCTCACCGATCCCATTGATGAACGCTCTCTTGCATGGGGTAAGTTCCATTATTTTAATGGTAGTTGGTTACGTCTTTCCGAGCTACCACCCGAGGCCGCGACACAATTGGAAAATCCTCAAGGTGAACAAGTTCCTCAAGCTCCTCCACCTCCCCCTCAACCTTCCATGGATGCTCTTATGACCTTCTTTAATGAGCAATTCACGGGATTGCGCACGGATATGGCTTCGGGCTTTACCACGATCGATACGGTTTTTATTGAATTTTTAATTCAAATTGTTTTAAATGCTTTCGACCGTTGGTTTCAGTTGTTAGGTAACCAAAATTTAAAATGGCAGTTGACTCGTATCGATACGGTAAACCCTCGTATCGAAACGGAAACTTCCAGTGAGCTAAGTTGAGAAAAAGGTATCGATACAGTCTTATCCGTTTCGATACACTCCCTGTCCCGTATCGATATGCCTATGTACGTTTCGATACCCCCTCTTTATTATGTACAACAACTCTTTCTTTTTTGAGACATGTATCAATACGGCTCCCCGTGTACCGATACGGATAGCTGCAGAAGTGCATTTATGGTGGAAAGAGAGGGTCCCAACGGCTCTATTCAATTCCCCAACCACCCAAACGACTAGAATTGATAGAGGAGGTATAAATTCAAGCTCTTTGAAGACCAACAACAACCATTGCATTAAAGACAAACATTCAAGCAAAAATCCAACCTCAAGTGTGCTAAATTTCCAATCTCTTGTAATTCCCAAATTGTGTTGTATCCAATTCTTATTCTATCTTCAAATTTGGGTTGAGTGTTGTATTTCAAGGGACAAATTTGTATTTGAGAGATATACTTCTTGTCCAATTTCTTCTTGGATTATTGGTGAGGGTTTGGTCAAATTTTGGGTAGAAAATTTGACCGGTTGTGTAAAGTTTACCTCCTAAGCCTTGAAAAGGGGAAGACCAAATAGTGAATTGTTGAAATCCTTAGTGGTAGCTAAGGTAGTGGATGTAGAGTTCATTTGGAACTTGAACCACTCTAAAATCCTTTGTTCTTCATTTTTAAATTGCCCTTTCACTCCAGAAAGTTTTTAAATCCCAATTCACCCCCTCTTGGTCTTGATCATTGAATCGATCCACTCAACAGAACCTTAAGGTTTAAAAGTCTCAAATGGATATTGTGTGCTAAATGGATGAACCTATTGTTAAGTTACTAGTAGTAATTCCACGAATTTAGATAATATTTTGGCACCTTCTTTTATTCGAGTTAGTCTAAAAAAATTGATCTATAGGCCTTCCTTGATTCTTATGTGTTTGTTATAGCAAGATTGAATTTTGGAGTAGCAAAAGTGTGTAAATGTTTAAGCTAAGGATACTAAGGTACCTTACTTTCTAATGTCACAAGTTTTAGTCAAATTGGTCTAATTTGCTATAAGTTTTATGATGCCTAGGATTGAGTTTTAAATCTTCTATAAAAATAAAAACAATTTAGTCCTTAAAATGACAAGTTACGTTTCTCATCCTCTCTTGTAGACCTCGATTGTTTACTTCTGTTTGAATTTTGTATGATTTGTGTGTTTGTAATACTCCTTAATTCAGTTTTCTTCCAAACTGATTAAGGGGTGTTACATTTATTGGTATCATAGCTAGAGTTTAGTCAATTCTAGAACTAAACCGAATCTCATTGTATAATCATTTGATACATGTGCCACTTAGGAGTTACATTTGACAAAGTACTTGTGATATGTAGTTGATACAAGTTCTTTTGCATATTGATAGTAAAGTTTGATAAGTATTTGTAATCAGTGATTGATAAGAGCTCCTTTACGTGTTATTGAACTAAGGAGATGCCTGAAACAAGTTAGGGTCGGGTCAAAGAAAACCCGCCGTGCTCCTCCAATGAGGAGGCAGTGTAGAGATGAATTTGGAAGGACAAAATCCTCAGGTTGCTACTGAGCAGTAGCAAGAAGCTCCTTTATCCATTATGTGCAGTAAGAATGTTTCCTCGATATAACAAAGATATTCAATCAATTTGTTTCCAAACACCGAGAAATCATCCATGAATACTTCCAAGTTATGCTCAATCATGTCAAAAAATGGCCATCATGCAACGTTGAAACGTTGCTGGGACATTACACAACCCGAATGACATTCTTCTGAAGACATACGTCCCATATGGACACATGAAGGTGGTCTTCTCTTGATCATCAAGGGCGATGGCAATTTGGATATAACCTTAATAGCCATCCAAAAAATAATAGAAAGCTTTACCTGCTAGCCTATCTAACATTTGGTCAGTGAAAGTCAATGTGAAGTGATCCTTTCGCGTGACACTATTCAAGACTTTGTAGTCCATGCACACTCTCCATCCTGTGATAGTCCTGGAGGGTATCAATTCATCCTTGCTGTTTTGTATCATGCCACCCTTATTTGACACGTTTTGTACCAGGCTAAACCACGAGCTATCAGAAATGGGGTAAATTATCCCGACATCAAGCCTTTTGATAATCTCCTTCTTCACTACTTCTTTAATGCTCAGATTCAGCTTTCTCCGACTTTCAACAGTCTTGCCATGGTATTCCTCCAAGATGATCTTGTTCATGCAAATGGTTGGGCTTATACCTCGGATATCGGCCAAGGTCCAACCCAAAGCTTGCTTATATTTGCTTAATATTTCCAGTAATCTTTAATCCTTTTCATTAGTGAGATCAACAACAATGATTAATGGCAAAGTTGAGTTTTTAACAAATAAGCATACTTTAGGCGGTCTGGAAATTATAACACCCACTACCGGTTTAGTATTAAACCGAGTTCATGAGTATTACTCACATGAATAGACTAACTAACTTACTTGATTGTAAGTTACTACAAATAAAATCAAATAATAGCCAAGAGCAATTCAACTTTTTGAAAAAACAACCAACAAGTAATTTCATACATTAAAAAAAATTAAACTTCACTAATGACACAATATCATGATTCTTTGACAACTTACACTACTCGGTTTACCCTACTTAACAACTAGAGTTATGGTTAATCTAAGTCAAGTTATGGGTGAAATCGAATTACCAGACAAATTTTCTCTTATCAACAGTCTTGTTTTGGCTTACTTTGGTGGTTAAAAACCTATCTACATTTAAAACTAAAGCACTTCAATCATGCCATACAAATACCAACAATAGATTTCACACTCAAGGTTTTAAAGAATAGCTTTAATTTACAAGATTGTTTGTTTCAACTCTAGTACACGAGGACTATAAACATAAAGAGCATACTTGAATACCATAACTATCCTATCAAACAACTGAAACATATCACCATAGATAATGCATATACCCTCAGATCGAATACATTCATCTGTCAAGTAGTTTAGGTCAATTACAATATTTCCCTAAGCATCTATTTTAGCACAAAATAATTTATTAAGCTAATTATCCATTAACATACTTCTACTATCATATCAATAGATGCATAATCCATTTTAATCAAATCATCCTTGAGTAACCAAGCCTAAACACTAACTCACAACCATCTAGATTTTAGTCAACCCAACTCAAGCATATCATATCATCAATGGCAGCCACACAAGCAAACCAAAATAGACAGATTTACATGAGCTTACATACCACTCAACAAAATACTAAGCCAACTTATATACATACAACAAAACAGGTTCAAGCATTGAACCTCAAATTGAAAGTGTTCAACTATTTATATGCAACTTTCCAAGGAGTTTATGAAACAAAATAACTCAACGTACTTCTTTGGGTTCTCTATGATCTTGCCGAGCTCAAAAGTAGATATCCAAAAAGTAGTTCAACCCGAAGGATGGAAAGAACTTAGGTAAGCATTGAGGCTTGGTGAGGTAACAATATAACAACTTATTTATATAGATTTCAATCACAACAACAAGAGTTTCTATCCAATTATCATATAGTAAACTTAACTCACATGGAATTTATTTACGTTTAGACATTTTCTAAACATGTAAATCTCAGCCATACACAAGTCTAACATTCAAACATCATAGGAAAATCACAACATGATCATAAAATCATTAATTAAGTCATAAATCACCAGAAAAATTTCATATTGTTAAATACAAAGTATATTTTAATCTCATACAAGTCTACTTTTTAACTTATTTAAAGAATTGCCTAATTACTAATTAACAAGCGTGATTCATATGTTAATCTAGACCTTTTTACATTTATTATACCATTATTAAGTTATTGATAGCCTTGAAATCAAGAATAGCTTAGGTACTCGAATCCTCAGCCAACTACCGCCAACAGAAACAGAAAGGTACCCATGGTACCGGTCAAACTTTCCTAATGTCACCAAGTGACCACAAACTTCCTGTAGAGCGTTTTAGGTGTTCTCTATTTATGAGCGCAAGTGCACACTTCTGTCAAGTTATAGTATAAAAGATATCGTCTCCCACAAGGATTGAAACAACTACTATGAGTGTTTTCCTGCACAAAGAGAAAGTAAATTGCACAATTAAATTTCTGAATAAGAAAAGCATAAAAATAAAAACACAAGTAATTTAAGATAGAGAGAAAGAGAGAGAAAGATAGAGTCAATAGATTGGGCCAGATAGTTGTAGCTCAGTAGTGTGTAGACTGCATTGTCAAGCTTAAGTGTGTTTTGGGCTGCCACGATCTGCTGCCTCGGCGGGTAATGGCGGATTGAGGCGGCGGAAACTTTCGATGCCACAAATGAATTATGCACTTTCAACTTTCGCTGCCTCAGCAAGTGTGATGGAGAGAAGTCTCGACGGCAAGTCTTGCAGATACTCCGAGTTCGGCGAAGCAATTCTGAAGTGATCCTTCCTATGTCTAGGCAAGGATTCTGTCACCACTTGATGTAGGCAGTACCTAGCAATCTCAGCGTAAACCTAAAACAGGCAGTTGACGTTTGTTTGCTCCTTTTAGCCACTAAAATTCTAACTTATGTTTAAGCCGAATTAGTCAACACCTCGACATTATGAGACCATGCTTAATTCTTTCGTGAGTTTGACACTCTCGTGTCCGACAAATGAATTTCTTCAACTGGACTTTTGGAAAAAACTGAAGAAATGAAGAACATGAATTAAGCAAACTTGGAATATTTTATTGCAAAACAACTCAAACTATGACAACCGTTTCTCACAACTACTTTACATACAAAAACCTAAACCATAAGAGAGAATTGGGACATGATCTCCAATTCACGCTATGCAATCTATGCCTCTATACCCTCACAAGAATGGGTATATATAGGGCTTGGCCTAAGTCTTTGTCCTCCTTGGAGTAGAAGTTCTTAAAGTAACTTTACATTAAATGTTGACTCATTTTTGACTTGAATGTGGACTCTTTGGACGTTGCCTTCTCCAGCAAGTAAATATAAGTCACTTTACTTATCCCTCTTCAATCAACTCTTTAGGCCGCTACAAGCTTTAGAAAATTGCAAGACCAGGCTCATTAGATTCAGGAAATTGTCCTCTTTCAATCACAACCCATCTTAACTAAGTCGGTTTAACTCCTGCCTAGGCGGCAGTCGGCGGCAATGCTGTTGTGGCGGCAACTGGAACTGCTTCAGTACAGCTCCTTTTGTTCCCTGCTTTCCTCTCCTCTCCTATCCTCCTCTACATAGCTACATCACCTGAAAATGAAAACTAAACTAAAACAGTATCTTTCTTAACCCACCATAGAATATTCAACAAAAGCATGGTAAAAGATCAAATACTATTATTGTGCATGCAATGCACCTAAATATGCCTAAATGAGCTTAAGAACAGCAATAATAAGGGCAGAAATGTGTACAAAATATAAAACTTGTGGACACTCTACACAACCCCAAACTCAAACTATTGCTTGTCCTCAAGCAATGCAACCTAACTAGTAAACCTTCCCCTTGCACAAAATTTAACAGAAACTTAGTTTTTTAACTTCATTTCTTGCCTCAAGGCCGTGTCACCTATTTTATGTTAGTGATAGGGAATGGCATGAAATAACTTAGAATTTTTTTTCTTAGTACCGGTGTAGTGTGTGCAGGTTTGTGTTCATGCTAAACATGCTGAGTATACTAAGTAAACAAAGAAAGCTAAAAATAACTAAATTCCGGAAAAGGATATGAGTTGCTACCTTGGCAACACAGTTAAGCACTTCTTTTGCTCTTTTCTTTTTCTCTGATCATGGCCTTAAGGGCTTCATCTCATCACAACTATTCTCCGGGTCTGAAGCTAAGATAGGTGCACAGTACGAAACTCCGAACCCTTTGAATAGAGTCATCACGTGAAGGCTTTCATTCACTCTTGCTAATTTATCTGTCACTTCAATTAATTTTAGATACATGGACTTTGATATCAGCGGAGTGTCCTTGTATATGATCCTTCCTAGAGCCTATTCCGGGTACCTCTAGGGTATTAAGCATCCTCCCTAGAGCCTGTATTGGGCACCTCTAGTGTATTAAACATCTTTGTGCTGCTGCTCTGTGCTGCCGTGGCGGCAAACCTGTATCCAATTAAGAAATTTTCATTAAATAAAGCAGACAATGTTAACTTAGAACTCAAGCAAAACTCATCACTTAACAGACAATGTAAGAATTATTGGCAACTAAATTTTTTTAAAGTATTTTTCATGCTTCTTCCTATGGTTAGGTTAAAATTTTAAGTATGGTGCAAATATAAGTAATCGACTAACTATCATAGGCACAAGTTTTTTTTAAACTAAGAATTTCTATATCATTAAGTGCTAGGGCAGGATTTACATATGCTACTAAATGCGGCTACATGCAACTAAAAAAAACAAAGAGGACTAACCCCCTCAAACTCAAGGATGGCATTGTCCTCAATGCCTTACACAAAATATAAAATAAAACATAAAAAGAAAAACAGAAAATTAAAAGAAAACATAAAAAGAAAGAAAAATAAAGAAAAGGGTGCTATAGATTAGGGGAGTTCCCCTCTTTTTCTGCTGCTGCATCGGATGAGGACTCTAAGGAGGCGAGGAGGACGAGGCAGCATGTCACGGGAGACTTAGCGGCTGGGCTCTTCTTCTGGCCGCGTGGTGGCTGGATGCGGCTAGGAGTGGGTTTTTTGGGTGGTGCTTCTGGTTCAGTATTAGACCCTTCACCTTGGGGCTCAATCGCACCGGGTTGCTGCTTTCTTTTCCTTGCTGCCTCGAGCAGTTCGTCATCGAACAAATAAGATATCTCCATGTCTGAGTCCTCGACTTCTTTGGTAGCTGCCTCCTTTGCTGTTGGGGAGGCGGCAGTAGTATCCTCCTCCTTTTTAGAGTCAGATGAGAAGGTGAGGTTGTATGGCTGGATGGGAGTGGGCGAGGTCCTTCTCTTGAGGCGGATGTGCGGCCCTTCACTGGCGGCGGCGACTGGAGTGGTAGCTGGTCTTGGTGTGATCTGGGTTGGTTTAAAGGCTGCTAACTCTAACGAGAAGGCTGACAACTGTGGGCCGGCGTCGTGGTATTTGTCTAGCAAGTAGGCCACGAAGGCCTCTTGCACCTTTGCGATGTATCTCGTGAAGATTACCTGCTTGTGCTCAATTCTCTAGCAGCTTTCTACGAGGCTTCACAACAATGGTACCACGACGGAAGAAAGGGCAACATCAGTACTGCCCGATACGACTGGTGTGGCGGCATGTTGGGACAGTGGTTGGGCTGTTGTCAGCGTTTCCGGCTCTAGCTCCTGCATCATCTGGAGGCGCGCCTCCCTTATCCACCCTTCCTTGGCGGCAATGATGGTATCTTTAGGGTGCGGCGGCACACATAAATTGGCGCAGAGGCCTGTGATGAGCGCAAGGAAGATGAGGGGTCCCTTGGAGTTGGGTTTGGCTGCGTGGGTGTAGATTTCTTCCAGAATAACTTCCCCAACGTTGATCGGCCGCCCCTTCATTATGCTATGGATTAGGGCCAACCGCGGCCTATTGACTGCGGAGGCATGCGAAGTGGGCATTAGGCGGCGCTGGACGAAGTTACTCCAAAGAATTGCCTCTGGCAGCAGGTCACGACAGTTGACTGAACCGTTATTCTTACCGGCCAGCCATTTGGCATTTGGCAGGCATATTTTTCTTTTGATCTTTTTGTAGTCTACTACCGTTAAATACGACTTCCATTCTTCGTGCGGATTCCCTATGATTTCTATCCCATAGAAATTGTTGATTGTTTTCGCTGTGAGCTTGACTCCCTCGTCGCGAACATAGACGAAGGGGTTTCCCAGGGTAGGTTTGTGGGCATAGAATTCTCGCACCAGGTTGGTGTTTATCTCCTCTGACTGCCGTGTGAAAATATCCCATCCCAATGTATGAACCCTTTCGAATATGTTGGGCTCCAGGCCAAGATCCCCATCTTACATGGTGTATTGGAAGCCTATCTCTTCCCATATCTGTTGCTCAGCGTAGTATTGCCGGTAGGTTTCCGCTACGTCACCATTCAAGAACCTTTGGAAGGTTGGCTTTGAGGATGAGGCGGTGGGTTTTGAAGTTTTCATAGTTGTGAGAGCGGTTGTGTTTCCTAAGAAAAGAAAATTGTAAGAAAATAAAATAGATGAGATCTTGAAAGCAAAGATGACAAGAATAATTGAGAGCAAAAGAGAGAGCAAAGTGAAGAATGATGAGAGAATAGTTGGCCTTATATAGTCGCTTCTCTCTGTTGCTTTGGCAGGCACGCTGTCAACGAGAGACAATGATTGCGGTGCATCTAACGAGATTGTAGCCGTTAAGCAGATAATCGTTCTATCAATTGTTGCAAATGTAGCCGTTACGACTAGCCGTTATGAAGCCGCTAGCCGTAATGCGCACCTGCCTTGGGCCGCCTTGGCCGTTGGGATGGGCTTCTCCTCTATTCTTTACCCTTCTTGGTCTTGCCTTCATTCCTAACCTAAAATAAATTAAATGCAAAAATTAAATAAAAATAACTAAAAATTAAATATGATCCTAATGCATAAAAATAAATTAAAAATAATAAAAATTAGGTTATGTTGGGTTGCACATCTCTCAAACATAACCACTTCCTGAGGGTTTTGCGTTTGGCTTTTCGCACAGGTATGTCCTACCTCTCCTCAGGTGGGTGCTGGCTGTCATCTTTGTTGCCCTGCCGGGACATACACCAAAGACAAACAAGAGGTAATTTTTTTCTTTTTTCTTTTTTTATTTCTTTTTCTTTTTTTGAAAATAGAATAAATAGAAATTTAAATGAAAAAAACTAAAGGCAGACGTGCAGGAATTCAAACGCAGTTGCTATTGCCAATCCCCAGCAACGTCGCCAAAAACTTGTAGAGCGTTTTAGGTGTTCTCTATTTATGAGTGCAAGTGCACACTCCTGTCAAGTTATAGTATAAAAGATACCGTCTCCCACAGGGATTGGGACAACTACTATGAGTGTTTTTCTGCACAAAGAGAAAGTAAATTGCACAATTAAATTTCTGAATAAGAAAATCATAAAAATAATAACACAAGTAATTTAAGATAGAGAGAAAGAGAGAGAAAGATAGAGTCGATAGATTGGGCCTGATAGTTGTAGCTCAGTAGTGTGTAGACTGCATTGTAAAGCTTAAGTGTGTTTTGCGCTGCCACGATCTGCTGCCTCGTCGGGTAATGGCGGATTGAGGCGGCGGCAACTTTCGATGCCACAACAGAATTCTACACTTGCAACTTTCGCTGACTCGACAGGTGTGATGGAGAGAAGTCCTGACGGCAAGTCTAGCAGATACTCCAAGTTTGGCAAAGCAATTCTGAAGTGATCCTTCCTATGTCTAGGCAAGGATTCTGTCACCAAGTGATGTAGGCAATACCTAGCAATCTCAGCGTAAACCTAACATAGGCAGTCGACGTTTGGTTGCTCCTTTTAGCCGCTGAAATTCTAACTTATGTCTAAGCTGAATTAGTCAACACCTCGACATGATGAGATCGTGCTTAATTCTTTCGTGAGTTTGACACTCAAGTGACCGACAAATGGATTTCTTCAACTGGACTTTTGGAACTAATTGAAGAAGTGAAGAACATGAATTAAGCAAACTTGGAATATTTTATTGCAAAACAACTCAAACTATTACAATCGTTTCTTACAACTACTTTACATACAAAAACCTAAACCCTAAGATGGAATTGGGACGCGATCTCTAATTCATGGTATGCAATCTATGCCCTTATACCCTCACAAGCATGGGTATATATAGGGCTTGGCCTAAGTCTGAGTCCTCCTTGGAGTAGAAGTTCTTAAAGTAACTTTACAATAAATGTTGACTCCTTTTTGACTTAAATGTGGACTCTTTGGACGTTGCCTTCGTCAGCAAGTAAAGATAAGTCACTTTACTTATCCCTCTTCAATCAACTCTTTAGGCCGCTACATGCTTTAGAAAACTGCAAGACTGGGTTCATTGGATTCAGGACATTGTTCTCTTTCAATTGCAACCCATCTTGACTAAGTCGGTTTAACTCCTACCTGGGCGGCAGTCGGCGACAATGCTACTGTGGTAGCGTCCTTGGCGGCAACTAGAACTGCTTTAGTACAACTCCTTTTGCTCCCTACTTTCTTGTTCTCTCCTCTACATAGCTACAACACCTGAAAATGAAAACTAAACTAAAACAATATCTTCTCTTAACCAAACATAGACTATTCAACAAAAGCATGGTAAAAGAGCAAATACTATTATTGTGCATGCAATGCACCTAAATATGCCTAAATGAGCTTAAGAACAACAATAATAAGGGCAAGAATGTGTTCAAAATATAGAACATGTGGACACTCTACACTTCCTCCTACTGTTGCCAATAAATGGACCGTAGTCCCCCGAAAACAAAAGAGAACTATGGACTCTATGACATGCCAACTATACCTAAGACCGGCTTGAGACCAAGGCATACACATTAAGTCTTATTATGTGAGATCAGATTTGGTTTTACCCATATTTAGAATATTAGAATTCATATGCCCTCTCATGTCATAGTTCAGATTAGCTTAACTCATATCTTAATCAATTTATCATATCAGACTCATACATATCATATGCTAAATTAAAGAGTAGAATCACATCTTATATTAAGACATGTTTCAGCCACACACACACACACACACATCATTTTAAGCATACATTTTCACATTACCAAATCTCATAAGGCTTAACAGAAATCTTCACTCAACATTCATTTAAATTGGTAGAACACTTACCTTAGCATCCAAGCTAATTCACCAAGCAATACCCACAATATAAACAACTATTCAATTAAATTAAAGATAGTCAGAATAGCCTTAAACTATTCTGGTGTTATAGTTACACTCACAGTTTTTATCCAGGTAGTTTTGGTCCCTAATTACAATTCCCGTTTGTCCCTCTACAGCTTTTCCGGCTTTAGACTTTGTTTCCTCAATGAATTCTTGGTCTATTCATATGAACAATACACACAAATCAAAACACTATAGTTAAATCACTTCATCTTTAATTCAGTATAATTCTAACAATCCTAACTACTTAAAAGTAGTCACTTTCATAGTTTCAAAACAATATTACCAAAGATCACATTCAATTGAGTTCCAAACTGTCGAATTTTATCCTCCTAAAATTGGATAATTACAACACCAATTTCAGACTCACAATCGTGGTATAAGCAGACTTTTAAAACAATTTTTAGGAGACATTGAATTAATCCATTTTAAACTCATAATATCCCTATATCAAGAATTTATCAACTTTGTTTCAAACCTATTCAAACCTGTCACAATTCATTCAATAACCTTGCTTCAAAAATTCCCAATTTTCCAGTCTAACCAATATCACAACAATTTCAAGCAGTATTGAACGACTCAATATACAAGATTTTTAAGATCTAACCAATGTTCTATACTTGAAATCCAGTTTTCTATTTCTCCAAACTATCTTGTCCCTAGGAAAATTTATCATTAACATGTCAAAAGTTCAATTCAAACATTAGAATATCAACGATACATTCGTAACCCTGACCGAATCTAACCAAATTCTTAACATATACATTTTCAATCACATTCTTTTAGCTACTCGAATAAACCAACAAGTATCACAATAAAATTCACCTAATTAAAACCATTAATTCTACTATAATCACCTTGATCTAACATGCAAACCCTTGACAACAAAAAATCGAGTATTTTAAGCTATCAATGGACAACAAAATCTTACCCCAATTGATACTATCCTTGAACAAAGTTCACAAGCTACCATGGATTCAATTTCCATGCTCGCTCTCTCACTCTAATTTCTTTCTTTCTATTAAACGGTTAAAACATGAAAATGGAAGGAGATGAATTTCCCTCTTCTCTCCCCTAAGTGTGTTTAGCCGAGAATCCACATGGAGATCCTATTCAAGCAACATGCGTAAGGATCACTTTTAATTTCTTAATTGCCATGCAACCTTCACAAATTACCGACTTTACAATTTGGTGCTTAAAAACTGGGTTACAGATTTTGTTTATTTCTCAATTAAGGCCTAACATACCAAAGAAGCATAATTACACTAAGAATTCGATCCTCACAATTATTTTACGGCACACAACTCGACTACTAGGCCACTATAAGGGGTGCTACAAATCCTCCCCCTAAAAGGAAAATTCATCCTCGAATTTTTACCTGATCCGAAAAGGTTTGGATATTGCTCTTTCATTAAAGCTTCAGGTTCCCAAGGTGCCTCCTCGGTTTTGTGATTTCTCCATAGGACATTTACTAAAGGAACATTTTTGTTTAGTAGCCTTCTAACTTCGTAATCCAGAATTTGTATCGATTCTTCTTCATATGATAAGTCTGGGTTGAGTTTGACTTCCTCAAGTTCAAGAATGTGAGAGGGATCAGATCGATATCTACGAAGAATAGATACGTGAAATACATTATGGATCTTATCAAATTCTTTAGGAAGTTCCAATCGATAAGCTACGGGACCAATTTTCTCAATGATTTCAAACGGGCCAATAAAACGAGGACTGAGTTTTCATTTGTTTCTGAACCAAAAGATCTTTTTCCATGGTGACACTTTCAAAAACACCTTTTCTCCTGGTTCATATCAGATGTCTTTTCTTTTAACATCTGTATAAGCCTTTTGTCTGTCAAAGGCTTCTCTCAATATTCAGTGAATTGTTTCCACATGTTCTTCTGTTTTTCGAAGTAGATCAGGTCCAAGGATTTTGTTTTCTGCTAATTCTGACCAACACAAGAGAGTTCAAAATTTTCTTCCATAAAGGGCCTCAAAAGGAGCCATTTGAATCGAGGAATGATAACTATTGTTGTAAGCAAATTCAGCTAAGGGTAGAGCTTTTTCCCAATTCCTTCCAAAATCAATTATGTAGGCCCAAAGCATATCTTCAAGAGTTTGAATGGTTCTTTCGGTTTGACCATCAAACTATGGGTGGAAAGTTGTGCTAAGATTCACTTTAGACCCTAAAACCTTCTATAAGGATCTCTAGAATTTAGAAGTAAATTGGGAATCCCTATCAGCAATTATGGAGATAGAAAGGCCATGAAGACGAATTACTTATCGAATGTACAGTTCAGCTAATTGATCGAGGCTCATGTTCATTCGCATTGGTAGGAAATGGGATGACTTAGAAAATCATTCAATGATCACCCAAATCACATCATTTTTCCGAGGTGATAAAGGTATCCCACTTACAAAATCCATCGAAATTTGCTCCCATTTCCATAAGGGAATTTTGATTGGTTGAAGCAATCCAGAGGGAACTTGATGCTCGGATTTCACCCTTTGACAAGTTAGACACTTCGATACAAAATCCGTGATAGCAGATTTCATACCCGGCCACCAATACAGATCTTTTAAATCTTTATACATTTTAACTGACCCATGATGAAATGAAAAAGGACTACGATGAGCTTCTTGAAACAATTCCTACTTAAGGTCCATGTCATCGAGTATACAAACCTTGTGTCAAAAATATAGTAACTCATCTGATTTCAACGAAAAATTAGTCTCGGTTCCAGACGTTAACTTCATTAGAATATCTTGTATGTAACCCCCGTAGCCCGGTCTAGACGGTTGACCCGAACTACGAAGATTACACGGGGAAAACCAAAGTCAACCCGAAAGTCAACCTTGATTAACGACCTTTTTTTTTTCTTTTTAATCTTGTCTAGATGCACATTAACCTTAATTGTGATCATACAAACAACATATCAAAAGATCACAAACATCAGAGATCAAACAGGGACCCAATTGAACAAATTACAACTTTAGGGACCAAATTGTAAATTCTGATAAATTAAGGGACTTAACCCAAATTAAAGTTACCATCTTGAAATTAGTCAGGTTTCATGCTTCTCTGTGAAATTTCAGCTCAAAAGGACATCCACAGCTCATGCAATTGATCATACAAGATTCGGGACCAAAACGCAAACATTTCAAAACATATAACTACCATGTCAACCCCCTAACGGTCGACCGTTCTGAAACAGGCTAGCCCTGTTCCGAAACACGGGCCGTTCCGAAACAGGTTCCGGAACGTGGCTTCGGCAGAGGCCAAACCGTTTCGAAACGGTGCATATCGTTTCGGACGCCTGGGTTCATGCAAGGCACCCGTTCCGAAACGGTACACCCCTGTTCCGAAACGCCTGCACAAAAATCAGCAAACAAGCATACCAAATCATGCAATTGGACACTCAAACATGCTCCAATCATCACCAAACTTTACCAGCATGCAATTAAACATATTTAAGACATATAAGCATCATCAATTTAACAAAATAACATCACATGCAAAAAGCCCCAATTCAATGGTCATGCTTCCTACACAAGCTATCCACTCAAGCATCAACTTGCAAAACAAGCATATAAGGTTCAAACCCAAAAACCAGCAATATCAACAACATTCAACATACTTAGGGAGTCTTAAACACCTCCCAAAACATATACATTGGTCCCCCATTGCCAAAACATACAAAAGCTAAAACACTTATAAAACCTTCATACATTGAGCTTTACTTGTACTTGTTTGCTTGCCTCCTCTTGCTGCCCTCAATGCACTCTAATGCTCTGCATTATTGAATCAAGAAAACGAGAGAGCATAAGCCAAAGCTTAGTGATGAGTGCTCTTTAAAAACCATTCAATAATGCAATTAAAACCATTTGTAAAACATGCTTATAAAACAACCTTTACACATGCTCAAAGCATACTTTAAATCAAGTAATATCATGCTTCCACATTTCATTTAAACAAGCATCTCATGCTTCAACATGAACATTAAATCATGCATCTCATGCATTTCATGTACTATACATGTCATATTGGCTCAAGTGATACATTTCATTTATGAAATCAAGTTCAACAACTTTCCCCAAGGACTTTTAAACACCTTGGACCCCAAGGACTTTTAAACACCTTGGCCATGGACTTTTAAACACCATGAATGGACCACACAAGGACTTTTAACCACCTTTGTGTCCGTAGCTTGAATTACCCCAAGGACTTTCAAACACCTTGGCCCCAAGGACTTTTAAACACCTTGGCCCCATGGACTTTTAACCACCATGGAAAGGAGCACCTAAGGACTTTTAACCACCTTAGAGTCCGCAACAAGATTCATCCAAGGACTTTTAACCACCTTGATGATCTTAAATAACAAGGCTCACTCAAGGACTTTTAACCACCTTAGTGACCTTCACTTTTACAAACCATCACTTGCCAATACACACTTTATACATCATATAATCCACTGTTTTAAAGCATTTAAACCAAGCCATTTCATCATGCATTTCAAAGCATTAAATCATCATTTAACAATGCATAAAAACAAGGCACTCCTACCTAGAGTTACCTTCATCACATGGCTTTAATCATCAGCATAAATCATGCTAAAACATCAGCAATTAACATGCTAAAACATGCTTCCAAAACGGTAAACAAATCATGCAAAATCATCATTTCACATTTCATCAAAACATGGCCACCACTTTAAGAGAGTAATCCGAAAACTTACACTTGAGCTTAGCAAAGTTGTTTAGACTTAAACTAAGCTCCCAAAACCTTGGTTTCAAAGCCGAAAACCATTTTCACAAATCCACTCACCGATTTCCACTTTGCTTCAAGCCAAAGCACCAAAACAAGCCTCCGGATCAACAAATCTTGGATCCAAGGATGCCTCCCCTGTTTCAACACATTAAAGCAGATGATTAATGCATCATCATGCATTAATTGCTTCAATGAAAGCATCTAAACTCGCTGCTCTCACTAAACCTCCATTTTCGACCACCAAACGCAACCGAAAATGCATCCGAAACACTTCTAAACAAAGCCCAGCCACAAACCAGCAAAACCTCACTTCCATCAACATCAAAACACATCTAAAAACAACCTATAAACATCCTTATACCTCCAGCAACATCAGATCACCAAGATCACCACAAAAGCTACCTTAAAACACAAGCTAAACTTAGGAAATCCAACCTATCCGGGATTGCATCAATCAAGACTCATTTCCACATCAATTTAATGATCATTTAACATCAAAATCACTTCTCAAAACACAGATTTAACAGATCAAACGGAAATCAAGTGAAATCATCAAAATCTTGCATAATTAGCCAAGATCCATAAATCAACCTTAAAACCTTTAATCAATTATCAAATTAGGATTGAAAACTTTAGGAATTTCATTAAAGAACTTGAAGTTCAGAGGAGAAGGACGTTCTTATCTCCAAACTTGAGTTTCTCCTCTTTTTGGAATAGAAAAGCTTGATGAAACTTGAAGCAATTGAAGAGGATTTGAAAACACAATGATTTGCAATCAATTGAGAGTTGAAAGAAGGTTTTTAGGTGATGAAAATCAGACTTAGATCTCTGGAATTGAGTGTTTGGGTTGAGAGAAAAGATAGAGAGAAAATAGGTAGTTAAAAGAGAAAATGGCCAAAATAGATTTTTCCCTCCTTTTGATTCTTTTAAAATCAGAATTATGTGTTAAAATATCTTAGAAAAATCTGGAGAAACTCCCTTTGGGTAAATAGCTCCTTAAAGATTCAAAGTTTCAACCCTTTATAAAATAGCCACCAAACTTTCAAAAATTACATTTTGGTCACTAGCCAAAATGTCACATTTCCGAAACTCATTTTCCAAAATTGATTTCACAGTTCACTTAATTATAATTAAAGATGATTTTAGAACATTTTCCCATAATTTTTATGCAACCCGAACTAGGCTTTCCTAATTTAACCTCTTACGATTCGAACAGCACTTTGACCAACCGGTCAACGCCCAAGACTTCCAAGCCCAAAACCGGGGCGTTACAACTCTCCCCCCCTTAAGAAATTTCGTCCTCGAAATTTACCTGAAGGAAAGAGATAAGGAAACTGCTTCAGCATATCATCCTTCCGCTCCCACGTGGCTTCCTCAACACCGCGATGCTTCCACAGCACCTTCACCAACTCAATGGTCTTGCCACGAAGAACTTTGCTATCTGAATCCAGAACCTTCACCGGTTCCTCATCATAGGTTAAATCCGGATTCAATTCCACTTCCTCCACAGGCAACACATGCGAAGGATCAGATCTATACCTCCGGAGCATAGAAACATGGAACACATCATGAATCTTCTCTAGCTCCTGAGGTAACCTCAACCGATACGCAACAGGACCCACACGCTCAACAACCTCATACGGTCCAATGTATCTAGGGCTCAGCTTACCCTTCCGACCAAACCTCATCACCTTCTTCCAAGGCGAAACCTTCAAGAACACGCGATCACCCACCGCAAACTCTATCTCCTTACGCTTCAAATCCGCGTAAGATTTCTGCCGATCAGAAGCAGCCTTCAACCGCTCACATATGAGCTTCACCTTCTCGGTAGTCCCTTTCAACAAAGCAGGCATCACAACAGGACCCACACGCTCAACAACCTCATACGGTCCAATGTATCTAGGGCTCAGCTTACCCTTCTGACCAAACCTCATCACCTTCTTCCAAGGCGAAACCTTCAAGAACACGCGATCACCCACCGCAAACTCTATCTCCTTACGCTTCAAATCCGCGTAAGATTTCTGCCGATCAGAAGCAGCCTTCAACCGCTCACATATGAGCTTCACCTTCTCGGTAGTCCCTTTCAACAAAGCAGGCATCGAAACCAACTTTTGACCAGTTTCAGCCCAACACAGAGGAGTCCTACACCTCCTCCCATACAGAGCCTCGTAAGGTGCCATCTGTATACTCGCCTGATAACTGTTGTTATAAGCGAACTCAACCAAAGGCAGATGCTTCTCCCAAGAACCTTGAAACTTTATCACACATCATCTCAACATATCCTCCAAAATCTGAATAACCCGCTCAGACTGGCCATCCGACTGAGGATGATAGGATGTACTGAAATGCAACCTTGTACCCAGAGCTTGATGCAAACACTGCAAAAAACGCGATGTGAACCTCGGATCCCTATCCGACACAATCGACTTAGGCACACCATGCAACCTCACAACCTCAGCAATGTACAGCTCTGCCAGCTTATCCAAAGAGAACGTAGTATGCACAGGCAAGAAATGTGCACACTTCGTCAGGCGATCCACAATCACCCAAACAGAATTCTTCTTCGACGGAGACAAAGGCAAACCAGATACAAAATCCATGGTAACCCTCTCCCACTTCCATTCAGGGATTCTCAACGGTTGCAACAAACCAGAAGGAACCTGATGTTCAGCCTTAACTCGCTGACACACCAAACACTTGCTTACAAACTCTGCCACATCCTTCTTCAAGCTCACCCAATAGTACTCATCACGAAGATCGCGATACATCTTTGTACTACCAGGATGCATAGCAAAAGGACTACTATGACCTTCGGCTAGAATAGCACGCCTCAACTCAGCATCAGCAGGCACTACTATCCGACTACCAAAACACAACACTCCATCCTCATTAAAGCAGAAATCCGAAGGCCTACCCTCCGCGATATCCTGAACATGAGACACCAAGGAATCATCCAACAACTGCTTATCCTTGATCAACTGAACCAACGAAGGTTTCACTTGCAACTCAGCAATAAGACCACCATCCTGCGATATGCTCAAGCTAGCAAACATAGCCCTCAGCTCAACAGCTACCTTTCTACTCAAGGCATCCGCAACAACATTGGCCTTTCCCGGATGATACTCAATCGTCAGATCATAATCCTTGAGCAACTCCAACCAACGTCGCTGCCTGAGATTCAACTCCTTCTGAGACATCAGATACCTCAAACTCTTGTGATTCGTGTACACAGTACACTTCTCACCATACAGATAATGTCTCCAGATCTTCAGAGCAAAAACCACTGCAGCCAACTCAATATCATGCGTAGGGTAATTGCGCTCATGCACCTTCAACTGCCGCGATGCATAAGCCACAACCCTACCCTCTTGCATCAGCACACACCCCAAACCAACATAGGATGCATCACTGTAGACTACAAACTCTTTCCCTGATTCAGGCTGAATCAAGATAGGAGCTTGAGTCAAATCCATCTTCAGCTTCTCAAAAGCTTGCTGCCTCGCTTCTGTCCACTCATACTTAACATCTTTCTGCAGCAACTTCGTCAAAGGAGCAGCAATCTTGGAAAAACCATCCACAAACCTTCGGTAGTATCCTGCCAAACCAAGGAAACTACGAACCTCCTGAACAGACTTAGGAACTTTCCAGTTCATCACTGCTTCAATCTTCTGAGGATCAACCCGAATCCCCTCAGCTGAGACCACATGCCCAAGAAAAACAACCTCCCTAAGCCAGAACTCACACTTGCTCAACTTAGCATAAAGCTGATTCTCCAACAAAGCTTGCAACACAATCCTCAAATGCTCTTCGTGCTCTTCCTCAGTACGCGAGTACACAAGGATATCATCAATGAACACCACAACAAACTTGTCCAGGTATTCATGAAAAACACGATTCATCATGTCCATGAAAGCAGCAGGAGCATTTGTCAAACCAAACGGCATCACAAGGAACTCATAATGCCCATACCTTGTCCTGAAAGCTGTCTTAGGCACATCCACATCCTTCACCTTCAACTGATAGTACCCTGACCTCAAGTCAATCTTAGAGAACACAACAGCTCCCCGAAATTGATCAAAGAGATCATCAATCCTCGGCAAAGGATACCGATTCTTGATAGTCAACTTGTTCAGCTGACGGTAATCAATGCACATCCTCATCGTGCCATCTTTCTTCTTCACAAACAAGACAGGAGCACCCCAAGGCGAAACACTCGGCCTGATGAAACCACGATAAAGCAACTCTTGCAACTGCGTCTTCAGCTCCTTCAGCTCCTTAGGTGCCATTCTATAGGGAGTAATGGACACAGGAGTGGTATTCTCATACAGCTCAATACCAAACTCCACCTCGCGATTAGGAGGTAAACCAGGCAACTCCTCAGGAAAAACATCAGGAAACTCCTTCACAACCCTGATATCCTGCACCCTCAGCTCCTTCGAACTAGGATTCATCACGAAAGCTAGAAAAGCTTCACAACCTTGCCTCAGCATCCTGCTCGCCTCCAAAGTAGAAACAACATTGGAAAGAAACTTCACATTCTCACCAACAACCACCACTTCATAATCATCCGCAAGCTTAAGCGAAACCCGCTTATTCTCACAATCCACAACAGCACGATGCTCAGCAAGCCAATCCATACCAAGGATCACATCAAAACCATAAAAGGGCAACTCCATAAGATCAACAAGAAAGACATGCTCTTGAACAACCAAAGGACACCTTCTATACAGCTTACGAGTCACAACAGTTTCACCAAAAGAACTAGTGACTCTAACACCAACATCCAAAGACTCAACAGGCAAACCAAGCAACTCAGCATGCTCACGAAGAATGTATGAATGCGTAGATCCAGAATCAATCAAAGAAAGCAATGACAAGGATTGCAAAGTAAAGGTACCTGCAATCACATCAGCATCATTCCTTCCTTCGCGCTGAGCATACACCCTCGCTTGGCCTCCACCCTCCGGTTGAATAGCCACGACATGAGCTACTCCGCGACCACCTTCCTCTCGCCTCTGAAAATTACCACGGCCGCACCCACGACCTCTCTGCGGTGCTGCGGCAGGAGCACGCTCTTGACCACCAGCCATCCTCGGACAATCACGCCTCAAATGATCAGCTGAACCACAGTTCCAGCACTCATAACCAGCTGCCATCACAGGAGCTTGCACCTCCCTTCCAGCACGAGGACAGTCACGCTTCAAGTGACCACGGGAACCACAAATCCAACAAGCACTAGGGTCAGCTCTAGCATTGCCACCCCTAGCAGATGCACCTCCACCTCTCTTAGACGAGGACTGAAACCTCTGATCACGCCCTCTCTTGTTCCGACCACCGGAACTATACTCAGCAGCTCTCTTCCCAGAACTAGCTCCAGCACCTTTAGCAGACAAACTCAGGTTCATCTCAATGTCCTTGGATCGACTAACCAACACATCGAAATCATTATACTCAGCTGCCAACATATAGGTCTTGACCTCCGTCACCAAGCCATAACGGAATCTTTCGCACCTCTCGCGCTCATCAGGTACCAACTCCGGTGCATACTGGCTAAGGCGTACAAACTGTACCTCATACTCAGCCACACTCATGCTCCCTTGGGTAAGAGACATGAATTCACGCTTCTTCTCATCCAGATATCTAACTCCCAGATATCTCCTCTTAAACGCATGCTGAAAGAACGTCCAAGTAACATCAGCATCAGCCATCCCAGAGATTGTGGTCGTCCACCACGTATAAGCATCACCTTGCAGCAGTGACACCACACATCCCAGCTTTTGCACATCAGTGCAACTCATCTGTCCCAAGACACGCTTGGTACTTTCCAACCATGCTTCTGACCTCTCAGCCGACATACCCCTAAACTCAGTCCCACCAAGACTGCGCAAACGTTCCAAGGGTAGTCTAGCACCAGCATCTCCCTGATGCCCAGCTCCTTGAGCTCCAGCTACTGCTGCTCGAAACGCACCCGCAATAGCTTGTACCAGCACAGACATGTCAGGCATCGCTTGCCCCTGACCAACCTCAGGCCCTGCAGCTCCAGCACCAGCTGCCTCAGCTCCAGCTCTTTCCCTCTCCGCACCACCGCCACCAGGTGGAGGAGGAGGTAACACAGCACTACCCGTGTGCTCATCATTCACATTCCCCTCCGGGGTCGTAGCTCTCGCGCTACTCCGTAACTCTCTACGTGGTGCCATACTATTACCATGCATAACAATACAAAATAAAACAAGTCAGGACCAGCAAGGTAAGCAAATTCCAAGTATTCAAGCTCAATTTCTTTCAAAAACAACATCATCTCTTTAGCTTTTGTTTGGCAATGGATACCCTCATCATGCATCATCACAACATGCATCACATACACATCATCATCACAAATCACTGAACATGCTTTCACTCAACAAGCATACCAACCAAACCATGCTTCAATCATGCATACACACATTCCCAATTACTCGAGAACTCAGCTCTGATACCACCAAATGTAACCCCCGTAGCCCGGTCTAGACGGTTGACCCGAACTACGAAGATTACACGGGGAAAACCAAAGTCAACCCGAAAGTCAACCTTGATTAACGACCCTTTTTTTTTCTTTTTAATCTTGTCTAGATGCACATTAACCTTAATTGTGATCATACAAACAACATATCAAAAGATCACAAACATCAGAGATCAAACAGGGACCCAATTGAACAAATTACAACTTTAGGGACCAAATTGTAAATTCTGATAAATTAAGGGACTTAACCCAAATTAAAGTTACCATCTTGAAATTAGTCAGGTTTCATGCTTCTCTGTGAAATTTCAGCTCAAAAGGACATCCACAGCTCATGCAATTGATCATACAAGATTCGGGACCAAAACGCAAACATTTCAAAACATATAACTACCATGTCAGCCCCCTAACGGTCGACCGTTCCGAAACAGGCTAGCCCTGTTCCGAAACACGGGCCGTTCCGAAACAGGTTCCGGAACGTGGCTTCGGCAGAGGCCAAACCGTTTCGAAACGGTGCATACCGTTTCGGACGCCTGGGTTCATGCAAGGCACCCGTTCCGAAACGGTACACCCCTGTTCCGAAACGCCTGCACAAAAATCAGCAAACAAGCATACCAAATCATGCAATTGGACACTCAAACATGCTCCAATCATCACCAAACTTTACCAGCATGCAATTAAACATATTTAAGACATATAAGCATCATCAATTTAACAAAATAAAATCACATGCAAAAAGCCCCAATTCAATGGTCATGCTTCCTACACAAGCTATCCACTCAAGCATCAACTTGCAAAACAAGCATATAAGGTTCAAACCCAAAAACCAGCAATATCAACAACATTCAACATACTTAGGGAGTCTTAAACACCTCCCAAAACATATACATTGGTCCGCCATTGCCAAAACATACAAAAGCTAAAACACTTATAAAACCTTCATACATTGAGCTTTACTTGTACTTGTTTGCTTGCCTCCTCTTGCTGCCCTCAATGCACTCTAATGCTCTGCATTATTGAATCAAGAAAACGAGAGAGCGTAAGCCAAAGCTTAGTGAGGAGTGCTCTTTAAAAACCATTCAATAATGCAATTAAAACCATTTGTAAAACATGCTTATAAAACAACCTTTACACATGCTCAAAGCATACTTTAAATCAAGTAATATCATGCTTCCACATTTCATTTAAACAAGCATCTCATGCTTCAACATGAACATTAAATCATGCATCTCATGCATTTCATGTACTATAAATGTCATATTGGCTCAAGTGATACATTTCATTTATGAAATCAAGTTCAACAACTTTCCCCAAGGACTTTTAAACACCTTGGACCCCAAGGACTTTTAAACACCTTGGTCATGGACTTTTAAACACCATGAATGGACCACACAAGGACTTTTAACCACCTTTGTGTCCGTAGCTTGAATTACCCCAAGGACTTTCAAACACCTTGGCCCCAAGGACTTTTAAACACCTTGGCCCCATGGACTTTTAACCACCATGGAAAGGAGCACCTAAGGACTTTTAACCACCTTAGAGTCCGCAACAAGATTCATCCAAGGACTTTTAACCACCTTGATGATCTTAAATAACAAGGCTCACTCAAGGACTTTTAACCACTTTAGTGACCTTCACTTTTACAAACCATCACTTGCCAATACACACTTTATACATCATATAATCCACTGTTTTAAAGCATTTAAACCAAGCCATTTCATCATGCATTTCAAAGCATTAAATCATCATTTAACAATGCATAAAAACAAGGCACTCCTACCTAGAGTTACCTTCATCACATGGCTTTAATCATCAGCATAAATCATGCTAAAACATCAGCAATTAACATGCTAAAACATGCTTCCAAAACGGTAAACAAATCATGCAAAATCATCATTTCACATTTCATCAAAACATGGCCACCACTTTAAGAGAGTAATCCGAAAACTTACACTTGAGCTTAGCAAAGTTGTTTAGACTTAAACTAAGCTCCCAAAACCTTGGTTTCAAAGCCGAAAACCATTTTCACAAATCCACTCACCGATTTCCACTTTGCTTCAAGCCAAAGCACCAAAACAAGCCTCTCGATCAACAAATCTTGGATCCAAGGATGCCTCCCCTGTTTCAACACATTAAAGCAGATGATTAATGCATCATCATGCATTAATTGCTTCAATGAAAGCATCTAAACTCGCTGCTCTCACTAAACCTCCATTTTCGACCACCAAACGCAACCGAAAATGCATCCGAAACACTTCTAAACAAAGCCCAGCCACAAACCAGCAAAACCTCACTTCCATCAACATCAAAACACATCTAAAAACAACCTATAAACATCCTTATACCTCCAGCAACATCAGATCACCAAGATCACCACAAAAGCTACCTTAAAACACAAGCTAAACTTAGGAAATCCAACCTATCCGGGATTGCATCAATCAAGACTCATTTCCACATCAATTTAATGATCATTTAACATCAAAATCACTTCTCAAAACACAGATTTAACAGATCAAACGGAAATCAAGTGAAATCATCAAAATCTTGCATAATTAGCCAAGATCCATAAATCAACCTTAAAACCTTTAATCAATTATCAAATTAGGATTGAAAACTTTAGGAATTTTATTAAAGAACTTGAAGTTCAGAGGAGAAGGACGTTCTTACCTCCAAACTTGAGTTTCTCCTCTTTTTGGAATAGAAAAGCTTGATGAAACTTGAAGCAATTGAAGAGGATTTGAAAACACAATGATTTGCAATCAATTGAGAGTTGAAAGAAGGTTTTTAGGTGATGAAAATCAGACTTAGATCTCTGGAATTGAGTGTTTGGGTTGAGAGAAAAGATAGAGAGAAAATAGGTAGTTAAAAGAGAAAATGGCCAAAATAGATTTTTCCCTCCTTTTGATTCTTTTAAAATCAGAATTATGTGTTAAAATATCTTAGAAAAATCTGGAGAAACTCCCTTTGGGTAAATAGCTCCTTAAAGATTCAAAGTTTTAACCCTTTATAAAATAGCCACTAAACTTTCAAAAATTACATTTTGGTCACTAGCCAAAATGTCACATTTCCGAAACTCATTTTCCAAAATTGATTTCACAGTTCACTTAATTATAATTAAAGATGATTTTAGAACATTTTTCCATAATTTTTATGCAACCCGAACTAGGCTTTCCTAATTTAACCTCTTACGATTCGAACAGCACTTTGACCAACCGGTCAACGCCCAAGACTTCCAAGCCCAAAACCGGGGCGTTACATTGTAACTCTGAATCCTCTTGCTGTAAGGATTTAATTCTAGAAATAAATTCTAAATGCATATGAAGTTTAGCTAGAATTTTTTTATTCTTCAACAATCGAAAGTGAGCATTGATTGCAAAAGAGGCTGTAATGAAACAAATATTTTAGACTCTAAAACCCAAAAAATTATGGATATTATTATTTAATAGAATTCGAAAGAATTTAGCTTACCCAAGGTTGTTTGCGACTGAGTGCATCAACCAACCCATTTGCTTTCCCCGAGTGGTAATCAATCATTAGGTCATAATCTTTCAACAACTCTAACCACCTCCTTTGTCTAAGGTTTAGATCTTTTTGAGTCATAAGATATTTGAGAATCTTGTGGTCTGTAAACAAATTACACCTTTCCCCGAAAAGATAGTGTCTCCATATCTTAAGAGCAAAGACTATGGCAGCAAGTTCTAAATCATGGGTCGGGTAATTTAACTCATGTAGTTTTAACTATCAAGAAGCATAGGCAAAAACTCTTCCTTCTTGCACCAAGACACATCCTAATCCCAAATGTGAAGCATCGCTGAAGATAGTGAATTCCTTTCCCGATTCTGGTTGAGTGAAAACCGGGGCATGCGTAAGCACTTGTTTCATTTGATCGAAACTACGTTGTTGATCTTTCGACCAAACAAAAGCTTATTATTTACGTAAAAGCTTTGTTAGGGGAGCGACTAAGAGAGAAAACCCTTAATGAATCTCTGATAATACCCTACTAACACCAGAAAACTCCTTACTTCACTTATATTCATCGGGGGGTCTCCAATCAACAATCGATTGAATATTCTTAGGATCTACCTTAATTCCATCTTCAGATATCACATGACCCAGAAACGATACTTCCGATAGCCAGAATTCACACTTATTTAGTTTAGCATACAATTGATTGGTCCTTAAAGTTTGTAGCACCAATCGAAGATATTTGGCATGTTCATCTCTATCCTTCGAATAGATGAGTATATCATCTATGAAGACCACCACAAATTTGTCTGGGTAGGATTTAAAAACCTGGTTGTAAAGTGCTCACTAGTCCTATATTTTATATGCATTCCATCTCATATTATTGCTGTTCTTAAGTACATTTTAGGCATATTTAGGTTCATGCATTGCATATTTATAGTATTCTTTGCTTTGCATGATTTTATTGATTATATTTTATTTGGTAAGGAAAAGATATTGTTTTAGTTTAGTTTGCATTTTAGGGATAGGTGTTGTCAGGAGGAGGACAGATCAGAGGAGGGGATGTTAAGGTAGCAGACCAGGGAGCTGTACTGATGCAATTCCAAGCAGAGAAAGCCGCTGCTGAGGACATGCTGTCGTCATACCTCCCACCCGGGGCAGCTAGCTGAGGAATTGGAGAATTGGAGTGCGATCTTTAGAGTAGAAAATCATGATTCCAACGATGCCATCCACTCAATTTTCAACCGCCTGGAGCAGCGGACAGAGCCGCCAAAGGAGAAGATTGAGGCTTGCTTTTGGCACAAGGCAACGACAAGAGGAGTCCAAAATCAAGTCAAAGAAGTCAGAATTAAAGGATGCATTTAATGCAAAAGCTACTTTATTATGAGGAAGTCTTCTACTCCAAGGAGGACTTAACCTAGGCCATGCCCTATATATACCACACCATATTTTGTAATGTAGACAACTTAGATTTTCCCTTAGGCATAGTTTAAGTTTTCTTGCCGCCATTATGTTCTAAATTATCTTTTCGGTTTGGGTTATGTTGTAAACTAGTTTGAGAACAATTGTTTAGGTATTAAGTTTGTTTTTGCAATAAAACTTCAAGGTTTTCTTATTCCATGCTCTTCATAGTTTTCAATTAAGTTTGAAAGATTAGTTGTTAACCATCTTTTGTTCGGTATCGAGAGAGTCGAACTCACGAAAGGGATAAGTATGATCCTTATCCTAATTAGGTGTTGATCAATTCAGACTTGACATAGGTGCGAGTTTAAGGAGGCTAAAAGAGGACAAACCAAGGTTGCTGTCTTTGCAAGATTCACGCCATGACATGTATCATTTGTAGTGGCAACAACAATATCCTGACTTAGACATAAGCAAGATTAATATCGAAGCGTTCTGCCGAGCCTTGAAGGTCTGCCGAGTTTGCCACTGAGCCAATCTTCCATTCCACTACCGAGGCACGAAAGCGTCAAAGCAGCCAATCTGCCATCCTCCGCCGAGGCAGCAAAGTCTGGCAGCGCAAAGCAACTTAACCTATTCAACACAGTTTCACACTAGGGAACAACATAATCTGACCCATCCTAGCACTCTGATCTTTTCTCAATTACTTGTGTTTTATTTACTTTTAATTCTTTTATAAACTAAAACTCATTTGTGCATTTCATTTTCTTTGTGCAGGAATTACAACTCGAATAAGTTGTCCAATCCCTATGGGAGACAATATCTTTTATACTATAACTTGACAGGAGTGTGCACTTGCGCTCATATTTAGAGAACACCAAAACACTCTACAAGTTTTTGGCGCTGTTACCGGGGTTGGCAACAATAAATTCGTTTTTATATTTCTGCACTTTTATTTTAATTTGCATTCAATTTTTATTCGAAAAAAGAATTTTACAATTTCTTTTGCTAGTGCATGACCAGAACAAATCCAAAGGGCGAAATTGTTTTCTTTGACGTCATCGAACGAAGAGCAAGAGAACTTAAGAAAAAAGTCAGAGAGGCCTTAGGAAAAGCCAAGGAAGAGGGAAAAGCAAAAGAAACAATGGTTAACGGCCAAGACGATAACCCTACCAACCATGACCGTATCGGTAGGGATGAGCAGCAAGATTCGCCGCCCAGACAACAACAGGGAGTCCCACCTAGACAACAACCCCCAATTCCTCCCAGGCAGCAACAGTATGTACGAACCACTAGGGACTACTTGGAGCATGACTTTAGGGGATTTGATCTAACTGTTGCAGAACCTGAAATTGAAGTGGACCACTTTGAATTAAAGCTTGTGATGTTCAACATGATCAACACATTGGGGCAATTTGGAGCAACTGCCATAGAAGATGCTCGACAGCACTTGAGAGGATTCCTAGATATATGCAGAGCTTTCAAGATACACAGAGTCCACCAAGATGTGCTAAAGCTGAGGTTATTCCCCTATTCACTGAGGGATAGGGCGAAGTAGTGGTTGAACAACCATCTAGTAGGGTCATTCAATACATGGACGGAGTTGTGCAAGGACTTCTTAGATCGTTTTAGCCCATCTAAATTTACAGATAGATTGAGAAACGAGATCATAGCCTTCCGATAAGGGGATGATGAGCCAATGTATAAAGCATGGGAGCGGTACCAATAGATGCTCAATAACTGCCTGCTTCATGGTTTTCCAGCTTGGACGCATGTGTCAATGTTTTACAATGGGGTGAACTACCCAACTCGAATGATGCTCGACGCGTCCGCCAACAAGATAATCCTCGATAGACCACCTGAGGAGGCACTACAGATCCTGAACAAGATTGCTAAGAACGACTACAAGTTCCCTATAGCCCGTCGCAGCGGCATAAGGCTATGGAGCCTTTTTGCGATGAGTGTGGGGGCAATCACGATTCCTCTAAATGCAACGAATCTGCCAATTTCATGGGAACCTATGAGAGGAATAGCAGGCCTAACACCAACACTTACAACCCTGCCTAGAAGAAACATTCGAACTTCTCTTCGAGTAATCCAAACACAGTTGCCAACCCAACTCAGCAAAAAGGAGGATACCAACAAAACTTGTCAAGACAGCCGCCTCAGCAGCAACAGAATACGAGTAATAACTCACTTAAAAATACTTTACATACTTTTATATCTAGAACCAATGATTTTATTGTTCGTATTAACAAATTTATTGATAAAACTGAGTCGTTTATGGACATGATTGAGATGATCAGGATGAACAACTAGGAAGCTGCGATAAAGAACCTGGAAACCCAGTTTGGGCAATTCACGGAAATAATAAGCAACATGACAATGGGTGCAACATCTAGCAGCACAAAGGTAGCGGCCAAACCCACTTATGAACAGTGTAAAGCCATATCAACTAGAAGTGGGAAACAGTTGGATGAACCTAGAATGGAAAAGCCATCAGATGAACATCCAACACAAAAAGAACTGCCTACCGCGATAACATCAATACCAGCTGCCCTGGCAGATGAAAATGACAGCAGCCTTGAGGCAGATGATCCTCCACAGATCAAGTTTCCATGCAAGGAGCATATAGAGGACATCCGCCTGCCGCCACCTTTCCCCCAGAGGCTTAAGTAGCAAAAGCAGAAGCACTAGTTCCAGACATTCCTGGATATTCTGAAACAGGTGCACATAAATATCCCTTTCATCGAAGCCATCCAGAACATGGCCAATTATGAAAAATACCTAAAGGACATGGTTTCTAAGAGGAAGAGAATTGGGAGTTCGAAACAGTAGCTGTGAGAAAGGAGTGCATGGCTATGCTACACAACAAGCTGCCAGCCAAAAAGATAGATCCGAGCAGCTTTTTTATTCCATGCAGGATCGACATCAACCATGCAATGAGAGCCCTGGACGACTTAGGAGCCAACATCAACCTGATGCCCAAAGTAGTTTTCGACAAGCTATGTATTGGGCAAGCCAAACCTACCTCCATAATGCTGAAACTTGCTAATCACTCATTCGTACAACCGGAGGGTAAGATCGAAGACATCTTAGTTCGAGTGGGCATCCTTATTTTTCTAGTAGACTTCCTCATCTAAGACTGTGAGGCTGATGAAAACGCCCCTATCATCCTTGGGCGATCATTCCTGGCCACGGGCAGGACACTAGTTGATGTGGAACATGAGGAGCTGATCATGAGGGTAGACAATCAAAGCATCAAGCTAAATGTGTTACAGCTCTCAGTAAAGGAAAATGACGGATGTCCGGACGCTCATGCTTCTAAAATCAGCACTGAGACAAGGCAAGACAACATCTGTCACGGTAGACCAAAGGGCAGACTGAAGGACCCATCAGCACACCACCTTACAGAACAAGAGGACCCCCCAGGAGGGAGAATAACACATCACCTCAGGAAGTGGTTATGTCTGGGAGATGCACCCCAATGCACTCACAACATAACTTAATTAATTTTAATTTTTTATTTACTATTTTCTTGTTTTAGGAATAGAATTTGATTTATTGCAATTTATTTTCTTTCTTTTAGGATTAGATTTTAAATAAATTAAATTTATTATCCACATATTTATTTTTCAGAATTAATTTTTAGTATTTAATTATTTTTATTTTTATTTCAGGTTTTAGGAATAAAAGAGCTGAATCAAGAAGAAGGCCCAACAAGGAGCCTGCCCACCATCCTGCCAAGACATTTGAGGGTGGCCCAGCGCAGAAATCGCGTAACGGATAGTTGAATGATAAATTCTAGCTTCCAACGGCTACAAAAGTAACGAGCAGAAATCCCGTAACGTGCACGAAGCAATCTGCCCGTTGGACATTTAATGCCGCCACAACATCTCTCGGCACCATCTATATAAACCCACTTCTCCCATCCTTTTACTTTACTTTCATCTCCTTGTCATTCTATTCTTGAATCCAATGCTCTCTTTCTTATTATCATCTTTTAAGTTTCAGATTACAAAAACCGTCTCACACATGACATCAACATCACAAGCCAAACCCACCTTTCAACGTTTCTGCTCCCATGAAGATGCAAAACGATACATAACCCAGTTCGCAAAGCAAGCTATATGAGAGGAACAAGGGTTCCATTACTCACAACAGACAGGGGATCTCGGCCTTGAGCCCGCCCTGTTCGAGAAAATCCATAACAAATACTGGGAATTATTTGCACGACAGTCGGAGGCGGTAAACATCACATTGGTTAGAGAATTCTATGCCCACCACCCCCGCCCCGAGCTGCTATTCGTATATGTCCGAGGAGAGTCTGTCAAATTAAATGCCGCCGTCATCAACAACTTCTATAGGCTCGAGATGGACAACAACCCTCACGAAGAATGGAGGCAGTCACTGACAGCTGCCGACTATGACAGAATCAAGGCCCGATTATGCGATTCCAATACACCGTGGTTGGCAGGAAAACATGGTGGCTCCGTCCAACGCTGCCGATTGCTGCCCGAGCCGATGCTGTGGAACACTTTCATCAAACGACGTCTGCTTCCCACCTCCCACAACTCCACCATGGACAGGCCGCCTCTTGCTCTCATCCACTCCATAATGGTGAACATGCTAATCAATGTTGGGGAAATCATTTTCAAGGAGACCCACAACTGTTTTCGTAAATCAAAGGGCTGGGTATACTTCCCATCTCTCATCACCGGCTTATGTGCCAACTTCAACGTTCCCTCTGATCCAAATGATGAGATAACAGCCACCAAGAAAGGCTGGACCAAAAAGTTCCACCTGCAGATGATGCAGGCCCAAGAGACAAAACCAATCACTCCAAGCCAGCCCTTTGCCGCCCAGCCAGATACACCAGCTGCCCAAGGCAGTATTGAAGCTGCCCTGACTAACGAAGTCATTGCCCTGCTACGTACTCTCATCGAAAACAACAAAAGGATAGAGCAGCAACAATTGACATTCATGAAGTATGTGTGGGAGGTCCAAGAGGCTTTTGTGGCCTATCTCCTTCAAAAAATTCCCAATGACGGCCCCACTCTACCCACATTCCCTACAGATCTAGCCGCCACAGCCGAGCTCAGAGAAGGAGCACTATGAGAAGCTGCTGTCCGCCACGCCGCCTTCCACTGCCAGATGCCCTCTCCAACACATTACCCATCATACTCCACTACCTCCGCTTCCAACACGGTGGCAGACACTCTCGAGAGGCATCAGCAACATTTGTCCTCAGCCTGCACAGTGGACACGGTGGCAAACACCTCTACATCCAATGAGGTTGAGCAACAGATAGCAACATCCCCAAACACGCCAAAGAACCCTCCGGAAGAACCAATGGAGGAGGAAGCAACACATCATCTCCGCCGAGTCGGAGGACGAGGAGTCAGAATCTGAGCCGAAAAAGAGTAAAGCACCTCGACCCACTCCTAAGAGAGTCCAGCCGCCGCAGACAACAAAAGTATCACCCGCTAAGTCTGCCGCCCGTACACCTGCCAGCCGCCGCCTTATTATTCAATCTTTATCTTCCTCCTCTGTCGCAAAGACCCAAGCCTCCTCTAAGACCTCATCCAATTTCTAGAGTTCTTTTATTTTCTTTTCCTTATTTAATTGTTTATTTTTATGTTTTAATTCTCATAATTGTATTTATCTTTCCTTTTCTGTTTTTCTTTTTTTTGTGCATTGAGGGCAATGTCCATCTCGAGTTTGGGGAGGGGGTTAGCACTCATGTTGTTTAGGCATAACTAGTGCACATTAGGTTGCATAATGTACCTACCTTAAAAAAATTAATCAAAAGAAAATTTTTGTTAGAACTTGTGCCTATGATAGGATAGCCGACTCTAAATTTTCGCACCAATTAAAAAGACCTTAAATTTGAGGAAAAGCATGAAGTAAACTTAGAATTTTTCTATTAATGTCAAAAATTAAAAACACTACTATTACTTACTGAATTTGTTAGAATTTTTGGTAAACATTGACTGCTTGAATTATTAGCAAAATTCTAACACTGGTTGCAGGAAGCTGCCGCGACAAGCAACAAACAGAAAAAGAAAAGCACTGTCACGGCATGAAAGAAATTTTTATGTTGTCTTTCCCTAGAGGTGCCCGAAACTGGCTCTAGGAAGAATCATGTGAAAGGACACTCCACTGCTATCAAAGTCCATGAATCTGAAATTTTTTGAAGTGACGGACAAATTAGCATGAGTGAATGAAAGTCTTTACGGGATGACTCTACTTAACGGGTTCGGGGTTTTGTAGTTTGATCCTATCTTAATTTCAGACCTAGAAGAGTAGTTGCGATAAGATGAATCCCTTACTGCCATGATTAAATAAATGTGCTTAACTATGCTGCCTCGACAACAACCTTATATACCATGACAACATCTTTGTTTATTTAGAGTATTCTGCATATTCAACTTGTACACAATCCTGCACACACTACACTGGCATTATAGATTACTTCTGAGTTATTTCTTGTTGTTTCCCCTATCACTAATATAATGTAGGTGCGACGGCCTTGAGGTGCTAAATCAAGTTTAAAACAGGTTTTACTTTCTGATTAGTTTAAAGGGCAAGTATGTTTAGGTTTGCATTGCTTGAGGACAAGCAATAGTTCGAGTTTGGGGGTGTGTAAAGTGCTCATTAGTCCTATATTTTATATGCATTCCATCTCATATTATTGTTGTTCTTAAGTACATTTTACGCATATTTAGGTTCATGCATTGCATATTCACAGTATTCTTTGCTTTGCCATGATTTTATTGATTATCTTTTATTTGGTAAGTAAAAGATACTGTTTTAGTTTAGTTTGCATTTTAGGGATAGGAGTTGTCAGGAGGAGGACAGATTAGAGGAGGGGATGCTGAGGCAGCAGGCCAAGGAGCTGTACTGATGCAGTTCCAAGTAGAGAAAGCCAACGACCAGGACCTACCACCGTCGTACCTGCTGCCAAGGGCAGCTAGTTGAGGAATTGGAGTGCGATCTATAGAGCAGAAAATCCTGATTCCAACGATGCCACCCACTCAATTTTCTAACGCCTGGAGCAGCGGATAGAGCTGCCAAAGGAGAAGATTGAGGCTTGCTTATGGTACAAGGCAACGACAAGAGGAGTCCAAAATCAAGTCAAAGAAGTCAGAATTAAAGGATGCATTTAATGCAAAAGATACTTTATCATGAGGAAGACTTCTACTCCAAGGAGGACATAACCTAGGCCATGCCCTATATATACCCCACCATATTTTGTATTGTAGACAACTTAGGTTTTCCCTTAGGCATAGTTTAAGTTTTCTTGCCGCCATTATGTTCTAAATTCTCTTTTGGGTTTGGGTTATGTTGTAAACTAGTTTGATAAAAGTTGTTTAGGTATTAAGTTCGTTTTTGCAATAAAACTTCAAGGTTTGCTTATTCCCTGCTCTTCATAGTTTTCAATTAAGTTCGAAAGATTAGTTGTTAACTATCTATTTGTTCGGTATCGAGAGAGTCGAACTCGCGAAAAGGATAAGTATGATCCACATCCCAATTAGGTGTTAATCAATTCGGCCTAGACATAGGTGCGAGTTTAAGGCGACTAAAAGAGGACAAACTAAGGTTGCTGTCTTTGCAAGATTTACGCTCTGACGGGTATCATCTACAGTGGGGAACAACAGTATTATGACTTAGACATAAGCAGGATCAATATCGAAGCGTTCTGCCGAGCCTTGAAGGTCTACCGAGTTTGCTGTCGAGCCATCTTCTGTTCCACTGCCGATGCAGCGAAAGTGTCGAAGCAGCCAATTTGCCATCCACCGCTGAGGCAACAAAGTCTGGCAGCGCAAAGCAACTTAACCAATTCAACCAAGTCTCACACTAGGGAGCAGCATAATCTAACCCATCCTATCACTCTGATCTTTTCTCAGTTACTTGTGTTTTATTTACTTTTAATTCTTTTATAAACTAAAACTCATTTGTGCATTTAATTTTCTTTGTGCTGGAATTACAACTTGAATAAGCTGTCCAATCCCTATGGGAGACGATATCTTTTATACTATAACTTGATAGGAGTGTGCACTTGCGCTCATATTTAGAGAACACCAAAACGCTCTACATCGGTTAATAAGATCCATGAAGGCCATTGTTGCGTTCGTGCAGTGACTATAAATGATACGTAAATGGTGCAAATATACACGTCGAATGAGTAATAAAGTGATGGGCGAGTATCGTCTCCACATGAATTGGAGGCATTCACGGTTGCTGTAACAATAAAGCTTGAACTTTTTGCAGATGACAATGCTATAGCAAAGGAAATGAGGTATAATAATGCTAAAGCAAAACAATACAGAGAAAGATGAAATAACAATATGATAAACATGTCCCCTTTCGTATGCGAAACTCACTACGGAATGACTGACTGGGAATGATGGACAACCTAACTCAAGCTTCTTAACAATACTAAGGCTTTTCAGCTATCTTTTATGCTAGGGGGGATTTACTAAGAGTGCTCCTAAACTATCTCTAGCCAGGAAACTGGGAGTTAGAAATGCTACAGCCATACCTCTCGGCGTAAACTCTTAACACTCCTCTACCCTTCACGTACTATCCTTTTTAGCCCTTGAAACCTATCACTTATCTCTAAGGTAGGTTAGAGTTTGCCTCTCAACAGTCACTCCATTGCTTATGAGGGTTCTAGGGCTAGCTCTCTCGATTACTAACCCCAACATACACTTAAAGAACGACCAACTCTCTAAGGCGCTTAAGGTAGGGCCTATCTCTCAAAGCACTTACAACCCTAAGCTCTTACAACTTTAAGGAAATGAGAAATGCATAAGCAAAGCATAGAATCATGATAAACACTGAAAAAGCCATAGCATGCATTAAAAAGTACTCAAAATAAAACCATCCATCAAACCCAAGCCACCTAAAACAGTTCATGGATGGGCAATATCATCCAACGTATCATTGCGATAACATCACCAAATATAAAGATATGAGAAGAAATTGCTATAGCGACAGAAAGAAAGGTGAACTCCCTCTCCGCCATGGATTGCCCGGCTATCTTAGGCCCACCGCATCTCTCGAGCCCGGTGAGGCCACTCCTTGGAGCTTCAACGATGGGGGAGACCAAGCTGGAAGAGATGAAGGTGGAAACTTCCCTCTCCTTTTCTCTCTCTTCCGCCTCTCTTTTTGCAACACAGAAAAATACCACACTTTGCTCCAAGCTTCTCTCCCCTTTATATAGTGGAGGCTTCTAGGGTTTGGTGCCCTAAAGAGGCCTTGATAATCCCAAGGAATATCCAATGACAAGGTCTACCACGACGGGACAAGGAGGACAGTCTGCAGGTGGACATCGGCTGCTGCACATGTCAGATCGTCCTTTTCTGCATGTTCACATGTTTCTGCAGCTCACATCTATCTCACATGCTGGCCAATATCCACTTCCATCATGCTATAGCAATTCCCGGCACCAGTTTTCTCTTGACTCCTTTTCTGCGCACCAACAAAACTAAAACCAACCTTCCGAGCAGTACCCCTCGATATGGACCAATAATCAGCAAAGATAAATATGCACCCAGAAGAAGAAAATGCAACCTAAATGCAGTCTAAATGCTATGGTATGAACTCAAGAGCATGCAAATGCTATAGCAAAAAGGTATTAAAACAAGGATATTTATGCAGTTATCACACCCTCAAACTTAAGTTATTGCTTGTCCTCAAGCAATGAATAGAACATAACAAAAGAACTACTATGGCAAAGATTTAACCTAAAGGATTGCTATGGCAATATTTCAGTCCTCGGAAATAACTTGGGCAGATAAATAAATATATACAACCAGACGTGAGATCTTTAAGAACATTCCTTAGGACTATGCTGTGTGCGTGGCTGCCTTCCTCCTATACTTAAGTTGGTGAGACAAATTTTTAAGGAAGCTCCCTAGTTATACCCTAACTATGTTCTCTAGTTCTTTTCCAATTTTTAGACTCCCAAAAATATAAGTTTTCTGCTACGAAGGGTGTCAGCTCATCACACCTACCGTCCTTAACTCTCTTTGAGCAGGGAGCAAACCTCTCACCCCCGAGCTAGTAGGCAGAGTCATCCTGTGATAAATTTCATTCACTCGTATGCTATAGCAAGGCTTTATTTTTCTCCTTTTTTTGGCGCTGAAAAAGCTATAGCAAAGTGGAGTGTCCTTCTACAGATATGCCATAGCATTTATTCATTTTCTTTAGCACAAGGTCGTCTAGTTTTTCTTTTAAGTTCTCTAGAGTTTACATATCAGAGTTTACTAGGGTTCTTTCTGAATTTTTTTTCTAACAAACTTACTTATAGAAAGAGAGCAATTGTGTAACAATTTTTTTAACAACTAGATCCTAAAGTCAGTTCTACAGATCTCAACTGGTTGTGTTTTTTCTAACTTAATTCATGCCTTAGAGATTTCATTGTCAGACATCATAAATATGTTCATAGGCTGTCTCTAGATTAAACAGAATGCCATAGTAAAATTTTTGTTCTATTCTATAATGCATATGCTAGAGCAAAATATTAACTATGAACACTAACACCCCCAAACTTAAGAAATGCAGTGTCCGCAATGCATAAACTAATCTACACTATATGCCATGAAAAATGAAAAATTGAAAAGAAAAAGTTTAGTACCTCCTAGGTGCAGAGGTTAGGTGGTGCTATTGGTGTTGTCCATTGATGTCTCGGAGGAGTAGTGGTGTGGGTCAGCCACATCGTCCACACTATCTGATAAAACTGATTGAGCACTAGACGAGGGACTGACACGTCCAACAGTGTGTTTGATGCGAGTTTTCAGTCTGGATGCTGTAGCATCCTCAAATTGTGCTGGTGCCGGCTCAGTTGCTGGTGCTGTAGCAGTTTCCTTCTGAGGGGTGTCCTCTGGATCATTTGGTACGTGCTCTGGCTCTAGAAGTGGGTTTTCTGGTCTTGAAGGTTTAGGATTGGTTGCCTTTCTGGTGCGTTTCCTTTTCTTAGCTGGAGAGGCTGCTTGGTCGGTTTCTTCGATAGTAGGCTGAGCAAAGGGAGTTTCTTGTTCTGACTGGGAAGTTGGAGTTGCTGGTGCTTTCTTTCTTGGAGTCTTTCTCTTGGCAGCCAGTGGGACGGAGCTGGGTTCACTGAAAGACATTGTGCGTGCTGTAGCAGTGGTGGGGGCTTTCAGTAACTCCATATGAAATGCTGGAAAAGAGACGTTCTGGTCCGACAGGAGTTTGTTCAAGAAGGATGCTATGGCACTATCGCGGTGTTGTGCATATTTGAAGTACGCCCGCTGGTGTACCTTCATCAGGCTGAGCTCAGAGCTCAGTTCCTTGAAAGCAGATGTCCTCTAACACCTCGCGTTGCGTTTGCGCATCCATTGTCATCACGAAAGAAGTGTGACGGTCCACAGTATGTTTCAGCCCGTAGAACTTGTTGATTGCTACAGCAGTAAACTTTATCTGCTCTCCTCGCACATGACCTGTGGACTGGGTTGGACTTGTTAGGTAGGCATAGAACTCCTTTACAAGTGATGTGCAAATCTCCTCAGGATGAGCAGCGAAGTTTTTCCATCCATGGGTGCCAATGACGTCCATTATAGACCGGTCGAACCGATCTTCTTCTTCTTGAGGGTATTTAAACCCTAGTTCTGGAAGAACGTTTCTGTCTTTGAGCTTTGCCCATCTCTCCTTTGCTGCCTCGTCAAGAAATTTAGGAATTTCTAGAACTGATTGTTGTCTGGGACGGTCAGAAGTCTCAGGGGCATTTTTGCAATGAGCCATGGAGTTTTTCTGAAAAGTTGGGGGGAGTGAATATGTGAAGGAAAGAAAATGGTGAAGGGTGCTCTGTGTTTGGGAGAAAATCGAAAAGATGGAGGGAAAGTTTTTGAGTGTTTGAAGAAGATGAAGAAGGTGAGGGACGGATGATGAAGAAAAAATTGGGAGTTGAAAAAGGTGGGGAAAACTGATGAATTAATGGAAGAGGGGAGGTGATGGGGACGTGTGTCGGCTTTAATGGAGAGAGAAAAATTTCTGGAGTTAATGCAATGGCAGACGACTAGAGAGAGAATATGAGTTTATGTGGCTAGGGTTTCTCCTCATTAAATAGATGAATATTCTCTCTCATACCTTTTGTTTTTCTCTCTTTTTTTAATTCAACTCCCCACTTTTTGAATAAAACCTCCTTATCTTTTTCTTTCCCCTTTTCTTTCGTTCCTCAAAAAATGGATAAAAACAAACTCCATGTCCTTCTCCCTTTTGCTACCAACCCTGTAGACATCATGCTCTCCTGCCTCTGTACCTGACATTGTACTAGGAAAGAGAAAGCCTTGTACGAGGGTCACGTGAAAAGATATGAAAAATTAAAGGCAAAGATAACATAAAACTAGACTAAAAGAAAAGCATTATTTATGGACATGCTATAACATAAAAGATAGGGTTAGAGATGCAAACTTTCAAGGATCATGAAGATCCAGGTATGACTTGTCTCTGAGGATAGGGGCTCCACTGTACACCTTCAAGCGTTGGCCATTGACTTTGAAGACTTCATCGTCGTCCAACTTCTTGATATCAACTGCGCCATGAGGGTACACCTTGTGTATGATGAATGGCCCTGACCACCTCGATTTTAGCTTTCCAGGAAAAAGCTTTAGCCTAGAATTGTAGAGAAGCACTTGTTGTCCATCTGAGAAATGCCTTGACAAAATGTGTTTGTCATGCCACTTCTTGGTTTTCTCCTTGTAAATGCAAGCATTCTCATATGCTTGGGATCTAAATTCTTCCAGCTCGTTAAGCTCTAGCAACCTCCTTTCACCAGCAAGTTGGGCATCCATGTTAAGTTTCTTGATTGCAAAATAAGCTTTGTGCTCAAGCTCTACGGGTAAATGACACTCCTTGCCAAATACAAGCTTGAAGGGTGACATGCCTAAAGACATCTTGAAGGTTGTCATATATGCCCAGAGTGCTTCATCCAACTTGGGGGACCAGTCTTTTCTCTTAGGATTAACCACCTTCTCCAAGATTTGCTTGATTTCTCGGTTGGAAACTTCAGCCTGTCCGTTTGTCTGCGGATGATATGATGTAGCAATCTTGTGCCTGACTCCATATTGGTGTAATGCTTTAGCAATAAGCTTGTTGTCAAAGTGAGTTCCTTCATCACTGATGATGGCTCGGGGTGCTCCGAATCTAGTGAAGATGTTCTTGTGAAGAAACTTCATGATTGTCTTAGAGTCGTTCCTTGGGGTGGCAACAACCTCCACCCTTTTTGACACGTAGTCGACTGCTAGCAAAATATATAGATCTCCATATAACACAGGAAACAGACCCATGAAGTCAATTCCCCACACGTCAAAGATTTCAAGCTCCAGAATATTTTGCAACGTCATTTCATTCCGCCTGGGGATGTTCCCCGTTCTTTGGCATCGATCACAAGTCTTGTAGAACTCGTGTGCGTCCTTAAAAAGTGTAGGCCAATAGAATCCTGCTTGAAGAACTTTTGCAGCGGTTCTAGCACCACCAAAATGCCCTCCATATGGTGATGAATGACAGTGGTACAAAATGCTATGGTATTCTTCCTCTGGAACACAACTCCTTATAATCTAATCAGGACATTGCTTGAACAAGTAGGGTTCATCCCAATAGTAGAATCTTGCATCATGTCTAAATTTCTTGAGTCCCTATCTAGATAAATTAGGAGGGAAAATACAACTAACAAGATAATTAACAATATCAGCATACCACAGAATTGTTGTAGCGGCTAACAATTTCTCATCAAGGAATTCCTCCTTAATTTTAGTTTCACTACCTTGTATGATAGCATTTTATAGCCTAGATAAATGGTCAGCTACCTGGTTCTCACATCCTTTCCTATCTCTAACTTCTAAGTCAAATTCCTAAAGCAAGAGTATCCACCTAATAAGTCTAGGTTTAGCATCCTTTTTAGTCACTAAGTACTTAGTGACTGAATGATCGATATGAACTATGACCTTAGTTCCTATCAAGTATGACCTAAACTTATCAAAGACAAATACTACATCAAGCAATTCTTTTTCATTAGTGGTGTAATTGATTTGTGCATCATTCAAAGTGTGACTAGCATAATAAATAACATGAAAGAGTTTACCTTGACGTTTTCCAAGTGCTGCACCGACGGCGTAGTCACTTGCATCACACATCAGCTCAAACGGCCCGTTCCAATCAGGTGGAATGACAACTGATGCTGAGATAAGCTTCTTCTTCAGTTCTTGAAACGCGCTTTAGCAATCTTTGTCAAACACAAATGGTTGATTGTGTTGTAGCAAACTGCATAGTGGCTTTGAGATCTTCGAAAAATCCTTGATGAATCTCCGATAGAAGCCAGCATGCCCTAGGAAGCTTCTTACTCTCTTGACAGTAGTGGGGGAGGTAGTTTTTCAATGACCTCGACCTTTGCTTTGTCAACTTCTATCCCTTGCTTCGAAATCTTGTGGCCTAAGACCGTTCCTTCTGTCACCATAAAATGGCACTTTTCCCAATTGAGCACCAAGTCAGCTTCTTCACACCTCTTTAGGACCTTGGGGAGATTGCCCAAGCATGTGTCGAAGTTATCCCCGGAGACCGAGAAGTCATCCATGAAAATTTCTAAAAAATCCTCGACCATGTTTGAAAACATAGCCAACATACATCTTTGAAAAGTTGCTGGAGCATTGTAGAGACCAAAGAGCATTCTCCGGAAAGCATAAGTTCCATAAGGGCATGTGAAAGTCATCTTTTCTTGGTCTTCGGGTGCTATAGCAATCTGATTGTACCCAGAATACCCATCGAGGAAGCAGTAGAATGCCTTGTGTTGCGTGTAAAATAGTCTATCGCAATTATAGTGCAAGTATACACGACGCAAGTAGTAAAGTGATACGAAGTATCGGATATCGTCTCCACAGGGATTGAGCTAATAGCTTCACCTAAATTCACTGCACGAAGTAAAGGAAATAATTATGAGAAGTTGTCACGAATAATAATGTAAAAACACAAATAAAGGAATTGAGATATCAAGATAGAGAGAATGGGCTGGTATTGAATTGCTCAGTAGTGTAGGTATTGAATTGCTTAGGATCTCCAGTTCTGTCGTCGCACCCGTCGCTGACAGCACCTGTCGTGGCGTCTGTCCGTTAGCTGTCGCGGCAGCGAACACTAACTCAGTACTTCAAGCTTGGCGAGAATCCCAGATCTGCCTTGCCCTATCCCTAGGCACAAGTCTGTCGATGATCACGTCTTTGATGATACCTCCCGGCGTGAATCGAAGGATGAACACCGATGTGTATGAATTCTTCTTTAGCCACTTAACCTCGCCCTATCCCTAGGCACGAGATGGTTCAACTATAAACTAGAGAACGCGCTCTTATCTCTTTCGTATACTTAACTCTCCCGATGCTAAGTAAATGGATAACCTCACAATGCTCTCCCGATGCTCTTGCAAGATATTAAAACCAAGATAAAAGAACTTGAAGTTTATTTTATTGAACTTGAAAAAATCCTAAAACAAAGCAACCCTTGCAACTACTTTACAAAACAACCCGTAGCCCTAGGGGGTTTTTAGAACATGTCGGTGACAGGTAAACGGCAGGGGTTTGGTTTGGGTTGTGGGGTGATCGGTTATGCCCTAGGTTAAATCTATGCCCTTATATAAGCTTTGTGCTCAAGTTATCTAAGGTAACAAGGATTACAACTTTAATTAAAAGTAAGATTCTAATAAAGACTAAATCTCTAAAGTCTCCTACTTTCCAGTCGCATCCTTGTTTCTAGGAATTTCCTCTCCGTGAGCTTTGGCTTGACATATCTTTTGATCCGGGGCTTGGAAAAATATTTGGCTTTCACACGACAGACGAGCAGATTTTTCTCTATCTATCGAGGTCCACTTTACTTTTCCTCTTCATAAGTCTGCTGTCACCATGCTGTCACGACAGGTCCATGACAGGTTCGTCTTCTTCGGCTGCTTGTCCAGTTCAGCTTTCCTGCTTATCTGCCCTGCGCCTGCTTCAACATCTACTGTGACAGATACCTGCAAAAATAGCCATCTTTCAGTAGAATCCGTGCCTTTTATATAATTGTGATGTTTTATTGAAAACTAACCTAAATGCAATGCAATGATGCTTGAATGCAGCAGAAATATGGGTTAAAAAGGGTGTAAATAATAGAACTTTTACACACTCAACACACCCCCAAACTCAAGTTTTTGCTTGCCCTCAAGCTTAAAAGAAAACTGAAAATTTTTGTGTTGGCCTTCAAACAGTGAACTGTCCCTTACCTGTCGCTCATTCTCTATGGCGGCAGCAGCCTGTCGGAAAAGATTAGGATCTGTCCTGAATCTCCCTATAGCTCTCGTGCAGTGTGTGCATGCTTGTGAACAGTTATATGCTAAGACTCTCTTAGTTTCACTAGAATATTCAACTTCTTAACTCGAATTTTTATGCCAAAGTTTATTTTTTAGAAGGCATATTTTCATGCTTCTTTTTCTTCTATTTTCAAGCTAGTTTTTCTAGAGCCAGTTTCGGGCACCTCTAGTTAGCTTCCTAGAGCCGGTTTCGGGCACCTCTAGGTTTTTGATTTTCTTTTGCTAAACTTCTTTCCTAGAGCCAGTGTTAGGCACCTCTAGGGGCTATTCAAGTTCTAAGCATCCTATTCTAGTTTGGCTAAAAGAAATCTAAGCAATATAACAGTCACAAAAGTGTTTAAGTTTTCAGAACTATAGAAAGGCTCTAAACTTTTCCTTAACCTGTCCTAAAGATGCTGCCACGACAGAGCCGTCATGACAGGTAAGTTAACTTCACAGTTTTAAGCCAACAGTTTAAATTTTCTGATTTTTTTTAAAGAACTTAAATAAATAATAAGACATAACAAATAATAAAGAGATGTGCTAAAGACTCCATTAATGATGGAGGGTTGCCACCCCCAAACTCAAGGGTTGCATTGCCCTCAATGCAAAATGACATGGAACAAAAAAAAAGAAAAGAAAAACAAGATAAATAAAAGTACATCACAAAAGATAAGGCAGGCAGCATTAAAGGAAAAAAAACTTAAATTTTCACTCGCTGTCCTCGCTGCTGCTGCTAACGCGGATCTGATGGCGGCGTCTGCGCTGTGGAGGGGGCTGGGAAGGTTTAAGAGCAGGTGCATTGGCAGGTTCATCGGCCGGTGGAGGGGCAGGGTGCTCAGCAGGTTCATCAGCAGGTGGAGGGGCAGGGTGCTCCACTAGCCGGACGTCGGAACTGCTATCGCTGTCCCACGAGCTGCTAGTGGTGATGGCTTTGGACAGCTTTCTCTTGTTTGCCACGTGCTTAATTCATTTTACCCGCGTAAATTCGCTCTCCGAATTCCTCCGGATAAGAGGGCTTTCCGCAGTGGCAGGTCTTTTGGTTCCTCGAGGGGAGGTGTCTGCCGGTGGGCTGCCTTCCGCCGTTGGGGCTGGGGTTGGTGTGGAAGCGGCAGAATGCATATGGGGGGAGACAGGTGGTGTGGGAGTAGGGGAGGGGATATGGAAATAATGGGCGGGGAAGGTGGGGAAGATGACATCCGAATAATATAAAGTATTAGTAATGAAATTTACCGTTGCATTTGAGAAGTCACGGATAAAAGTCATCAAACCCATTTGGCACTCCTCTATCCTTAGGATGGCAGCAAGGATGTGTGCAGACTGATCTGTCTGAGCGGTGTCGGCGGCAGCATCTGGGCAGGTTCGGTGGCAGGTTCATCATCGGAATCAGCAGGAGGGGCATTTGGGTCGAAGGCGTTGATGGGTGATACGACTATGACCTCCATGAGGCTGGAGATGTTGTTGTCAGTCCAGCCGCTGCCCTTTTTGATCTTGTCGGAGGGTACCTCTGGTACGGCAGCACAGCGGCAGAGGGCGGTGATGGTGAACGGCAGGCAGAGTCGTGAGTCCGAGCGGAAGGCACAATCGAGGATGTTGTCCCGCATGTACCTGCCCACATTGATGGGCCTGTCATGCATAATAGAGTGAATGAGGGCCAAGCGCTGTCGGTTGACTGTCGTATGGTGGGACGAGGGCAGGATACGCTTTTTGATGAAAGCGTTCCACAGTTTTGCTTCAGGGAGGAGCTGCCCCCTGTTGACGGAGTGGGGGTTCTTCTTGCTGGTGGTCCATGTCGTACCAGCTTCTGTCAGCTCCACCATGATGGCATCATAGGCAGCAACGTCGAGGGTGTCCAGAAATTGTTGGTGAGCATCATCATTGGGGCCAAAGAAGAGGCCGAACACATGGTTGATGCTGCTGGAGGTAAGGGGCACGTCCACTCCTCGGACAGTGACAGATGTCGCTGTTTTGCTGTTGATGGCCTCGTAAAATTCTCGGACCAAAGTATCATTTAACTCCGCCGGCTGCTCGGCAAAGTCCTCCCATAGCTGTGTCGTTATGGCTTTCATAATGAACGGCCGCAGTCCCATATGAGGGGCATCTCTGTTGTATATAAAGCCACGCTCCTCCCATAGTTCCTTTTTGGCGAATGGTGATGCTGCTGCTGAAGAAGAAGCGGCAGCAGCGTTTTGACGGGTTTGTCTCGATGACATTTTGGTTGCAAGGGCTGAAAAAAAGAGAAAATAGATAAAACTAGAGGAGAATAACAAGAGAGAAAAATCAGAAGTAATGAAAAATGAAAATGGGAAGGGGTTTATATAGCGGTCGAGTAGCTGCCCATTTAATGCCGCAACGGCAGGCGGGAATAACGGGGCGACATATTGAATGTAGCGTGTCTGACACGTCTGACACGCATTTATGCGTCTGCTACGCATCTGCCGCACGCTTCTGCGTCTGCCGTGTCAGTCTGTTGACAGCCTGTCATATCCGTCTGCGGCGGCAGCCGAAACGACAGGTTTCCATAAATGGGCTTTATTGGGCTGATGGATGGGCGGTGGGCCTGGGTCACTTCTCCTTTTCTTCTTGACTCCTTTATTTCCTAAAAACTGAAATTAGAAAAACAAAACATTATTCGAATAAAATAAACCTAATTTCCTAATAATAATAGGTAAATAAAATAAAATAAAATAAATAAAAATAAAAATTAGGTTAACTTAGGGATGCCTTGTGGGGCATCACCTAAAGTAACCACTTCCTGTATTCCTGGGGCTTCAGTCCCCTGATAATGCTTGAGGCGTTGTCCATTGACTTTGAATTGGTGCCCGTCCTTTAATGATTGAATTGTAATGGCACCATGGGGAAAAACTTGAACCACTTGGAACGGGCCAGACCATCTAGATTTGAGCTTCCCTGGAAAGAGTTTCAACCTAGAATTAAACAACAACACAAGCTGCCCTGGGCAGAACTGTCGTGGCAGCAACTTCTTGTCATGCCACTTCTTAGTCTTTTCCTTATAAATTCTTGCATTGTCGTAGGCCATTGTCCGTATTTCATCGATCTCATTCAAATCTAACAGCCTTTTCTGGCCTGCCTTGTCCAAGTCCATGTTTACTGCCTTGATTGCCCAATATGCTTTGTGCTCGATCTCGACAGGCAAGTGACAGGTTTTCCCATAGATCAAACGGTATGGAGACATGCCCAATGGAGTTTTGAAAGCTGTTCTGTATGCCCATAATGCATCATTCAGAAGTAAAGACCAATCTTTCCTAGTTGGTTTAACCATCTTTTCAAGAATGTTCTTCACTTCCCTGTTGGAAATCTCAGCCTGTCCATTGGTCTGTGGGTGGTATGCTGTCGCGATCCTGTGCTTGACACCATATTTCTTCAAGACGGCAGCAATTACCCTATTATCGAAATGTCTCCCTTCATCACTGATAATCGCCCTAGGGATGCCAAATCTAGAAAAGATGTTTTTGTGCAAAAACTTTTGGACCGTTTTGGCATCATTCTTTTGAGTTGCGATTGCTTCTACCCATTTGGAGACATAATCCACTGCTAGGAGGATGTAAAGATTTCCACATGAAGATGGAAAAGGTCCCATAAAATCAATCCCCCAAACGTCGAAGATCTCGACTTCTAGGATATTCTGCAGTGGCATCTCGTTTCTCCTCGAGATGTTACCTGTCCGCTGGCACCTGTCACAGTTCTTGTAAAAGTCCTGTGCATCTTTATATAGTGTCGGCCAGTAGAACCCTGACTGCAGCACCTTGGCAGCAGTTTTGTTGCCTCCTAAGTGGCCTCCATATTGTGAAGCATGACAGTGATGGAGAATGTCTTCTTGTTCTTCTTGTGGTACACACCTCCTTATAACCTGATCTGCGCACATTTTGAAAAGAAGAGGTTCGTCCCAATAATAATGCTTAACATCATTTTGGAACCTCTTCCTGGCTTGATAATTAAGATCAGAAGGAAATATTCCGCTAACTATAAAATTAACGAAATCAGCATACCAGGGAAGGTCAGAAGACTTACCTGCCGCCATGGCTGTCGCGACAGCGATTGCGGCAGCAAAGAGCTGCTCATCTGGGAAGGTCTCAAGTATGTGTGTCTCATCGAACGGTAGACTCTGTCCCTTCTCCAACCTCGACAAGTGATCTGCCACCTGATTTTCTGTCCCCTTTTTGTCTTTGATCTCAAGGTCGAATTCTTGTAATAGCAAGATCCACCGTATCAATCTAGGCTTGGCATCCTTCTTTGCGAACAAGTACTTAAGGGCAGAATGGTCGGTGTGCACTATTACTTTCGTCCCAAGTATGTAAGAACGAAACTTGTCGATGGAGAACACCACAGCTAACAGCTCCTTTTCTGTGGTGGTATAGTTCACTTGGGCATCATTCAATGTTTTGCTAGCGTAGTATATGACATGAAACAGCCTGTCCTTGCGCTGCCCAAGTGCTGCCCCGACAGCATAGTCACTGGCATCACACATGATCTCAAATGGTTGTGTCCAGTCTGGTGGCTGTACTATGGGGGATGTCACTAGCTTTTCCTTCAGAACCTTGAATGCTTCAGTACATTCTTCATTAAAGTCAAAGGGTCGGTTCTGCTCTAAGAGATAACATAGGGGCTTCGTGATTTTTGAGAAATTCGCGATAAATCTCCTATAAAAACCAGCATGCCCTAGAAAAATCCTAATGCCCTTGACTGTGGTTGGCGGCGACAGCTTCTCAATTACCTCTATTTTGGCCCTGTCGACTTCTATCCCACAGCAGCTAATCTTATGGCCAAGGACTATCCCCTCATCCACCATAAAATGACATTTTTCCCAATTTAAAACAAGATTAGCTTTTTCACATCTTTCAAGTACCTTTTGAAGGTTGCTAAGGCAGCTCTCAAAATCGTCTCCAAAGACGGAAAAATCATCCATGAAAATCTCAAGGAAGTCCTCTACCATGTCGGAGAATATGGCCATCATGCACCTTTGGAAGGTGGCAGGTGCATTACAGAGTCCAAACGGCATCCTCCTAAACGCGTATGTACCGTAGGGGCATGTGAACGTCGTTTTCTCTTGATCCTCTGGTGCAATAGCAATTTGGTTATAACCTGAGTAACCATCAAGAAAACAATAGTAAGGTTTACCCGCTAATCTATCAAGCATTTGATCAATAAAGGGTAAAGGAAAGTGGTCTTTGCGGGTAGCTTTATTAAGCTTCCGATAGTCCATACAAACCCTCCAACCGGTCACAGTCCTGGTTGGGATTAACTCATTGTTTTCGTTGGTTATCACGGTCATTCCTCCTTTCTTTGGAACGCATTGCACCGGGCTCACCCATTTGCTATCGGAGATGGCGTAAATAATGCCAGCATCTAACCATTTAATGATTTCCTTACGCACTACATCCTTCATCGCATGGTTTAACCGCCTTTGGGCATCTATAGTCGGCTTATGATCTTCCTCAAGGAGGATTTTGTGCATGCAGAATGCCGGACTAATGCCTTGAGTGTCTGCTATCGTCCATCCAATCGCCCTCTTGTGCTGCCTTAACATGTCGATCAGCTGTCGTTCCTGTTCCTGCGGCAGCTTAGCAGAGATGATTACGGGCAGTGTGTCATTACAACCAAGATAAGCGTATTTAAGCTGCCCTGGCAGGGGCTTAAGTTCTAAGACAGGTGGTTCAACAGTAGATGGCTTTTGGATTAAATGGTTATCCGAAGTGTAATTAAAGGGTTCCAATAACTTACCTGGACGATGGTCTAACCAGTCTACCTCCTCATGACCTTCAGTATCAGATGTATCGGATTCAGAGGAGTCGCTGTCGTCGGTGCTGTCATCGTTGCTATCGTGACAGGCCTTTAGATGGCTGTCGCAGCAGTGACCAAATTTTATATCACGGCAGCCCGACCTGATGCAGGGTTGATCAAAGGTCACCTCAATGATGACCTTGCATTCCTCATCCACATCAGCATGTTTCATCGCTTGGAGAACATTCAACTTAATTTCTTGATCGTTCACGCGCATGGTGAGTTCTCCTTTCTCCACATCAATCAATGATCTGCCCGTGGCTAAGAAGGGTCGCCCAAGGATGACTGGTGCGTTCTCATCTGCCTCACAATCTAAAATAAGAAAGTCAGCAGGAAATATAAGCTTATCCACTCTTACCAAAATATCTTCAATTTTTCCCTCGGGGTGAACGTAAGAGCGGTCGGCTAGCTGTAGGGTAACTGTCGTGGGCCGCGCCTTGCCAATACCTAGTTTCTGAAAAACAGATTTGGGCATTAGATTAACACTAGCACCAAGATCACATAATGCCTTACCCACAAATCTGTCGCCGATTACGCAAGGTATGATGAAGCTCCCCGGATCCTTCTTTTTCTGGGGCGGCTGCCTATGAAGAATACTCATGCAACCTTCTGTCATCTTTACCGTTTCAAATTCCCCAAGTTTTGATTTTTTTGACATAACATCCTTGAGAAATTTAGCATAACCGGGCATCTCCCTAACAGCATCTAACAACGGAATATTAATATGAACCTGTTTAAAAATATCATAAATCTTTTTAAGTTGAGATTCATGCTTAGCTTGCTGTATCCGTTGCGGAAAAGGTGGTGGAGGACGGTAATCAGCAATGCGTCCTTCCCACTGCATGCGAATCTGAGGACGATACTCATCTTTTTTCTCCTCTGTCGCTTCTGCTGTCGTGACAGGCTCATCGGAAACAGTCTGTTTATCACCTGTCGGGGCAACTTCCTCGGCAGGTTTATCCAAGGCAGGTTCCTTTTCTGTTTCAGCTTCTTTTTCCGGTCCTGGTAACTTTTTCCCACTCCTAGTAGTAATTGCCTTACATTGCTCATGTGGGGGCGGTCTAGCATTTTCAGTATTGCTAGAGAATCCTCCATTCTGCCGTGGCTTAATATGCTGCGACACCTGACCCATTTGTGTCTCTAGAGATTTCAAGGTAGCCTCATGATTTGTCATTCTCATTTTGGTTTCATCCATAAAGTTTTCCGTCTTCTTGACAAACTGATTAATATTCTCCATATACGTACCAGTCTGAGACATAAAGGTGGCCAGAGTCTGTTCCAATATACTACTCGTGGCAGGTGGTGGCTGTTGTTGTTGCTGAGGTGGCAAGTTCTGCGACAGGTTCTGCGGCAGATGCTGTCGCGTCAACAATCTAGGGCCCCCCTGATTCTGATTATGTGCTTGTGGATTCAGGGCGTTGTTGGGGTTACTCTAGGAGAATTTGGGATCCTTCCTCCAATTGGGATTATAGTTGTTGGAATTGTAGTTCGGCTTGTAATTTCCAACATATTTTCCCTCTTCTATATTTATTGGGCACTCATCCCTACTATGATTTCCCTCACAAGTAGCACAAACTTCCTCGACAGCAAATCCTTGTAATTCATCATCATTCAATAACTTTTTCATTGCTTTAGTAAGGAATGCTACCTGCGATTTCATAGTGCTGTCGGCCTCATAGTCCTTGACAGCAAGTACCCGTTTACCCCCTCTTCTTGCGGTTGGAAACTGCTCCTCATTCTTAGCCAGATGTTTCAAAACTTGCAGGGCCTCGTCCGGATCTTTATCCAATAATAGTCCATTCGCTGCAGAATCAATTCGAATGCGAGTTTGTAAGTTAGCAGCATTATAGAACTTAGTTACCTGATTCCAGACGGGGAATCCATGCATTGGGCAGTTTCGAAGAAGAGTTGTAAATCTGTCCCAGGCCTCGTGCATCGGCTCGTCATCTTCCTGTTGAAAAGTAGCAATTTCATTACGTAATCGCTCAGCTAAATGTGAAGGATTAAAACGAGACAAAAATTCACGAGTTAAATCTGCCCAAGTCATAATAGAACCCGGTGTAAGTTTATTCCACCAAGTTTTAGCTCTGTCCCTCAATGAATGGGGAAATAACTGAAGCCTCAGTATCTCCGGACTAACTCCTAGCAGCCTAAACGAACCACAGATCTCCTGGAACGTTTTGAGATGCTCCCTGGCATCTTCTGTCGCAGAACCACTAAACTGCCCGGCGTTGTTGATCATACTAAACATGACAGGTTTAAGTTCGAAGTTGTCAACGTCAATATCCGGCAGCGTGGTCTCCAGTTCTACATGATCGTTCAGCATGTAGTCACGACATGACCGTCGTCCACCTGCCGCGGGCGGGTCACCGACAGGCGGTACACCATCACCAACAGACTGATTACGGGCCATCTGCTCTAGCTGTTTCTCAAGGTATTCGTTCCGGTCTAAGAGGTGGCGAATCTGTTTCTTAAGATTAAAGGAACGTTCGATCTCCGGATCTAATTTATACTCAGGATCTTCACCTCTTTTGGATCTGCGCATAAACAAGATAACCTCGTGAAAAGCGAGAGTTTAAAACACAAAAGAAAAATTAAAGAAAACTTAAATAAAAACAAAAACGAAAATAAAAACAAAAAAAGTGCAAGGAAAGAAAGGTGTAGTTATGTTGCCAATCCCCGGCAACGGCGCCAAAAACTTGTTGCGTGTAAAATAGTCTATCGCAATTATAGTGCAAGTATACACGACACAAGTAGTAAAGTGATACGAAGTATCGGATATCGTCTCCACAGGGATTGGGCTAATAGCTTCACCTAAATTCACTGCACGAAGTAAAGGAAATAATTATGAGAAGTTGTCACGAATAATAATGTAAAAAACGCAAATAAAGGAATTGAGATATCAAGATAGAGAGAATGTGCTGGTATTGAATTGCTCAGTAGTGCAGGTATTGAATTGCTTAGGATCTCCAGTTCTGTCGTCGCACCCGTCGCCGACAGCACCTGTCGCGGCGTCTGTCTGTTAGCTGTCGCGGCAGCGAACACTAACTCAGTACTTCAAGCTTGGCAAGAATCCCAGATCTGCCTTGCCCTATCCCTAGGCACAAGTCTGTCGATGATCACGTCTTTGATGATACCTCCCGGCGTGAATCGAAGGATGAACACCGATGTGTATGAATTCTTCTTTAGCCACTTAACCTCGCCCTATCCCTAGGCACGAGATGGTTCAACTATAAACTAGAGAACGCGCACTTATCTCTTTCGTATACTTAACTCTCTCGATGCTAAGTAAATGGATAACCTCACAATGCTCTCCCGATGCTCTTGCAAGATATTAAAACCAAGATAAAAGAACTTGAAGTTTATTTTATTGAACTTGAAAAAATCCTAAAACAAAGCAACCCTTGCAACTACTTTACAAAACAACCCGTAGCCCTAGGGGGTTTTTAGAACATGTCGGTGACAGGTAAACGGCAGGGGTTTGGTTTGGGTTGTGGGGTGATCGGTTATGCCCTAGGTTAAATCTATGCCCTTATATAAGCTTTGTGCTCAAGTTATCTAAGGTAACAAGGATTACAACTTTAATTAAAAGTAAGATTCTAATAAAGACTAAATCTCTAAAGTCTCCTACTTTCCAGCCGCATCCTTGTTTCTAGGAATTTCCTCTCCGTGAGCTTTGGCTTGACATATCTTTTGATCCGGGGCTTGGAAAAATATTTGGCTTTCACACGACAGACGAACAGATTTTTCTCTATCTATCGAGGTCCACTTTACTTTTCCTCTTCATAAGTATGCTGTCACCATGCTGTCACGACAGGTCCATGACAGGTTCGTCTTCTTCGGCTGCTTGTCCAGTTCAGCTTTCCTGCTTATCTGCCCTGCGCCTTCCTTCAACATCTACTGTGACAGATACCTGCAAAAATAGCCATCTTTCAGTAGAATCCGTGCCTTTTATATAATTGTGATGTTTTATTGAAAACTAACCTAAATGCAATGCAATGATGCTTGAATGCAGCAGAAATATGGGTTAAAAAGGGTGTAAATAATAGAACTTTTACACACTCAACACCTTGCCCACTAGTCGATCCAACATCTGATCAATGAATGGGAGGGGAAAATGGTCATTCTTGGTCGCCTTGTTGAGCTTCCTATAGTCCATGCAAATCCTCCACCCCGTGGCGGTTCTAGTAGGCAATAGCTCATTCTCCTCGTTGCTTACCACGGTCACACCTCCCTTCTTCGGTACACATTGCACCGGGCTGACCCACGAGCTATCGGATATCAAGTAGATTACTCCAGCATCCAACCACTTGATTATCTCTTTCATCACTGCTTTCTTCATGATTGGGTTTAGTCTCCTTTGGGGATAAACTGAATTGTTGTGACAATCATCAAGCAAAATTTTGTGCATACATATAGCAGGGCTTATACCCTTCAAATCAGCCATAGTCCACCCTATTGCTTTTTTATGCTGTAACAACATATTTACTAAACTACTTTCTTGCTTAGGTGTGAGACTAGATGAAATTATCACAGGAAAAGTTTCATTGCTCCCTAAGTAAACATATTTAAGATGTGATGGCAAAGGTTTCAGTTCTAAAGAAGGTGCATGCTCAAGGGAAGGTTTAGGAGGTATAAATTCTGAAAAATCAAGAGGTTCAAAGTGCGTACCTTGTCTAGCCTCGAGTCGACTAGACTGCTCAAGTTCCCTTGAGAGCTCTTCTTGGTCTGAATCCTCATCTTTGCAGAGTGCTTCAAACTCCTCCATTTGCATCTCATTGCTACAACAAAACTCATCAATCATATTCTGTGCTGTAGCATCTACATATTGGCATACTCCTGGGTTGTCTGCATACTTGAGGGTGTCATGAATATTGATCGTGACCATCTGATCAACCACTCACATTGTGAATTCACCCTTCTCACAATTGATCAAAGCTCGCCCGATGGCTAAAAATGGCCTTCCCAAGATAATGGATGTGTTGCTATCAGCTTCACAATCGAGGATTAGGAAGTCGTCTGGAAAGATAAATCTGTCCACTTTTACCACAACATCTTCAACTCTCCCTTCTGGGCGAACATGAGAATGGTCTGCTAGCTGTAGCACAACCTTGGTGGGTCGTGCCTCTTGAATTCCCAGTTTCAGAAAAATCGACTTGGGCATTAAGTTTACACTTGATCCCAAATCACAAAGTGCTCTTCCAACAAACTTGTCGCCAATAGAACATGGGATAGCAAAACTACTTGGGTCCTTCCTCTTAGGTGGCAGCTTGCTCCATTTAGAATAACATTATTCTACTATAGCGACATTCTCTTGCTTCTCAGCCTTCCTTTTTTTCGTGACTATATCCTTGAGGAACTTGGCATATGTTGGCATCTGATCAATGGCCTCCAGAAATGGGACATTGATATATAGTTCGTCCAAGATATCCACAAATTTCTGGAACCGAAGGTCTTCTTTCTGCTTCTTGAATCGTTAAGGAAAAGAAGGTGGGGGTCTGACTTCATTTGTCTGAACTGGTGGAGTTACATCTTTTGCTGTAGCAAAAGCAGGCTTCTCCTCCGGTGTTTCTTTTGCTATGACATCCTCACACTTCTCTTCAACTGGAGGATCTTGTAAGTTATCTTCTTCCCGAGGCAAGTTGGGCTGAGAGTCCTCCTTCTCTTTTCCCCCAAACTTGTCTTCTTTGCTAATTTCATTGCCACTCCTTAATGTGAGTGCGCTGCATTGTTCCTTGTTATGGTGCTTAGTGGCTTCAGTGTCACTAGGCAGACTTCCTTTTGGACATGCATGCAAGGTTTGAGCTATATGACCAACTTGTGTTTCTAAGGCTCGGAGAGAGGAACTATGGCTTTGCAATAAGGCTCCTTGATTTTTGATGTTTGTTGCATGATCCTGTAGCAAAACTTTTGTGGTTCCCATGAAATCTTTTGTCATATCCATAAATTCTTTGAATGTAGTCTCCAGCGAACTGCTCGATGAAGATGCTGCTCCCTTGTGACCTTGCCATGGCATCATCTGGTTAGAAGATGGTGCTCCGATCATATTTTGTTGTGGCGCTGGCTGAGCAGAATTATTGTGCCCTTGATTACCCTAACTGAAATTTGGATGATGACGCCATCCTGGGTTGTAGGTATTGGAGTATGGATTGTTGTTGCGGTTATAATTCCCCACATAGTTGGCTGACTTTTTATTGTCAGGGCATTCACTCGGATGGTGATTGCCATTGCATATTGGACATGAGGCTGCAGACTTCACTTCCTTGACTTCGTTGGGACGTTGGAGATTTTTTAGCATATTTGTGATAGCAGCTAACTGGGTGGCTACCGAGTCATCAGCTTCACTGTTGCGCGCTTCTTGGGTTCTCCTCCTCGTTCCAAGCCTTGTGGTCGGAAACTTGTAGTCATTGTTGGCTACCCTATCAGGAATGTCAAATGCTTCCTCCGGTGATTTGTCTAACAAGGTCTCATTTGCTGAAGCATCTAGCATCATCCTTGTAGGAGCATTTACCCTATTATAGAACATAACCACTTGGGTCCAGTCATGAAAACCATGATTTGTGCACTTCCTCAATAATCCCTTGAATCGATCCCAACACTCATACATGGATTCATCATCAGCTTGACGAAAAGAAGCAATATCATTTCTCAAGTGAGTGTTTCTATTTGGTGGATTATACCGTAGCAGAAAACTTTTGCATAGATCTGTCCATGTCTCCATTGATCCAGCTGGCACTCCACTTAGCCATGCTCTAGCACGATCATGTAAAGAATATGGAAACAGTTTAAGCTTTAGCACATCCTCGTGCACTCCTTGCTGTCTGAATGAGTCACAAACTTCCAAGAAAGCACATATATGTTATCTTGTATCTTCGTGAGGCATACCTCCAAACTGACAAATAGTGTTCAACAAGTTCAACATAACAGGTTTAAACTCGAACTGGGCTACCTGAATTTCTGGAGATACTATTCCGGGATAGAGATCGTCCAAGACATGTGTCAAATGATCTCTAATTGCTCGTGGTCGAGCTGCTACTCCCTGGCCATTTTCCATAGCATCTTCGTTTCCTTGAGGTGGTGGTATTTCTGCGTTCGTGTTTCTAGTCTCTTCTCGTCGAACACGTCTTCTAAGTCTCAAGAAATTATCGATCTCAGAAATAGGTGATTGCAGGGGTCCTCTAGGTCGCCTTCTGGTCATACACTAGCAAGACACCTGAAAAGAAAAAAAAAGAAAAACCTAAAATAAATATATACAAAAACCAAAAGAACAAACGATAAAAACAAAAATTGTAAACAACCAATTGCCAATCCCCAGCAACGACGCCAAAAACTTGTTGCGTTCATGCAGTGACTATAAATGATACGCAAATGGTGCAAGTATACACGTCGAACGAGTAGTAGAGTGATGAATGAGTATCATCTCCACAGGGATTGGAGGTATTCACGATTGTTGTAACAATAAAGCTTGAACTTTTTGCAGATGACAATGATATAGCAAAGGAAATGAGGTATAATAATGCTAAAGCAAAACAGTGCAGAGAAAGATAAGATAACAATATGATAAACATGTCCCCTTTCGTATGTGAAACTCACTACGGAATGACTGACTGGGAATGATGGACAACCTAACTCAAGCTTGTTAACGATACTAAGGCTTTTTAGCTATCTTCTCTGCTATGCGGGATTTACTAAGAGTGCTCCTAAACTATCTCTAGCTAGGAAACTGGGAGTTAGAAATGCTACAGCCATACCTCTCGGCGTAAACTCTTAACACTCCCCTACCCTCCAGGTACTATCCTTTTTAGCCCTTGAAACATATCACTTATCTCTAAGGTAGGTTAGAGTCCACCTCTCAACAGTCACTCCATTGCTTATGAGGGTTCTAGGGCTAGCTCTCTCGATTACTAACCCCAACATACACTTAAAGAACGACCAACTCTCGAAGGCGCTTAAGGTAGGGCCTATCTCTCAAAGCACTTACAACCCTAAGCTCTTACAACTTTAAGGAAATGAGAAATGTATAAGCAAAGCATAGAATCATGATAAACACTGAAAAAGCCACAACATGCATTAAAAAGTACTCAAAATAAAATCATCCATCAAACCCAAGCCACCTAAAACAGTTCATGGCTGGGCAATATCATCCAACGTATCATTGCGATAACATCACCAAATATAAAGATATGAGAAGAAATTGCTATAGCGATAGAAAGAAAGGTGAACTCTCTCCGTCATGGACTGCCCGACTCTCTTAGGCCCACCGCCTCTCTCGAGGCCGGTGAGGCCACTCCTTGGAGCTTCAACGATGGAGGGCACCAAGCTGGAGGAGATGAAGGTGGAAACTTCCCTATCTTTTTCTCTCTCTTCCGCCTCTCTTTTTGCAACATAGAAAAATACCACACTTTGCTCCAAGCTTCTCTCCCCTTTATATAGTGGAGGCTTCTAGGGTTTGGTGCCCTAAAGATGCCTTGATAATCCCAAGGAATATCTACCGACAAGGTCTGCCACGAGGGTATAAGGAGGACAATCTCTAGGTGGGCATTGGCTGCTGCACATGTCAGATCGTCCTTTTATGCATGTTCACATGTTTCTGCAGCTCACCTGTATCTCACGTGCTGGCCAATATCCACTTCCATCATGCTATAGCAATTCCCGGCACCGGCTTTCTCTTGACTCCTTTCCTGCGCACCAACAAAACCAAAACCAACCTTCCGAGCAGTACCCCTCGATATGGACCAATAACCAGCAAAGTTAAATATGCACCCAGAAGAAGAAAATTCAACCTAAATGCAGTCTAAATGCTATGGTATGAACTCAAGAACAGACAAATGTTATAGCAAAAAGGTATGAAAACAAGGGTATTTATGAAGTTATCAGCCACAAGAGCGTTAGTTGAACCAAAAGGCATCACTAGAAACTCGTAGTGATCGTAACGAGTTCTGAAAGTAGTTTTTGGCACATCAGACTCTTGAATCCTCATTTGATAATATACGAACCTTAAATCAATCTTGGAGAACACTTTAGCATTTTTTAGTTGATCGAACAAATCCTCAATTCTCGGCAAGGGATATTTATTTTTGATGGTGAGTCGATTTAGTTGACGGTAGTCGATGCATAGCCTTATCGACACATGCTTCTTTTTAACAAACAGAACCAGAGCTCCCCAAGGGGAAGAGCTAGGCCTTATAAATCCCTTGTCTTGAAGTTCTTGAAGTTGTTGTTTAAGCTCTTTAAATTCAACCGAAGCCATCCTATAAGGAGTGATGGACACAGGATTTCTCTCGGGTAGAACTTCAATCTTGAAGTCCACTTCTCGAATCGATGGCAGCCCCTGAAGTTCCTTAGGAAAAACATCAGGGAATTCAGAAACAATTGAAATCATATTTATGTTCAACTCAGATTTATCATTTCCGACCATGACAACACAAAGAGCTTTCGGTTTTACATGCTTGTTATCTATTAGGAGTATAGACTCTTTTCCTAACCCATGAAGATAAAGTCTTCTATTCCAACAATCTACCCAAGCCTGATGCCTTCCTAACCAATCTAACCCTAGAATTAATCCAATTTGACAAAAAGATAGAACAAATAAATCAGCAGGAAAAGGAATTCCTTGTATGGTTAAAGGGAAATTTTTAAAAATAAATTTTAGAACCACATTCTTCCCTAAAGGATTCGAAATATAGAGATTGCTTTCAACAGTTTCTGGATTCAAACTTAGATTCTCAATTATAGAGTGACAAATAAAGGAATGAGTGGATCTCGGGTCAAATAAAGCATAGACACGATTATTATCTAGATTGATAGCACCTACTATCACATCGGGCGCGTCCTCATCCTCATATCCTCGGATGTTGTAACACCCCCTTCCCGGCCTTGTCGAGAATATGGTCGGAGTGTGTTACCGGTAACCAGTACAATGATCGATGCAATAAAATTTCATCTAATAACCAACACATGAACAATGTCATGCAATAATAAATTACCAAAATGCATCTTAGTCCAATTAACCCAGTAGGAAACAATAACTAATCATTTAGGGCCAATTCTTAACTATTACAAGTTTTAGGGACTAAACTGTAAATCTATCAAATTAGAAGTCCTTTGATGCAGTTGACTATACAATAATGAAATTTGATGCAATATTAATAATTCTGTAAATTTTCATGCAATTCAAAATTCATTTACTCATCCAATTGAACCATCCTAAATACAATGACCAAACTGTGTACAATGTAAACCTTCAATTTATGCCTTTTAACCAACTTAACTAACCCTGTATCGAAACACCTTAATGTTGTTTCGATACGGGTGTACAATGGTTAACCTTATTGACTTTGCTCAATAGACCGTATCGATACATGCAAGCCCTATACTGGTACGAGTTGACTCTCACTAACTTTGACTTTGACCCGTTTCGATACTGGTTAGACCCGTATCGAAACAGAGGATTCCAAAGCAAAATGTTTCGATTCAGTTCTATACCGTATCGATATGCCCTATTCCTTAGTTTCAATTATGCTTAACCGTATTGGTGCACCATGACCCCGTATCGATACAGCCTGACCTGTAATGACAGAATTTTGCTGGTTTTTAATCAAGTTGACCTATCAAACGATGTTCAAATGCAATGAAACTTTACACACAAAATTTCAATACTATAAACTATTGGCATGCCAAATTTCATGATATGAATACGTTTACTATGTTTTCACCTTTATAAGCCAAATATGTATATTAGGCCAATTTCAAGCAAACTTTAACAAGTCATTTAAGACACTAAAGCCACATATAACACATAGCCTTTATACACATGGACGAAACATCAAAATCAACTAGTTTGTCTACTTTGCCACAATTCTAGGAGTTCATAGGGACAAAATACTTTACTTTAGGCTCGAGGTGACTTGCCACTTTACCAACAGGCTCTGATCTTGAAACGATAACTCTTAACCTGAAATGTATGGACAATGAATGCATTAGACTTATATAGTCTAAGTGAGGTAGCCATTAACAATGAATGAACATGGTATACTATTTAGCATGCTTTGATGGTGATCATAACATCAATTATATAATAAACATGACATGATCCACATTCATATTAAAAGCATAGTATCAATCATCATATCATCAATGGCAATATCATAATACCTTGAAAAAGCAATATCAATAACCAATAGTTCCCTTGGATCGATTCACGGTAATTGGACACACGAATTCCACCTCCTTAACAAATCTATGAATGGTCAACCCGTCAACATCGCCATTAAGACAAAAAAACACAATACATACCTCCGCCTCGCCAAATCAATATAGGCCGTAGCCCTAGGACTGTAGTCCACCTGTACACTGAGCTCATGAATTCTATGGCATGCCAATTGTATCCAATACTTTTGAATCCAAGGTTCAATAATCAATAATCCAATTACAATATTTTAATAGCAATATATCAATAGCAATGACTCAACATGATATTAATGACAAAAATTCATAATCGATGTTCCAATGTCCTCTTCTATAACGCCCCGGTTTTGGGCCTAGAAGTTTAGAGGTTGAATCGGGCCGATCGTGAACGGTTCGAATCTTTAAGGGAGATTTTAGGAAACACCTAGTTCGGGATGCTTTAAAAATATGGAAAAATATCTAAAAATCCTCATTTATTATATGAATGATTATGGTTAAATCAATTTTACAAAATAAGGTTTGGAAATACTACATTTCGGTGTAGTGACCAAATCGCGGTTTTTGCAAAAGTTAAATAGTGACTGTTTTGTAAAGGATTAAAACTTTAAATCTTTAAGGAGCTAATTTTACCAAAATGTTTTTAATCAGATTTTTCCTTATTTTGGGTGATTTTAATAATGTTTTAATTAAAGGAAATAAAGATTAATTAGAAGGAAAACTATCTTTGACTTTTCATAACTACCTTTCATCAATTTTCTCTCATTTTATTTTCTCTAAATTTCTTTTCAACTAAACACATTTCCTCCATCAATTAGCCTTTGATATTTATTGCTTTTGATGAGATTTCAATCTCCTTTTGATTCCTAGTATTTTCCTCATCAAATCCTCTTGTTTTTACATTGGATTTTCAAGAAAACTTGCCCAATTCAAGGAGAAATCAGCCATTAGAGGTAAGCTTCGTCCTTCTCCTCTAATGATCAGTTCTTTACTAAAATTCCCAAGTTATCAATCCTTTGTTCATGATTTTTGAGTCGCTTTAATGTTAGAAACAAGAAATTGTATTAAAACTCATGGTTTTTTGGAGAGATCTTGATGATTTTCGTGGTTGATGATTAGGCTCTGTTTTAAGGTTGTTTTCTAATGTATTTTGGATGTTAATTGATGTTATAAATGAGTTTTTATCAAATAGATCCCGAATAGGCTTGGATTCCTAAGTTTTGCATGCTAGAAAGGTGGTTTTTTGGGGTGGTTTTGGTGATCTACTGTTGCTGGAGGTATAAGGCCATGTTTATGTTGCTTTTTTATATTAATTGATGTTTAGAAAAGGTTAGAATTGATTGATCTTGGCTGGGCTTTGTTTGGTGAATGTTTGGTGGTATTTTCGGTTATTTCGGGTAGCCGAAATGCTTGTTTTGAGGGGAGCAGCGGGTTAGAATGAGTGGCTGGTGATTTTAATGCATTGTGATGCATTAATTCTCTGTTATTATGTGTTAAAAATAGGGGAGAGTGATCCGGAAGCGATCGAGGTAGCGTTGGAGGTTTCAGATGCTTGGTTGGCTCGTCGGTTAGCATATTGTTGCGTATCGGTAAGTGAGAGCATGTTTTTTCAGATTTGGAATGATGTTGAAAAGAGGTTTGGGAACTTAAATCTAGGCTTGAAGGTCGGTTTATGTTCGGAAGTAAGTGAAGTAGATTTCTCTCTCGATTTGTGCTATTATTGTTTTGAACAATATCAAATGGATTATGATGTGATTGGTTTGGCAATATGGTTTAATTTGCTGTTTGAGCATGGTTTTTAGCATGAGAGTTGGCTATCAAACTTGGGTTGGTGAAGGTAGCATGAAACCAATGTTCCTTGAGAGTATGTGTTGTTAATTTTTGTTTTAAAGGAGTGGTTTAGCATTTTGGCTTTGATGATGTTGCATGCTTTAAAAACAATGGATGTGTTAATGATTTTAACATAATATATTGGCATAGATGATGAGATGATTACCAGATATAATTGGCTGACCAATAGGATGTAGAGTGCACTATAAACTAAAATTCGTATGTGCTCTTGGGATTTGTTCCAAAGAGTGACCCCGATGAGGGGCATTCCATCGGAGTAGGACTTGGTGAAAGACCCAAGCTTTTTGGGATTTGATGTTATTTCCATGAGTAACCGATGATGGGCATTCCATCGGAGTAGGACTTGGTGGAAGACCCAAGCTTTTTGGCATTTGATGTTATTGCCATGAGAAACAGATGATGGGCATTCCATCGGAGTAGGACTTGGTGAAATACCCAAGCTTTGTGGGGAAGGTATATACCGCCATGAGAGTCCGGTGGCGAGATCCCACCGGGGTAGGACTTGACCTCGAGTCAAGCTGTCCGCATATCTGTGTAAAAATAAAATATGATAATGCCAATATATGATAATGAAGTGTGTATCACATGTACCAATTTTTGAACTGTTTTTATGCTATGAGAAATGCATATGAGATATTGAGATTGTGAAATGCTTTTGTGTATCAAGCATGTGTGGCCTTGCCATGAGTTTTGCATAGGTTGTATGCATGAGATAGCTAGATGGTACATGTGGTTTCCAAATGAAGATTTGCTTATGCAAATGAGGTTTTGAGTTTATGTAATGCTTTTGAGTAACAAGCATGTGTGGCTTTGCCATGAGTTTTGCAGTGGTTGAATGCAATAGATAGATAGATGGTACATGTGGTTTTCAAATGGTGTTTTGCTTTGAAAGGATTTTCAAACATGAGAAAGAAAAAGTGTGAAATGGAATTGGTTTCCAAGAAAATTGGTTTAAGCTTTGCATGAAGAGTTTATGTATGAGGAGTTTAAATGGAAGTAATTGCAAGAATATTGTTGAGATTGAGTTGCTTGTAGCGTTTGAGTTTAATGTTGGTTTTTATGTCGAGCAATGCATGATTTAAGGCAATGATGTTTTAAATGAAGATTTCAAGCAATACATTGGTTTATGGAGGTGTGATTGTAAATAAAGAGTGTTTTACAGATTTGCTGCATTGATGGTGTTTTGGTTTTGAGCATTCCTCACTAAGCATTATGTGCTTACGCTCCTTTTTGTCCATCAATGCAGATAATTGAATTTGGGACAACAAGAAGCAAGGGATTCAAGAAGAGCTCCACTTGAGAAGTATGCTTTGTTATAGCTATAGATAATAAAGGCAATGGGGGGGGGGAATCCTTTACTTTGTTGTGTGATGAGATTGTTTACCATGAGCAAAGTCCGGTTTATGGTTTAATACTTGAAGATGGCCTTTATGTAATGTTTGGATCCTCGTTTTGTATCTTAGCGTTGCTATTCGATATGTTTAAAAGTAGGTTCATTCGAATTGCATGAGATGAATGAGTTGATGGCTTAATGTTTGCAATGTGCCTCGCTTTTGATGAATATATTAGTCTTGATTCTTTAACAAGATGCTGGTATGTTATGGAATGTTTTGGAGCATGTTCGATGGTGTTAAGATGTGAAAAACCAGAGTTTTCTGCTGTTGCAGGGCAGGGTGTATCGAAACACCCTTATCTGTTCCGAAACAGGGGCCCGAAATGGCCAAGGTGTTTCGGAACGGGTGAAGGTGTTTCAGAACATTTTGGCTACTAGAGAGGGTTGTTCCGATACTAGTCTCGGAACGCACCTGAGTTCTGAAAGAGTCAACACCGTTTTGATACGGGTGTTTTGGTACGAAGGTCAGCATTTTGAAACGGTTAACTGTTGGTCTGTGCGTTTGAATTATTTCAAGTTTTCAAGTCTTACATTATAGTCCTAAATGTCGTAGATGCAATTGCATGAGTTTGGAATGTCCTTTTAAGCTGAAATTTGACAGAGAGGCATGTGATATGACTAATTATTTATTGGTAAGCTTAAAATCTGCAAAGTCCTTATATTTCACGAAATTTAGATTTTGGTCCCTAAAAGTGTATGTCTTGCAATTGAGTCATTAAATGTTTTTCGGTCGTTGTGTTTTTCTCTCCCGTGGCTCTTGAGTGTTCGCATAGGCTTAATGCGCATCTAAAAAGGTTAAAATGAAAGAAGGTCGTTAATCAATGTTGACTTTCGGGTTTACTTTGGTTTTCCCCGTGTGATCTTCATAGTTTGGGTCTAGCGTCTAGGTCGGGCTAAGGGGGTTACATTTGTTGGTATTAGAGCTATGTTGCGAACTTTTGGGACGATGGTAAGTTTGTGGTAAGTTTTTATGGTAAGTGTTGGATGTCTATTCTGGTGCGTGGTTGAAAGTTTGATGAAAAATATGTTTTTGAGTGAAATGTTGATGTTTTTATCATGCCTAATTGTTATGATTCATATGTGAGTTAATAACATGTATTGATGATGCGATGATGTGGTGAGCTGATTTTGAATAATGAAAATTATGATGAGTGTGATATGTGGCTATTATGCTGTTGAAGATGAATGTTGTATGATGAGAGCCTGATTGAAGTGTTGCTGAATGATATGCCCGATGTTTGTAATATCAATGTTATATTTGATTATAGTGACATATAGAAGGGGAAATTTGGGGTACCCATTGCCTTATTATTATAGCAGATGTGTTAATTTGTAGTTGGAGTCTTGAATCCTTGCTTGAAGCTGGCATGATCGTTTGTTTGTTTTGTTATCATTGCCTTGTTAATAATAGCACAATGGAATCGATGAGAGAATTGCAATCGGGTACGATTGTTGCTGCTTTAGAGTAGGTTGTTGGGAGGTGGAATTCATCATTTGGTGAGAGTGTATCGTTTCAGTCGTTAGTGCTTGGAGTTGAGGCGGTAGGGCAGAACAAGATGGCTGGTCATGTGATGAAAGGTTTGACATCGGTGGTTCGGGAGATGTCAGGAACATCTCTGGCCGCGGTGAAGGTAGGGTCTGTGTGTGTGCCAGTTGTGGGACATGCGAGTTTGTCGAAGCAGCGTCTACGTGATTTTGGGGCTGTTGAGTATCATGGTTCGACGCCTGAGGCGTTCGAGGCTTGGTTAGCCAGTATAATTCAGATTATGGATCAGGAAGGGTGTGACAGCGCCTGTAAGCTGAGAAGTGTTGTCTCGTTAATGTTGGAGGATGCTTGTGTTTGGTGGACTTCTGTGTCGGTCACAACAAATATCCACGGTATAGATTGGGAATTCTTTTTATCTGCCTTTAATAGGAGATATCTTGGAGATAAGTTTTTAGGGGTCAAACAACGTGAGAGTGTGACTTCGGTTTATGAGGGTGAGAAAAATACAAGCAACAGAGTTGTGAGTTCTGGCCTCGAGAGTGGCAGTGTAAGAGACTTTGTGATAGAAGGATTCACTTGAAGTAGGGTTTTGGTGGTAGTGCTGATGTGGGTCAAGTGCAACAGGACCAAGGAGTAGTAGTTCAGTTACTGGAGTGCGACCATTGTAGAAGGCGTCACATTGGGGTTTGCTGGGGTGTTGGAGCTTGTTGGAATTGTGGTTCAATGGAGCATGTGAAACGAAATTGTCCTCAAGTAGTGAGATCAGTTTCAATGCGTGCAAAAGAGTCTCAAAAGGGTCGTGAGCACGGCCGAGACAAAGTTCGGAGGTGGCAAGAAGGACAAAGAGGTGTAAGGTGTATGGAGGGTGGATCTTGTTGGAATTGTGGGTTAGTTGGATATTTGAGGCGAGGTTGTCCGGAGTTAGCTCGGGGTGGTCAAGGTGGAATGTTTGTCGAAGCTCCTTGCGAGTGTGAGTGCGGTCAGGGTTCTTTACAGCAGGGGGACGATGATGACCATAAGGTGTTGATTGGTGTTGTGGCGGTGCGGCTGAAGAATGGTGGTTCTGCGGGAGAGGAAGTTTGTCTATTGAAGCTCCAGAGCAATGAAGTGATTGCAGGTACCTTTGCTAAGCAATCTTTGCCAATGTTATCTTTGATTGGTTCTGGTTTTGGGTTTTCTTGTGTAGTAGATAAGGTCCTATGGTTAGTGAGTTGGGTAGTAACTGGGTTGTATTTGGGAACAACATTAGTGGCGGTGAGTGTAATAGTTGGAGTAGTTTGTTGTTAGCGAGTTGTTAGAATGGTGTGACTGGAAAAGTTGGAAGTGGGGTAAGAGGTTGTTCTTGGGCGGGTTCTGAGGACGTTATTGGTAAGTGTGAACCGACATACATGCACAGTTAAATCATTTGTATATACATTATATATATGTTGGTACATGCATACATGTGACACGACATTAGAGGTTTGCATACATGTACACAGGCATTGATAGGGCATGTAGGTGACCATGCATATGAACATTCACACTTGCGAATGGCTAATTGGATCCGATAGTGTTGTGGGAGGATTAGGGTAGCTTGTGGGTTTAAAGTGTTGTTTTGGTGCTAGGTGGATGCTAGAAGTGATGGTAGGAAGTAAACAGGTTGCTGGTAGTAATGAGTGTGGTCTAGCCTGTTTGGCGAGAGGAAAGGTGTTTAGGTGTTTTAAGAGTTTTAGCGGTATGGTGGTAAGAGGTGACCGTTTAGAGTTAGAATCGGTCGAGGTTGTTGAGGTGTAGTTGAAGGTAGTTGAGAATAACAGATAGGTGTTGTAGTTTCTTTGTGTTGGACGGTTGTTGTAGGCTAGCGGATGTGTTTCCGAAGTGTTGATGCATCCTTGTATAGATGGCTTCGATAAGATGGTTGTTCTAGGTGGGTGACAGTTCGGCAGTAACCTTAGGGGAGTTGGAAGAAGGTTATGATGAGAGCTTTAGATGAGGTTTTGCTTAAGATGAGTAGGGGTTTCATGGTCTTAGTATGTATTGTATGTGGATGGAATGGGTGGCCAGGTAAGTTGTGAAAGCTATAGAGTATGCGTTCGGACAGTTATAAGTGTTTGGGAATGAATTCTATGTGTGGTGCATTGCGGTTGTCCGTGGGTGAGGATTAAGAGTTGTTATGGGTGGCATCCAAGTAAGATTGGTAACATGGTCAAAGCGTGAAGGGGAAAGGTAATGTAAGTTCAAAGGTCAGTGTTAGTCTGGTTGGGTCCTTGGGAGAGGGTGGTTTGTTGGCTGAGTGTAAGTAAATCTTCCTTGAGACAGTTGAGGTAGGCGAAGCAACTGTTGGAGTTAAGGTTGGTGTCTCGTGACGAGGATTTTCGGATGTTGTGTGGGTAATTTTTTTTGTTGAGCTGTTAAGGCAGATGATGGTAGCGGATGAGAGGGAATGTTGTTAATACGTTGGGGAACGTGGGTAAGCAGTTGTTGCTTAAGAAATTTTTTCTTGTCGTGGTGATCTTCGAGCAGGAGTTGAGCGGATTATAAGAGGTTTTGGAAAGTGGAGTAGGTTGTAGAACACATGATGGCTGAAGAATGAATGGGTTGGTGTCACCGTGTGTGTTTTGCTGAAGGAATTATGAGGAAAGGCGGAGTGTGTTGCAAAGGTTTAAGAGTTATTTGGGTTGTTGCAAGTCTTGCGCCGTGAGTGGTGATGTGGAAGTTGGGTGTAGAGTAAGTTTAATTTGAGGGTTTTTGGATCGTGGAGGTTGAGGAGTGTGTTGGTTTCGTTGTGCTTTGGTTGAGGATGTTTTCCGTGATGGTTATGCCTCTTGTGCTTATGTTGCGTTTTGTTTTGGGAGGTTTGGTATCGCGCTTCCTTCGCAAGTTGAAATTTTGAGGATGAAATTTCTTAAGAGGGGTTGAGTTGTAACGCCCCGGTTTTGGGCCTAGAAGTTTAGAGGTTGAATCGGGCCGGTCGAGAACGGTTCGAATCTTTAAGGGAGATTTTAGGGAACACCTAGTTCGGGATGCTTTAAAAATATGGGAAAATATCTAAAAATCCTCATTTATTATATGAATGATTATGGTGAAGTCAATTTTACAAAATAAGGTTTGGAAATACTACATTTCAGTGTAGTGACCAAATCGCAGTTTTTGCAAAAGTTAAATAGTGAATATTTTGTAAAGGATTGAAACTTTGAATCTTTAAGGAGCTAATTTTACCAAAATGTTTTTAATCAGATTTTTTCTTATTTTGGGTGATTTTAATAATGTTTTAATTAAAGGAAATAAAGATTAATTAAAAGGAAAACTATCTTTGACTTTTCATAACTACCTTTCATCAATTTTCTCTCATTTCATTTTCTCTCAAACACATTTCCTCCATCAATTAGCCTTTGATTTTTATTGCTTTTGATGAGATTTCAATCTCCTTTTGATTCCTAGTCTTTTCCTCATCAAATCTTCTTGTTTTTACATTGGATTTTCAAGAAAACTTGCCCAATTCAAGGAGAAATCAGCCATTAGAGGTAAACTTTATCCTTCTCCTCTAATGATCAGTTCTTTACTGAAATTCCCAAGTTATCAATCCTTTGTTAATGATTTTTGAGTTGCTTTAATGTTAGAAACAAGAAATTGTATTAAAACTCAAGGTTTTTGGAGAGATCTTGATGATTTTCGTGGTTGATGGTTAGGCTCTGTTTTGAGGTTGTTTTCTAATGTATTCTGGATGTTAATTGATGTTATAAATGAGGTTTTATCAAACAAATCTCGAAAATCAATAAGAGATTATTAGAATCAATATGACAATATCAATACTTGGAATAGCTATTAGCTATTACACAAAAGCTTATCTTAAAGCTTTTAACTTGAACTTAAGCATTCAATGATCAAGAGGATTGATAATTGATTTAGGGATTCCACTTACTCGATCAGTAGCTAGGGATTGATGTTCTTAAATCAAAGAAAGCCTAAGCTTAAGGATCACAAATTGAGAGGTGTATGCTTAGGAGCTCAAGGTTGAAGACAATGGAGATGTGTGCTTGTTCATTCAAAGCAAGAAGATGGAGTTGGTCTCGGTGAAAGCTAAACAAGGACGAGAACCTTTTTCCCTTTATTCATTTTCTAAGATTAATCATTCCCCACCTCACCTATGACAAATTAGAAGGTTTCCCTGAACCAAGGGTAAGCTTAAAATATTATTTCTTATCTTCTCTATAACTTATCAATACCAATCATAAAGATGACTATAAGCCATCCTTTTGGATTACTTCCACGTGGGGAGGGACAACAATAAGTAGGTGAGTCATCACCTCCTCTCTTTTTTTCAATTTGACCTTTGAACAAATTTGAATTAGGGGACCCGTTTCGAAATGCGTGAAGCTGTATCGAAACGGCTAAGCAAAAGTCAAAAGTTAGTTAAAACTGTTAGAACTGTATCGAAACACCCTACAATCATTTCGAAATTCCTTACCTATGCCGTTATGATACGAGTCTTACTGTATCGAAACGCCTCGCTCAAAAAAACATCATTTTAGGCATTTCCAAGGAGGCCTTTAACAAAGAATAATTTCAATTAGGGTCTCTTAACAATATAATTTATAATTTAGGCGGTAAAGATACGATATTTGAACATTTTAATATCAATACTCCGATCATCGGAATCCTATTCCGACTAGCCCCATTTTTTGTGGCTTTACAACTCTCCCCTTTACGAAAAATTCGTCCTCAAATTTTTACCTAAAATAACGTTGTGATCATCACTTGTTATTTGCCTCTTACATGGTACATATGTGCAAAAGCTTTAGATTTAGGTCGGTACGATGCTTTAGATGAACCTCCAGATTTCTCGAAGGATCCTTGTCTTGTTCCCTTGCCTCGAAAAGATTGAACATGGGATGGATTAGTCTATATAGAAGCAGGCTTGTTAGGGTTCTTGGGGCAACCTCGAATGAGGTGACCCATCTCTCCATAAAAGAAAAATGCACCGGATTTCTTACGACATTTTCCTTCGGGGTGCCGACATTGACAAAAATTACACTTGGGAATTCTTGTCTCTTGTTTAGAGCCGACAACGCTTCTAATGGGATTGAAACCTAAAGGATAATGAACAACAACTTGAGGTTTAGCAAAATACTCATACTGGTAGGTTGTGAATAAACATTCTGTTCCAAACCATGATGCTTCCTTTTCTTGAAAGATTCAGAGAAATGAGACTCATCTCGATTTCTCTTTTTAGACTTGTTGGACCCACTAGTCCTCTGAGTCCTTTGTGCACATTCAGTAGCTTTAACCCTATTCACAAGGTCTTAGAAATCAGTGATACATAATGTTGTGAACATAAGACGTAACTCATCGTTAAGTCCAACAATGAACATCCGACACTTCTCTTCCTCCTTGATATATTCAGCATCATATCTATAGTGTTTGCAAAAGTCATGGATGTATTACTCGATCGGTCGTCCACAATGCTTGAGATGAAGAAAGATGCTTCGCGTCTCGGCAAGATAGAATTCACTTATGTATTTCTTATAGAATTCTTTAAGGAAGAACTCCCAATTCACAATGTTTTCAGAGACAGTAAGGATAGTTGTCTCTCACCAATGTAGAGCTTTATCAGCAAGGAACGCAAGGGCACATTTAAGCTTATGTTCATCCGAATAATGTAATTGATTATTCAAGATTCTTAAAGTATTGTCCAACCAATACACAACAACTTCAGGATTGTCATCATCCTGACCAGTGAAGGTGTAGGCTCGGTATTAAGATAGCATATCAATAGTGGCTCGAGTATGTTGGACAGCAGGAGCGGTGGGTTGCACAACTTGCTCATCCCTCATTGCAGTCATAAACTGCTTGAACATGTCAGCCATGTTCTTGTAACAATTAGCCTGAGCAGTAGGTGCTATAGGCTCGGTATTCTGAACTGGAGGATCCTGCGGATACAGTGAATTCAGAGGATTTCCTCCTCTCATCTCCTCACCATAAGTTGAGGAGCCAGCGGGAAGCTCATCAATGTGAGCTTCATTAGAGTTAGACATCTATAAATAAAAGATCGGATTAGCCGACAAGTCATAATACTGATTAAATAACTCCTATGTGGCAAAGTAACACAATATACAATACGGACACACATATTTTTAGTCCAGAACTGACTAAATTCTAGCTCTTATACCACAAATGTAACACCCCCTTCCCGGCCTGGTCGAGAACCGGTTCGGAGTGTGTTATCGGTAACCAGTACAATAAAATTTCATATGATAACCAACACTTGAACAATGTCATGCAATAATACATTACCAAAATGCATCTTAGTCCAATTAACCCATTAGGAAACAATAACTAATCATTTAGGGTCAATTCTTAACTATTACAAGTTTTAGGGACTAAACAGTAAATCTATCAAATTAGAGGTTTTTTGATGCAATTGACTATACCATAATGAAATTCGATTCAATATTGATAAGTCTGTAAATTTTCATGCAATTCAAAATTCATTTACTCATCCAATTGAATTGTCCTAAATATAGTGACCAAATTGTGAACAATGTAAACCTTCAGTTTATGCCTTTTAACCAACTTAACTAACCTTGTATCGAAACACCTTAATGTTGTTTCGATAAAAGTGTACGATGGTCAACCTGAGTTGACTTTTCTCAATAGACCGTATCGATACGGACAAGCCCTGTACCGGTACGGGTTGACTCTCATTGACTTTGACTTTAACCCGTTTCGATATAGGTTAGACTCGTATCAAAACAGAGGATTCTAGTAGCAAAATGTTTCGATACAGCTCTATACCGTATCGATACGCCATGTTCCTTAAGTTCAATTATGCTTAATCGTATCGATAGACCATGACCCCGTATTGATACGGTCTGACCTATAATGACAGATTTTTGCTGGTTTTTAATCAAGTTGACCTATCAGACGATGTTCAAATGCAATGAAACTTTACACATAATATTTCAATACTATAAACTACTGGCATGCCAAATTTCACGATCATAAAAATACGTTTACTATGTTTTCACCTTTTAATGCCAAATATGCATATTAGGCCAATTTCGACCAAACTTTAGCAAGTCATTTAAAGCATTTAAGCTACATATAACACATAGCCTTTATACACATAGACAAAACTTCAAAATCAACTAGTTTGTCTACTTTACCACAATTCTAGGAGTTCATAGGGACAAAATACTTTACTTTAGGCTCGAGGTGACATGCCGCTTTACCAACTAGCTCCGATCTGGAAACGATAACTCTTAACCTGAAATGTATGGACAATGAATGCATTAGACTTATATAGTCTAAGTGAGGTAGCCATTAGCAATGAATGAACATGGTATACTATTTAACATGCTTTGATGGTGATCATAACATCAATTATATAATAAACATGGCATGCTCCTCATTCATATTAAAAGCATAGTATCAATCATCATATCATCAATGGCAATATCATAATACCATGAAAAAGTAATATCAATAACCAATAATTCCCTTGGATAAATTCACGGTAATTGGATACACGAATTCCACCTCCTCGCCAAATCAATGAATGGTCAACCCGTCGACATCGCCATTAAGAACAATACATAATACACCCCTCTGCCTCGCCAAATCAATATAGGTCGTAGCCCTAGGACCGTAGTCCACCCGTACACTGAGCTCATGAATTTTATGGCATGCCAATTGTATCCAATACTTTCGAATCCAAGGTTCAATAATCAATAGTCCAATTACAATATTTCAATAGCAATATATCAATAGCAATGATTCAACACAATATTAATGACAACAATTCATAATCAATGTTCCAATGTCCTCTCCAATACTCAACAATCAATGATTCTACATGTCAATGCTTCAATGATTTCAATGATAACAATAACAATGCTACGGACAATAATTCGATGCAATACTCACCAAGACTTAACAATATAGCTTTCAATAATGTTTTATGCAACACCCTTAAATTCAATGGTTAGTAAATCAATAATCAATAGTTCGAGATGACACCTAGTCACTCTCGAGACTCCGGCTATACTTACCTCGATAATCCGAAGCTTCTAAGGCTCTCGAATGACAATCCCTTTATCCCTAGACTTTGTTGGAGGTGTCAGATTAACTTCCTCCAATTCTTGAGCTAGGAAAAACAATAAGAGGTTATTAGAATCAATATGACAATATCGATACTTGGAATAGCTATTAGCTATTAGAAAAAAGCTTATCTTAAAGCTTTTAACTTGAAATTAGGCATTCAACGATCAAGAGGATCGATAATTGATTTAGGGATTCCACTTACCTGATCAGTAGCTAGGGATTGATGTTCTTAAATCAAAGAAAGCCTAAGCTTAAGGATCAAAAATTGAGAGGTGTATGCTTAGGAGCTCAAGGTTGAAGACAATGGAGGTGTATACTTGTTCATTCAAAGAAAGAAGATGGAGTTGGTCTCGGTGAAAGCTAAACAAGGATAAGAACATTTTTCCCTTTATTCATTTTCTAAGCTTAATCATTCCCACCTCACCTATGACAAATTAGAAGGTTTCCCGCAACCAAGGGTAAGCTTAAAATATCATTTCTTATCTTCTCTATTTCTTATCAATACTAATCATAAAGATGACTATAAGTCATCCTTTTGGGTTACTTCCACGTGGGGAGGGGCAGCAATAGGAAGGTGAGTAATCACCTCCTTATTTCCTTTCAATTTAACCTTCGAATAGATTTGAATCAGGGGACCCATTTTGAAACGCATGAAGTTGTATCGAAACGGCTAAGAAAAATTCCAAAAGTTAGTTAAAACCGTTAGAATTGTATCGAAACACTCTATAATCGTTCAAAACGCCTTACATAGGACGTTTTGATACGATTCGTACCGTATCCAAATGCCTAGCTTAAGAAAACATCATTTTAGGCATTTCCAAGGAGGTCCTTAACTAAGAATAAGTTCAATTAGGGTCCCTTAAAAATATAATCTATAATTTAGGCAGTAAAGATACAATATTTGAACATTTTAATATTAATACTCGATCATCGGAATCCAATTCTGACTAGCCCCGTTTTTGGGGTGTTACAGATGTGGTAAACTCGAGCAAATGTTCGAGATTCTTGGTAGGTAGCATTATAGCTTGACCCCGGTTCTTGCCAGAATTTCCCGATTTAGCTTGTTTAGCTCCCTTTCCTCTCGGTGATGGTGCAAAATTTTGGTTCATAGGTACACGAGCTGGAACTTTTTTAGGATTTTGAGGGCAATCATTGATATAGTGGTCAGCTTCACCATACAAATAACAGGTATCCGCCTATCCTCTACACTACCCCGGATGATGTTTCTGGAAAAAATTGCATAAAGGAATATGTGATTCTTTCCTCGTATTTCCCGTACTGTTCGCAGAGGTTGTAGGTGCCAATGATTTCACCACAGTTTGAGGTTTAGGCATGTAATTACCCTTTGGAGAAGAAAGGAATGTTGTGGAACCACTTCCTTAGTTCTTCGATTTTTTTAAAGGTCTAGGAGGCTTATTGTCATAACGAGGTCTTTTATTTCCCTGAGAACCGTTTCTTTTTCTCTTTTCTGATTCATCTTCGCTTCAATAGCTATGGCTCGGTTTACCAAACTTTGGAAGTTTGTGATCTCCAGAGCCGTAAATAGGGGACTTTACTCATCACTTAGCCCGTTGATAAACATTCTACATTTGTCCTCTTATTTCTTAATATATTCTGACCAATACTTGTAGTATTTGCAGAATTCACTAACATATTGTTCAATGGGTTTGCCCTATTGTCTCAAATACAGGAATTGACGTCTCTTTTCAGCCAAATATTGTTCACTCATGTATTTCTTTCGAAACTTTTTAAGAAAGAAATCCTAGGTTACATCTCCAGCCGGTGCAGTAAAGGTTGCCGTCTCCCACCAACTCAAAGCTTCATCAGCCAGCAAAGCAACATCACATTCGACATTCTGATTGAATGATGGCATCCCATTGTTATTCTGCCTCCGGGCATTGTTGTTCTGATGATGGGCATTATATTGGTTACCTCTTTGATTTCCCCAAGCTAAATTTGGGTGTTGTCTCCAACCTGCATTGTAAGTATTAGTGTTAGAATTATAGTAATGGCCAAAATTACCAATAGAATTTACCGACTCATTGTTGGCAGGGCAATCATCCGTGTGACGATCTTCTCTACATATTGTGCAAAATGGTTCTAATGCCTTGACTTCTCGGGAATCATTACTCTTTTGCAAAGTTTTCTCAATGCTAGTAAGATTGGAAATTTGAGCATTAATGGATGTTAGTGCATCTAGCTCATATTTTCCAGCTGATTTCGTGTCGGTCCCTAGTTTGGCAGTGGGATACTCAAAATCGTTGGCAGCAATCCTCTCAAGGATGCTAACTGCTTCTGTGTAATTCTTATCTAAAAGTGAACCATTTGTCTAAGAGTCAACAACTTTCTTGGCATGGGCATTAAGTCCATTGTAGAAGGTCTCTATTTGAGTACAATTGGGTAGCCCATGCATAGGACACCTCCTCAACAAGTCTTTGAATCTCTCCCAAGCCTCATATAAAGTCTCGTCATCAGCCTGCCTAAACGTCGTGATCTCGTTTCTCAGCCTAGCATTAAGCTTCGGTGGTTGGTATCGCAATAAAAACTTTCGGCATAGATATGCCCATGTAGTCACTAATCCAAGTGGCAAAGAACTTAGCCACATCTTAGCTCTATCTCTAAGGGAAAATGTGAACAATTTCAGCTTCACTGTATTCTCCGGAACTCCAGGTTACTGAAATAGTTGGCAAACTTCCATGAATTGATTCAAGTGTTGCCTTAGATCTCTAGTGGATGATCCATCAAACTAAAATACATTCAAAAGAATTTGAATCATTACCGGTTTAAGTTCAAAATTGGCAGTATTTAGCTCTGTGCCAACTAGGCCTGGCATCAAATTGTCAAAATTTGGTGCCCAATGCTCTCTAATAGGTCTCTCTATGGCATCGTCTACAACGGGTGTGGCAGGATCAGCTGGTATCCCTCCATGTATAGGTGGATCTACTTAACTGTGTGGAACACCATCTACTCTTCCATTACCATTTTGAGCCATCTCTCTGATTTTATTTTTCAGTTTGTGGTAGGTTAGTTCGATTTCAGTATCCAATGGTTGATAGTTCGTAAGGCGGATCATGGTCATACACCAAACAAAACAGATAAGTAAAATAAAAAAATCAAGTAAAAACAAAACAATAAACTATGTTGCAATCCCCAGTAATGGCGCCAAAAACTTGTAGACATTTGTGAGTGCTTGGGGAAAAGAGGTAGAAAATGTATTGGAAATGTAAAAAAATAGTGCCAATGTTGAGTCTTTTGCGTGCAAGTATACATGGTCTACAAGTAATATAGTAATGAGTTGAGTATCGTCCCACAAGGATTGGCCAAGAGTTTGAATGCTTTGAATGTTTACTTGTCAAGGGGAAAATGTTGTTTGATTTGGGAGTTGTTTGAAAATGTTTTAAAAGAAAAGGAAAATAAAATAAAACAATGTTGGCAAGGAGAATGTCAAATGGGTATGAGCGTTGGTAATGGGTGCCTGGTTTTCACGCTATTCATGTCATGCCAGCCTTTAATAATGTAATTCCCTTGCATCATTTAACGAGCAGATTCAACGTTGGCAATGCCTCTTTCGATGGTAAATGCCAAAAATTAACCATGTAAAAACCCCTACATTTCTATAGTGATGTTTTTTCAATAATTAATTTGATTAAGTCCCAATATATACTCCTAAAGGGTAGATTAACTTCAGAAGTAAGCTCATCTACTTGAACATCTTCTTACGAAACATTTCGCCTTAGTATCTGAAAACATCTCATTGCCTCTAAGTCTGTTAAGATATTAAGGCTCAATTAGCCAACAATGCCAGCTTTCGCTTAGCACAATTTTGATAAAAATTGAAGAACATGCGAGATATGGAAAATGATGCCGAAGCATTTCGATTATTTAAAACTAAACATAAAAACAACGTTCAACGCAAACATCCCCCACTGAGTATTAAATTAGTTCATGGTGAGGGTATCAGCCAAAAAACCTTCAACGTTTTGCAAGGACGTCATCATTTAAAAGAAAATAAAAACAACTAAACAAAGAGAATAGGCGAGAAGAAGGTCTCTCGATGCAGCCCTTGAAGGTTCAGGCTCTCGGTCAAGCTGGTCGACACACGTCTACTTGGTGCAGCTGGTCGTTGATTGATCTTTCGATCTCCCAATCGTCCTTCAAATGCGTGCTTGATCGTTCTTTAAATAGGCGTGCAAGGAAGACCTAGGATAAGCTTGTTGAGTTTGAATTTTAACTATTCAAGGGATAAGGGATGTGATCATCTTATCCAAAGTTCGAATATGAGCTGATCAGGTAAGAGATGACGTCATATGTCGTCACTGCTTCGCCAACCAAGCTTGGCACTATTTTTTTGCTATTTTTTGGAGTTTGATCCAATCACTATTTTCTCGCAGCCTGATATGGTCTTAGTTTCTCAGGTTCAACAGCTAATTGGTAGAGCATCAAATTCCTCTTCTCTGCCAACCGGTGCTTTGGCAATGTTTGGTCCATCTGTGCCAACTACATCTTTGCATTCTCTCTGGCATTCCTTCCTACGCTGTTGTGTTCTGCCAACTGCTATGCCAAGCCTACAAAAATGGCAATAAAACAACCCTTCACACTAACATAGGCAAAATTCCTAACTCTTTATGCAAATGCATGAAATTAACAACTAAATGTACTCAAAAGCAAGCAAAGTCAATGTAAAATAGGCATAAAAATTAATACTTTTGAAGAGTTAACAAAGAGCATTCCAAGGACCAAAGGAAGAGGAAGGCTTGATCTAGAAGGGGTTGTTTCCAGCTTTGGAAGAAAGGTTAGTACACCACTAACTCCTTTGTATTCCTGGAAATCATAAATTAGATTGCTTGTTGCTTGGTTGATGTTTTTGTTGTTTGAGAGCTTGAGACCCATTTAGTGGCTAAATATGAAATTGGTGTTAAAATGGTTAGGCTTGTAAACGAATCGAACGAACACGAACGAGGGTGTGTTCGTGTTCGTTCGTTTAACTTTAGCCAAATAAATGAACGAACACGAACATAAACGAACACAAAATTTATTGTTTTTTGTTTGTTCGTTAAGGAATGTAACTTGTTCGTGTTCGTTCATGATCATTCGTTTAAATGATAAACGAACATAAACGAACACAAACGAAAGTAAACGAACATAGACGAACGTAAACGAACACAAACGAACGTAAACGAACATAGACGAACGTAAACGAACACAAACGAATGTAAACGAACATAGACGAACGTAAACGAACACAAACAAACATAAAATAGCAACTACATAAAATTCATAAATATAAGCTGCAACTTTAGAGTTAATTTGTTCGAGTACGACAAAAAACATGTATACATAATAAATAAGCTACATGAAAGTAATAAAGCTAAACGTCTTAAAGTTAATTTGTTCGACAAAACAAACTTCTTAAAATCCAAACGTCTTCAACAATCTTCAACTTGCATTCATGAACAATCGCCAATTTACCATTCATCTTGATCAGAACAAAAAAAGAAATTATATTAAATTAAAGAAGTTATAACAAAAATAAAAAATACATTAAATTATCGAAGTTATACTAGTTCATTCATCCTCATTCTTCAAGGAAGCTCAACAGATACAATATCCTCATTTAGCCTAGACAAACCCCAAAAAAGTATTAGTCATATAAAACTAAATTCATTTAAATTTTTTGAAAGGAAATCCATTAAAATTTAAAACATAAAAATATCTCGTTTTTATTTTTTCTCCAACACATAGTATTGACGATATCGATCGGCTCCACAAATAAGCATATCTACCATTTTAGTTCCTAAAGAGGAACGATGTGGATCAATAACCCTTCCACCAGCACTGAAAGCAGATTCAGAAGCAACGGTAGTGACTGGAATTGCCAACATATCAGCTGCCATTTTGGACAAAATCCTAAACTTAAGATTTTTATCCTTCCACCACCCCAAGGCATCAAAATATACACCAAGCTCGCCAATGTAAACTCCTTCTTCCAGATAAGTGTTCACTTCTGACTTTGTAGACGAAAAAGTATCAACACTTCTAATATGTTGATCATACTTAGTTATGCCAGTTTTGATACCTTTACCAAACTGTCTGGTTATAGAGCTAAAACCACTCTTATAAGTACCACCAGCACTAACACCTTGACTCTCACCAACTTCAGTAGATGAAACAACATTTGTTGCTTTATGAGCCTCAACATATTCTTGGTACAACTCATATAAACTATCTCGAACTATTTTCATTTGTCTCGGAGCCTCGTTAGGTAAAAAATGGAATTGAAAGAAAACTCAAGCAATTTTATTTTATACATGTTAGAGAAAATATCAGCAATTGAAATCAAATAATAACATTAAAAGAAAATTAAAACAATTTAATATTATACATGGGATCTAAAATGACACCAATTGAAATCAACAAATTACAAGTGCTCCAATACTTGTCAACTTTTCTCTTCATCTTCATAGCCATTGCCATCATGTAATCACTTCCATCCAAAACCACTGTATCCAATGCTTCTTTTATCCCAAATAATTCGCTAAGAAATAAATTAGAGGTACGATCCTATAATATAAAAAGGAAATATTAGTAAATCTTACATGAAAGAATGACTTGTATTAAAAAATCAAAAGAATCAAGTAATACCTGAAATGATTTTTGTAGCTTCATTGAAAAGTGCCAAGAATGAGCAAACATCTTCAACTTTTTTCCAGTCTTCTTCGCTCGGTAAAGTAGTGTATGTAGACTCTTGATCGACATAATTCACAAACACTTCTTTGAACTCCAAAGCAATAAAAAACATAGCATATGTAGCATTCCATCGAGTAGTGACATTAAAATCAAATGCTTCTTTGGCATTGAAAGTTGTTTGGCGAGTTCACTAAAGATATACAACCGACCCAAAGAGGCATTCACATGTTTCACACTCTCACGAACATTATGAATTATGTCTTCAATTTCTCCAAGACCATCCTGAACTAACAAATTAAGAATATGTTCACAACACCGCACATGAAACAATTTTCCACCAACAACAAGTTTATTCTGAAGATACAAATTTTCCATCAACTTCCTAGCCACCACGTCATTGGTCTTAGCATTGTCCACTGTCAAAGTAGCCACCTCTGTCTCAATGTTCCACTCTTTCAGACACTTGAAAAGGGAATCATAAATCCAAACTCCAGAATATGGTGGAGGCACGTCAACAAAACTTAATATGCACTTGTGAAGCTTGAACTCGGAATCTACAAAATTGCATGTAACTACCATGTAATGAATATTTTGACCCGGTGTCCACATATTTGTAGTGATTCTCACACGCTTGATAGTATTTAAAAACTTTTGAATTATTTTCTTTCCAATCTCATAACTGGAAACATAATCTCGTCTAATAGATGCATGTGAGATCCTGTTAAATATTGGATTGCTTTTTTCATTACCACACTAAACAATTCATACTCCACAAAATTAAAAGGTAACTCATGAACCATGATCATGTGGGGAATAACCTCTCTCATCCTCGCATTGTCAAATTTTTAATTTTGAATCACAGGTGAAGAATCTGATTTTCTAGGCAACACTTTTAAATTTAACTGACCTCTATTAACCGATTTTAGCTTTGGGCAATCACCAATATGCCTATGCAACGGTGTGGTGGTTCCATCTTTAAGTTTCTTAATCTTTTCTTCGCAATGGATGCACTCACACACTTTTGTTCCATTAGATAACTTAACCAAACAAAAATGTTTCCAAACTCATGACGTCTTCTTTCTCTTTGTTTTAGTGAATGGAGTTGATTCTTCATTATTAGCTGCATCAACTTGTTCTGCACCACCACCAACAGCTGCAACAGCTTCTACATCATTAGCGGCAATAACAATATCTTTAGGATTTTTTTGTATTTTCCATGGTTGGAGTGTTTGAACTTAATTCAAATTCGGTTGATTCAAGTGAGAAATAATTGTCTAAATATTGATCGTCATGAAAGTGGAATGGACCACTACATGAACCATCAGACATCTGTAGTTCAACAATGAGTAAATGAATGTTAAACAAGTAAGACATAATACTAAAATACTAATGTTAGGCCCAAAACATTAAATTTAAAATTATGTGTTAAACATATTTAGATAATTGTATAGATAATGGTTTGTATTTAAAAGTCTGTGTTAAACATTAAATTCTCCATCAAATTTAGTGAGGCGGCCATCATCATCTTTGTAGTGTAAGTTAACATCCAGAGAGATGATCAATAAAAAGTAAAGTTTAGATAATGGTTTGAGTTTCCATGATAGTAACATTTATAATATCTTTTCCCTTTCATTTTTCAAGAGAGAATATCACTTGTGTTTGCATATGTAGCAAGTTTATTGGAAAATAGATGTAGTCAAGTTCTTTTCTATCCTTTCAATACTTATATCCAAATGTAGAATATGAATATTTTAATGAAAATAAAGAAATTTTATTAACCTTGCATGACTTAGCAAATTTTCAAACTAGACAAGGGCTTGGATACTTGCTTGGTCATTCTAAATTCCATCAAATTCCATGTCCACTTGCTACTTGTTTTCCTTGTCTGAAATGTATGTGTTTGAAAACTCAAGAGTTATATTGTCTTGGTTAATCTTAACCCTATTTGGTTGGGAAAATGGGTCAACATCAATTACTCAAAATATGGTTGCTTTTACTGAGAGCTGTATACATGGTAATGACATGTAGGTAACCAATACTCTAATGGAGCCAAAAAGATTTTAAAAAATGTATAGAAAAAGATTTAAATTTTTTAGTTGGTTGGATCGTAATTCCTATGATGCTTGTTTATCCTGTTGGAGTGATTAAGTAGTGGTTCACTAGTTGTAACTGAAACCTGCAGATGCTCCTCTAGAATCAAACCTAAAAATATTGGGACTGTTGTGTTGCAGATTATTCACTAGAATATGAAAATGCCAAGTTTTCAACTTTGCAAAAAAAATGGTAGTTTATCCATTCATTTCTTTACCTGATCGGTGCAAAGTATTCAAGACACCAAGGATTTACATAGTCCATCAAAAAAACAAAACCCTAAGAACAGAAGAAACTCATTAATCAAAAAACAAGAGTTGTTCGCCAAAAGATGAGGAATTACATGAGATGTAATTAGTAAGGTGTTACTTACCTAAATAACTATTTCCTAAAAGACTGGCCAAAGCTGATTTAGGAATGGTGAAATACGGATCTTCACTCACTAGAAAAACTATCGAAACGTTTTTCCGAAATTAAAACTAGAGGGTTTTTAATTTTGAAGAAAATAGTGGGAGTAAATTTATAGTAAAGACCTATCTATAAATTTTAAATTTTAGTAAAACTTATATAGCATATTTTATTTGTTGTAGAATTAATGGCAAATAATACTCCATCTCTGCGATCTATCCTTGAGAAGGATAAGCTCAATGGCATAAACTTCCTTGACTGGTTCCGCAATTTGAGAATTGTTCTCAAACAGGAAAAGAAGGAATATGTCATTGAAGAACTTGTTCCTGATGAACCGGTTGCCACTGCTTCCAGAGCTGACAAAGACAAGTTTAAGAAACACATGGACGACATGCTGGATGTCGGTTGTCTTATGCTTGCCTCCATGATCCCTGAGCTTCAGAAGCAACATGAGGACATGGTAGCTTATGATATGATTCAAAATATCAAGGAGATTTATGAAGGGCAAGCTCGTCAAGAGAGGTACGAGACCTCTAAAGCTCTGTTTCAATGCAAGATGAGTGAGGGATCTCCCGTAGGAGCTCACGTCATAAAAATGATGGGCTACATCCAAACGTTGGAGAAGCTCGGCTTTCTGCTGAAAGACGAATTAGCTACTGATGTCATACTGCAATCGTTGCCGGATAGTTTCAATCAGTTCGCCCTTAATTTCAATATGAATGAAATTAATGAGACGCTACCACAGTTGCTTGGCATGTTGATAATTGCTGAAATCAACCTGAAGAAGGTAGGACCTAAACCTGTTTTGATGGTCCGCAAGGGCAAGAAGAAAGGTAAATTGACAGCAAAGTCTAAAGGTGATGGTAAGACCAAAACCGATGGAAAGGAGGCATTGAAACCTAAGAAGGGAATCAAGAATGATGGAAAATGTTTCCATTGCGGCAAGACCGGACATTGGAAGAGAAACTGCCCCACACACCTACAAGAAGTCAAGAAAGCAAAAACGAGTGAGGTATCAACCTCGGAGTCTTCTAAAGAGAAGACATCAGAATATACATGGAACTGCGAATGGAAATAAAGCAAGAGTTGCTACATCATCCATTAGGATATGTGTTTTTGCTTAAATAGATTTGTTTTAGTTTTTAAGATTATTATTTTGTGCCTAAGTTTTAGTTATCTTGTAAGGACAAGATATTTTAATTTTGAGATTATTTAAATAAATGTTATTCTTTTAATCTCTTATGGCACAACGAATCAATGATCTTTAAACTAATCAAATCAATAATATTTATAAGATAAATAAAATAAATGACTAATCTCAAACTCGTAAAAGTATTAAGGTAATTTGATGAGATCAAATTCAAGAATACTTAAAGTTTGATGAACTTTCAAAGAATATGGGATTGTCCCATAATTAAATCCCACAAGTGGAATGAAAAGATATGGGCTAAGAATTGTTCTAGAATACCTTTGAAGTTTTAAGGTTACTTACATGTTAAAATGTTTACAAAGTTTGAACCTTAAAAACTCCATTTGTTGTTTATCCTAACGAGAACAAAGCGTTTGTTTCTCAAACGAGAGTTTATCTTGAAAGAGATTAATTCTCACAAAGGGATATTATTTCTTCAACTTTAACGAGAATAATGTTGCTCAAACGATAGTTTATCTCGAAAGAGAATACTTATCACTAAGGGATTTCATTTTTCAACGAGAACAAAATGTTTGTTGCTCAATCGAGAGTTTCTCTCGAAAGAGATTACCTCTCACAAAAGAAAAAAAATGGAATTTGAAGAAATTTTAGACAACAAATTGATGAACCAAAGATTGAGAATGTTCCACAAATGATCAAGGAACATTGGAACAAAACACAACCATTGTGTCGATCCTTAAGAGAATACCATCTACTTGAGAAATATGGATTTCTCACTATCCGTACATGGAAACACTCTTCTTTTCAGATCAAGATAAAGACTAAGTCTTATCAGAAAGCAATAGTGAGCCCAAAATTCGAGAAATGGCTAAGAGCCATGAGATATGAGATGGAATCCACGTCTAAAACCAAGTATAGAGTTTGGTTACCTAAAAGGGTAAAGCCTAAGAGGTATGGATGAGTTTTTCAAAAAGGAAAAACCGACATGGATGATAAAACATACAAAGGATGATTCGTCGCTAAAAGTTTTCGACAAACTTCATAGTATAGACTATGATAAAGCAACTTCCTTGTAGCTATGTTTAATCCATCTTAATCTCACTTGCAAGCAGTTACATGCGATGATTATGGAATCAAATAAAGGAATGTCAAAACCACTTTCCTAAGGGAAAACTTGAAACAGATGTGTACATAACACATCCAGAAGGTTTTGTCACTCTAGTAAACACTTGGAAGGTATGTAAGCTGCAAAGGTATATCCGTAGACTAAGACAAGCTTCTCGAAGTTGGGATATTCGTTTCAGAAGATACAAGAAAAAAGGTTTGGTTTATCTAGAAACAAAAGGGAGTCTTGTTTTCGAAAGAGCTAGTGGGAGCATTGTTACTTTCCTAAGTATTGTATGTAGATGACATACTCATCAAAAAGGAACTAAAGATCGCAATCCGTTTTGCATTAATAAAAGATACTGCGAGTTAGCAACATGAGACAGTATCTAACTCTACAACATAGGCTGAATGTATTATAGTCGACATAGCAATAAAGAAGGATGTTTGGATCTAAAGGGTTCACTTCTGAACTAAGGGTTGTTCCCAACATATTAGATGATACATAACTCTGTTATGATGGAACCTTTGCGTAAGCAAATAAAACTCAAATCTCATCAATAAATCCAAACATATTCTAAAGTGGTTATATCTTGGAGATGTGAAAGTATGCAACATACGCACAAAGTTGATAACTTTGTCAACTCTCTGACAAAGCTTTTGACATAGCATAAGCATGTCAGTTATACTAAGCCATATCGTATTAGATACGAGAATGATTGGTTTTAGTGCTAGTGGGAGATTGTTGGAGTATGCCCAAAGACCAATCATATGATGATTGAATAGACATATTATTTTACTAGATTTATCAAGTAATGGCATTGCCGTTATTATCATTTGGTAAGTTTTTGTGCATCAAACTAACCATTGGATAATAATGTCCATACAATAATACGATTATTGTTAAATAGAATCCTTAGTCGAATATTATTACGAGTATGGACAGTGATAATATATAAAGACTAATATGTGATTGATTGATCACAAGTGTTGTTATTGACATAGAGATGTCAAAATCTACACATAAGTATCTGTTAAAGAACAACATACTGGATTGACCCGCTATGAGCATGTTTCTTGGGTAATTATGTGACAGTCACAACATTGCTCATGATAAACATATGTATAATCCTCAGACTTGAGATCAACATGATTTCAACATAAGGATTTACGTATTTGTACATAGTCAAACGTGTGTCATAACTGACTACATTATAAAGACTGATGATTGGATACGTGATGACCTATGTAGTGAAATATGGTTGACCAAGAAAGGATTTGTCCCTCCTACATAATGGGGGAAATATCTTCGGCCACTTGATTGAGTGAGATTAGGAAATGCATGGACATGCTCGAATATTATGATATGAGATACCATAGAGATTCGTTTATAATAATCTACTCAAGACATCAAGAAACACTAGATGGACAACGCAAGTGTGACTAACCCATGACTTGTGTTCATCTAAGATATAAAGGAGAAAAGGATGAAATACATAAAGGAAGTTTATTCAGGAATTAGGAAAGTCAAACCATGACTTCATGCAACTTAGGTAGCAATGATGTATTGCTAGATGCCACTCATTGTTTGTAAAATTAGAACAATTCTAATCTTGCTGCTAACGTTGCATGAATCTACAAGGGTCACACCCTTCAAATGAAACGAACAAAAAAATTGGAAACCATGCTCCCTATTTTAGGGAGATTGCTGAAAAACCCCTATAGGATAGGGGAAATCGGCAACTCCCTTAAATGGGAATAATATTGGATAAATATTGTATTTATCAGATATTATTTAAAGTATGGAAAATATTTAGAGACTTAAAGATTATAGAATAAGATTCTAGAAATTTAAATATATATTTGGAATTTATATAATGTATATTTAATTCCAAGTTTATGTAGAATTAGATTCTACATAATTAAAAATATATATTTAAATATATTTAAATCCAAGTAAAGATAGAATGAGATTCTATATAATAAAAATATATATATATTTAGATTAAATATAATGTATATTTAAATCCATATTTTATGTAGAATAAGATTCTACATAATTAAATATATATATATATATATATATATATTTCATTTAATATTATTAAATATAATGTATATTTAATATAAACCAATTTCAAGTAGAATTAGATTCTATGAATTTTGGTTGAAGTTGGATTTAAGGAATTCAACTAGAATTAAGTCTCTGGATACTATTTAAAGGGACAAGGGCTAGCAACCAAATCACCCCTCTTCTAACTCTTGAAGATTTCGACAACACCCCTAGGGATTCCCGACTAGAATTCGACATATCCCAGAAAGCTCTCTGAGAAGCTGTTCGATATTTTTTTGGTGTTTTACTTGCCCCCTGGCAAATCCCTGAAGGTTCCCTTGCTCGATTTCAAGTCCCGGTTGACCTCCTGGTCGATTTCAGACTCCCTCAAGAATCCCTGGAGGGATTTCGACTTCTCCCTGGAAGGTGTTCAAACCTGTCGAAATTTATCCTTAAGTTTTTAAGGAGGCGGAAACTTTGTTCGTTTTGTTCGGGTGGACTCCGTAGAGGTCATTGCGAACCTGTGACGATTCCGGTTTTACTTGACGTGGTTATTCCGACATACCGTCGGTTTTCCAGTTTCCAGAGTATTAAAAGGTAACTCTTCATCTTTTCACCCCGGATTCGTTTCTGTACATGGATCCTGGCTAGATTACGTCGGATTAATTTTTCCGCTGCGCCACGGGGCGTGCCGACGTGACCCAACAAGTAATTCATTCCTTATTAAGGGTCTCACTGATTCATACCTTATGTGAATATGTCTCTTCTTACCATTGTAAGCTTGACTTTGAGCCATACATATCACTGCCTGTGAATCACACAATAAGGACACCGAAGGAGTCAGTTTTCCCCACAATGAAATTTCTGCTAACAAATTTCTATGCCATTCGGCTTCTTGCCCAACTGGGTCAAGAGTGATAAAATCTAACTCCATGGTAGAACGAGCGATAGAAGTCTGCTTAGCAAACTTCTATGAAATCGCTGTGCCACCTAAGGTAAAGACATACCCACTTGTAGAGCTTACCTTATCATTATAGGTAACCCAATTGGCGTCACAATATCCCTCTAGAACTGAAGAAAAACTAACAAACTCGGGTTTCCAATCTATAGTACCTTTAAGATACTTTAGTAAGCGTCTAAAGTATCCCTTATCATTATCGGTAACCCGGACTTCTATGAAATCACTACGCCACCTAAGGTAAAGACATACCCACTCGTAGAGCTTCCCTTATCATTATCGGTAACCCAGTTGGCGTCATAATATCCCTCTGGAACTTAAGGAAAGCCAACAAACTTGGGTTTCCAATCTATAGTACCTTTAAGGAAAGCCAACAAATTCAGTGTTCACCACTAGAATTATGAGTATATCTACTTAACTTACTTACTGCATAGGCAATATCATGTCGAGTATAGTTCATTAAGAATATAAGGCTTCTGATAATTTTAGCATACTCAACCTAGGAAACACAATTTCCTTTATTCTTAAACAGTCGTAAGCTAGAGTCGTTAGGAGTTTGAACTGGGGTGACACAAAAACTGTCAAATTACTTCAACACCTTCTCAATATAATGAGATTGGTTTTAGGAAAATTCATTTTCAGTTTTGGTAACTTTAACTCCTAAGATCAAATCAACCTATCCTAAATATGTCATCTCAAATTTAGTGAACAAGAACTTTCTCGTTTTGTTAATGGATTCAATGTTAGTACTGAATATCAACATGTCATCCACATACAAACTTATGATGACACAATCAGTTCCAAACATTTTCGAATACATGTATGCATCCGCTACATTGGCGATTAAACCAAAACTCATAATGGTTCTGTGAAATTTCTTGTACCACTGCTTTGGAGCTTGTTTAAGGCCATAAAGAGACTTGTTAAGTCTACATAGTTTGCCTTCCATACCAGGTGCCTCAACCTGGTGGTTGCTTCATATAGATCTCCTCGTCTAAATCTCCATTCAAAAATGCAGTCTTTACATTGATCTGATGTACATGCAACTTATGAATGAAAACTATCACAAACAAGGAATGGATCATTGAGATTTTTGTAAAAGGATAGTATGTATCAAAAAATTCTACACCAAACTTTTGAGTAATCCCTTTGACTACTAGCCTTGCCTTATATCTTTGGATTGACCCATTTGGTCTAACTTTCTTTCTAAAAACCCACTTAGAATTGATAGGTCTAAATCCTCTAGGAAAATTAATCAACCCTCACGTGTGATTAGACATTATTGACTCTAGTTCATCATTTATCGCACTTCTCCAGAAACTACCATCAATAGATCTTATAGCTTCATCATACGACTTTGGATCCTCATCTAACAGGAAATTCTGAGCTATGGGAACATAAATTGAGTCTAAATTACTTATTTCAGAAATAAAGAAGTTATGAAGTATGGACCAAAGGTAGTAGTTATCCTTTGTCTTTTGCTTCTTCTAGGCTCTAGTTCAATCTCTAGAGTATCCTCAGCAAGAATGGAAGAAGAAGAAGAAGAAGCACGATTTTCTAAGTGTGTTTCCACATTTAATCTAAGTCTTTTAAGAGGAAAGATATCCTGAAAAAATTCAGCATCCCTAGATTCACAAATAGAAAAATTATGTAAAGACATGAATATGTATGCGACACTATTAGAAGCATACCCCACAAACACTACATCAACGATTTTTGATCTGATGGTGGTTTTGTTGAAGTCATGCAAACCTACTTTTGCTAGACACCCCCACACTTTCAGATATTGTAGGTTAGAAGCATAATATTTCCACAACTCGTATGGAGTGCAATCTATTTTTTATGAGATAATCGATTTAATATGTGATTTACGAAAAGAATGGCTTCTCCACCCATGTTATCAGCTAACCCAAAACTAATTAATAAATAGTTCATCATTTCTTTTAAGGTTCTAATTTTCCTCTCAACTACACCATTTTGTTGAGGAAAATATGGAGTTGAAGTTTCATGTATTATGTCATTCCTTTCACACACCTCTTTAAGAAAATTAGATTCATATTCACCACCTCCATCGGATCTAAGGCGTTTAATTCTCCTATCAAGCTGATTCGCAACTTCTGCCTTATAAATAAGAAAGAAATTTTCAGCTTCATCTTTAGATCTAATGAGATATACATTTGTATATCTTGATTAATCATCGACAAAGGTAATATAGTAATGTTTTCCTCTATTGCTTTTAAAGTTTCTAAAGTTTGCTAGATCAAAATGAATAAGTTCTAATAGTTCAGCTTTTTCTCTTAGAAAATGTCTTAAAAGAAGGTTTAGCATACTTGGCTTCTACACAAATTTCACATTTGTTAAAGTTTTTTTTTTTGTCTAGATTAGGAAGTAAATTCATTTTTATGAGTTTCTTTAGAGAATGAACATTTACGTGTCCTAATCTAGCATGCCACATATCCAGAGTCTCAATAGTATAAGTAGGAGTAGTGATTTCATTACTTTCATTAAACTAAGTTTCGATCATAAACAAAACATTATTTAAAAAACATTTCCCTACACAATCTCCATTTCGGGAAAGTACTAATTTATCTACTTCGAAAACTAGTTTAACGCCTGCCTTATTGAGTAATACACCACTAATTAAATTTCTTCGAAGGGCGGGTACATACAAGACTTATTTAATGCTAAAGTTTTACCCAAAGTTAGCTTGAGCAAAACTTTTCCTCTACCTAGCACATATGAGCTGCTGGAGTTCCCCATGTAGACTTGTTCTCATTTTTCTATGTTCTTGAACTGGGTAAACATCTACGATTTGGCGCAAAAGTGTCTTGAAGCACCTGTGCCTACAACCCACCCAACATTATTCACCACCAGATTAACTTATGAAACCACAACTGTAATAACGTCTCCAGTTTGTCAGCACACATAGTAGTTGAAAATGACTGTCTTTTGAGCCTTTTTTTCCTGGATACCATGTTTCTTGGATTTAGTAGACTTAGAACCAGACTCAACTAGATTAGTATTGAAAGACGGAGGATTATAGGAGTTCAACTTATCCTTTAACATCATGCGGCCCGTCATCTCTTCTAGATAAAAATCTATCTTCTTGTGCTTCAGGAAATTGCGGTAGCCGAACCACACGCCGGAAATGTACTTCTTTAACTCGCGTCATCAGCTCCATACTTCATTTCCAGCATGTTCCATATGGATTTTGCACTATTCCATTTGAGAAACATGTCAAACAATTTAATCGAAACGTGATTCAAGAGATAGACTTGAACCGTCTTATTATCTTTCTCGTACTTCTAGAAGAATGCTTGAGTGACGAAGGTATCTTCAACAGCAACAAATGCATCCATAACATCTGTGGATGATGACATGGGTGGCGATTGCGGTTCAAACAATACACAGTCAGGATCATAATGCTCGAAGAAGATTAGAAAACATTGGGACCACCTCCTATAGTTGTACCTATCATGTACATCTAGCGTCAGTGGAGTCGACATATTTGCAGAATTTGCTTCTAAATTGTTGGTAATATGAACTGCAAAATGAACCATTAGCACTAATAAGACAGATAAAAATATTTAAAATAAAAGCAGCAATTGTGTCGTGGTGAACCACTGTCTTAGAAGCAAATTTGGCCCGATGTGTGTAATCGCTGCAATTGGTCAAATGACCCTGAGGTTAGCATAGTCTCTTCAAAAATTTGTACATTGAAAATTAGAGCGGACAAAGGTGATATTGATCTTCTCTAAAGTAGAACTCGAAACTTGAAAAAACATATATAAGAACTCTTTTCGTAAATGAGAGAGTGTTGTAAGCAAAGTTGTTTTTCTGATGAGAGTGAGTGAGAAAGCTCAAAATCTATTGGTATTTATAGGATAGAAAACAAGGCTAAAAACGTAAAATAACATTCTTATTTAAAACAATAATTTAAAGGTAAATAAAATTGTCAATCAAACTGCCAATCAATTTGTTTAATTTGTAGTAATTAAGCAATTGATATTTAGAAAACAACCGGTCACTTTAAATCCAAAAAACTGATTATATTCGATCAGTATAAAATTTGGAAACTGACCTATTCAATCGGCCGAATATGGTCATTTAAATCAGTAACTGATTGGATTAATTAGCAAAAATTATGCTTAATGAACAACCAAATTAAACGTTCCGAATTCAGATAATATTCTGGAACATTCAGTCCAGTCTATAAATAC